>LPNX010188042.1:133138-181518 GCA_001517045.1 Pseudotsuga menziesii | reverse complement strand
AATGACTATAAATAGACTGGATGGACTCCCGATTTAGACATGACTCCCGATTTAGACATATGAACAAATTTGGACAAGGGAGGATTAATAATCCTAACAGAGACACACTCACCAAGTTGTTGTGATGATGACGGTCAGATTCCTGCTAGGAGAGGCTAGGTCTGTTGTTGAGCCGACGCTACCGCTCTTAGGTTCTTATGTGGTCAGGTCGATGAAGCTGACATCCACTTCTATACTAGCAGAGCAAGGATAGGGAGGATGCAGACGTAGGTTAGGATTGGAGGATGTGCTAGTTAGTATGGTTGAGGGTTGGGTATTCCCTGATTCAGATTTAGTGGTAGTAGGTACCCATCTTGTTTGACCGGTCAAGATAATAATAACATACATATAAATCATAAAAGGGAGTAATTATTAAATGACTGAGAATGTTAAAGCATTTATATTATATATGAGTACTTGTTCTGTTTGCGTGACGGATTATTAGTATTAGTTAAAGGTTATGCATAGGAAATATGATGTATGTTATAGTACATGTTCGACCTGTGCATGTACTGGCCATGCATGCACACCTTGCACATGCACGCTAGTATCAATATACAAATATGTAACATGTCAAATAATCGTATAAGTTGTAGTAGGAAAATATGATAGTAATGCATGAATCAAATTCAAATAATTGATGTTAGTTATTGGATAGGTGTAAGAATACGTCAATTAAGCTATTCATTAATTGTATGTAAAAATTGGAATAAGCAATTAAGATAAGTGTCATCAATTTGATGTGTTGTTGATAAACAATTACTTTGTAAAGTCGTACTATTTAACGATTAATTAAAACATCAAACATAACTTGTTATTGATAAAACCTGTACTAAACTAGGTATTTAAGCAATTAAACAAATACATGTTAAATGTTATTATTCACCATCAATTATTATTATTATTATTATTATTATTAATAAACTAGAATTTCTAATAACAATTTATACATTACGAAAATTATTATTATTATTATTAATAAACTAGAATTTCTAATAACAATTTATACATTACGAAAAAAATCACAAGTGAAAATGTTGAATCTTTCCGTTACCAAAAGGTGATTGACCCAAATGTATTATTGATTTACTGGAAGTATAATTAATTTATTAATCTATAAAATATTATTAATTTATTAATTACCAAAGGTATTATTAATTGATGGAATGTATCAAGTAAGTTAAGATAGGAATAAAAAAATATATGTATCAATAAAGTACTTCCAGTGCCATGTCAGACAAATGGTCCAAATTTCTATCAAACTGCCCCTTCGAATTTAATAGATCCAACATGATAACTATTTAGCTATTATTTTATTCAACAAATTAAGTGAATGATAAGATTCATAATTGATCCACCGCCTCGTGAAGGTCTTATATTGAGAAATTCAAGAACCATTAAAGGAGTAACATTCAAACCATTAATTTCAACTTAACTAGTCTTAAATACCATTGAATTTCTCAAGAAAAGAAGTACATAAGAAATAATATTTTATTACGAAGAAGATTCTAAAACAAACCATCGTAATAAATGTTTGGGGAGGGCGGTGGAGCAAGCGGGAAGGCTAGTGAAGGTGGAAAATGTATATAAGTGATATTTTGGGGATTATGGAGGGGGTTCGTTGGGAATGACGGGTAAGGAGAAGTGGGATTGGGAGAAGTGAAAGTATTTCGAGGAGGAGGATGGAGGCTTGGAGGAGGGGGACAACTCCAAGGAGGAGGTGGTAAACTTAGAGGGGGCTGATTGTAAAAAAAACTATGTTATTTGATCCATGGCCATGGAAAGTTATGGAGAATTTCACTAAGGGAAGATGCTATTTGGATTATCGGTTCATGGGATCGGGGACTAGGAAACCTGTTGGTTTCCTAGGGCCAACACGATAAGCTAGTCGGCATGGTGGTTTGTTAGTTTGGTTAATATGGATTCATTAAAAGGAACTGCGGATGGAGCTGCAAAAGACGAGCAGAAGAAGGACAAAAAAGACGAAGCTGAAGAAGAAGGACACCATAGATACGCAATTATCTATGAGCCTATGCCCTACATAAACCAGGTATTCTACTTGTATAAGTTTAATATTTATTTATTTTTATTTAATATATATGTTATGGCATGAAAAACTGCATGTAAATGCAAATGCTAAAATTCCTTATCTCTATTTAAAATATTTACTTATAGAAATCCCAAGAGTATTATTGTGGAAATAAGAAGAAAAACAGGGATAGAAGCTAATTGTATGCAAATAAACTAAAATTGTTAATTTTATTTTTTATTAACTGAGCTCCAAATGACCCATATTACATCTTAGTGAGTAAAGAACAAAAAAAGAGTGATTTACCGCCCTTCAAGAAGGTAGAGCACTACGAATGGTATTAGAGCTAAGGCTCGAACACTGAAACCTTAGGGCATGTTCAAGCACACACACACACACACACACACACACACACACACACATATATATACTGCAAAAAATAAAAAGGGACTTAGGACTTTGAAGCTTTAGGCATGTTCATACATTTATATATTGCAAAGAAAAAGGGACTTAGGACTTTGAAGCTTTACACTAAATTAATTGTGGAGCAGCTGAACACTACCTACACAAAAAAAAACAGAGGCATCATTATAAAAATAGGAAACATAGAGTTTAACGAAATAGAGACAAGGTTATAATTAATTTTTTTGACAGAAACAGTTATGATATATTAGATAAGTGGTGTAACCACTAAAATAGAGCCAAAATACAAAACGCCCTTATGGAAACGACAAAGAAGGTCACCAGTTCTCAGATACGTCCTTATGGAAGCGGCAAAGAAGGTCATCAGTTCTCAGATACATCCTTATGGAAGCGACAAAGCGGGTTCATAGTTTCTCAAGCTACTAAATAGGTTTATAGACAGTTAGAAAAAAACAACGAAACCATTACAACATTCCATACATACTATATACTATTGAATCAAGGCCTAGAAATTCATACAGACCGCATATCAAAATTATAATTTCCATCTCAAGATTAAGTATTTTCCTTATCAGAGTGAGACAAGGAACCAGAGTTAACTGCGACTTCCATCTTTACCACTTTCAATGCAAACTTTTCAACTTTAATCTCTAGATCAGCCATCATCCTTATAACAACTTTCTCTGATCGCTTTAACGGTCCAGCATCTGTTTTTGGACTGTCAATTCATAATGAATGTTTGTGCTGTTGTATACGATCACTTTAACTTTGGCTCCTTTAAAAGGGCATTCCATGGAACCTCGGTTCGTTTGTTTCTGGATCAATGGGTTAGAAATCATTCTCTGAATTATCCAAAGTTATATCTATCGTTCTTCACTTTTTGGTCAATATGGAAGCACAAGAATTCATGTATCTTTGAGGGGAATTCTCCAGCGGTGTACCCAATTCTCCACCATATAGACACACTGTTCCATTCTTACCCCGTGCCTGTTAAAAAGAAGAAATACAGATTGATTGGGCAGCCTCCAATACTGGAGTTTCCTTGTGGGTTTTTCGATGGTGCAGCCGCCAAGAACAAAGGGGGGGCAGGCTTCATTTTGTTTCTGAGCAACTCTCACAGTATTCACTTCTCCATGGGCTGTGGAATGAGTACAAACACAAAGTCTGAATTGATGGCTCTATGGGCTCTACTCTCTGCTTCAAAGATCATGGGAATACCTCTTCACTCTGTTTTTGGAGATTCTCGTCATCATAACTTGGGCATCTGGAAATGCAACACTTAACATACCACATCTGACTCATTGGTGTGATGAGGTTAAAGATTTACTTCTATTATTTCCGGATATGAACTTGAAACACATATATCGTGAACATAACCAGATGGTAGATAGACTCTCAAAATCTGCCCTCTCACTAGATTTGGGCTTTGGGATTTTCCAAGAACATTTCTTGGACATGATTACAGAACATGGTAATTTCCAGTTTTATTAGTATGTGCTATCTTTTAGCACTTTTCTTGTGATTTATCAGCAGGGAAACTAAGCTCTTACATAAAGAGTCGTCTGCCATCTTTCTTATGCTCATTTTTTATGTTATTTCTGTTCTTACCAGGAATATGATTAAAATCTAACTGTATATACATGAGTGATGATAAAAGCCTGCTTTACAACATGCTATTTCCTCTTGTCCATGTTATGATGAAGGAGACTCAATGAGTCTAGAGAATCCCATAGATTCCAATCTAGTGGAGACTGCCTATATGTATATGATGATCTTTGATTCTTATGAATAACAGGATCTGGTATTTTTTCTGCTGAAAAAAAAACTTTCTCTGATCACTTAACTGCTTGCTTGAATTCTTTTCTTAGAAAAATCAGGTCTCTATCCACATTCTCCAAGTGTCTTCCGCCTTCTCTGTTAATTATGTCCACCATTCCTTCAGCTGCTCCAGTTGCCTCTTAAGATCCTTGGAATCGTCCTCTTCGAAAAACGTAGGTGGGGAAGAGCCAGTCGACTCAATAGAACCCATAACAGATGCTCTCCTAGCAACCACGAAATCTCGCGACCAGAGCTCCTCCTCGTTCACGCACCTTTTGCACAACAGCCAGACCTTGATATTGACACTCCTGCAAATCAACCAAATCCAAATACCTCTCCCTTTGTCCTTCCTAGCATTAATACTATTGCCCATGGCGCTTTAAAATATTGTGAGGAGTTCCAAAAGAAAATGTTCCTCACATTTCGCTGAGGAAGGCCACGCAAGTCCTCCAAAGGTGTCTTGAGCTTCCAAAAACTTGATAATAGAGTGTAAGGGAAGAACGAAAGTAAACCAGTTGCTCATGTCATTGTGGACACTGGTTTTCAATGTCAGCAAGATAGACAAGGCATCAACCAAAGTTGATTCAATAGTTTACATTCAGAGCATACAAAAGAAAATCAGGGAGGTTGGGGCCGACGTATCTTCTTATCAAGCTAAAACACTCCAATTTAGTAGTAGTAGTATTAGTAGCAAGATAGAGTCAACAGAGGTGGGTAATTATCATAGAAGACCTAGAGGTGGGTAATTATCATAGAAGACCTACAAAGTCCCAGGTTCACCAGGGATTTAAAATTCTGGAACTTGATGTGCGATTCAAGACTAGGATTCAAGAAAAGAGAAATATATATATATATATATATATATATGCTTTTTTTAAATGGATATTGGGGATTCAAGAAAAGAGAAATATAAATATATATATATATATATATGCTTTTTTTAAATGGATATTGGGTATAAAACCATATATATATATGGCAGTTTATCCCCAGCGCTGACATAACTCTCCTTGTTGTTGGTGTAAGTGGTGAGGAATAAATCCTGAAGAAAGCGCTCCCATTCCTTTGGAATTCAGCTAGATACCCATGTTGAAATTATCGCTATTGAGCCTTTACACTAACTGCATGCTTCTGCAGTGGCCCCTAGTGAGCACTCTCCTCCTGACACTCGTTGTGAGCAATTTTTTTATGCAATGACTGGTCCCAAGGGATCTACATTTTCTATGGGTGGTTGGGAATGGCTTGAACTGCATTGAAATGATTATAATGGGAATCCATCCTCTGGATCTAGGATTGAATCCATTGTTGGACCCGATCTCTCCAGGCAAGGAAACCCCAAGCTTTCAGCCGATTAAGCACTGAACAACGCATCACCAAAATCACCCAACAATTGTTACTTGAAATGTCTGATCCATCTATTTTAAGATAGCGTGTTGTTGCGGATTTGGAGCCAAAAACCAAGACGCAAGTCCAGCGACCATGGGCTAGGAAAAGCCATGAAGGTAGAATCCCACAAGACACCATAGTATTGCACTACGCGTTAGCTAGGGTATACTCATTTTTTGTCCTGAGCGAAAAAAAAAGGTTGATTCAATCCTAGGGGTAGAGCCGAGAGATTCAGTCTTTAATAATAATAAAAAAACACTCCAACCTAGAAGCGACAACCATAAAGGTCACAAGGTTGCAATTCATGTGTTGGAACTGGGCCAACCTGGAAAAGCTCGAAAACGATGGACCAGACTTAGAATGCTTAAGGATACTGTTTATCCCTATAATGCAAATTAAGTAGTTAAAATATATCGGATTCTTCATAAAATATTGCACTTTGAGGTGATTCCAATAATTACCATAGAAGATAAGCCAGAGGACATAACAACATACCAAAAGTGTGCGCTAGACAAGATATACAGCTGATTGCTGGCAATTGTTATGTATAAGAGGACTGCGCAAGAAATATTCAAAATATTGCTTGAATTGGGAGGACCTTACCCCAACTAATGTCTCCAGATTTGATAATACCCATAAACAAAAGTCAATATCAGAGTAGTAAATAACGATGATAGAACCTCATGAAATACTGAGACTATTTAGGATATGCCTGTCAGTACTTCAAACTTAAAAGATACCAGTGTTTCCATACCTTGCAACCCTTTCACTCACGAAGGGAGGAAGCTCAAACAACATAGGAGGCATCCAGCCGAAATCGCCTTCATGCGCGCAAGAGGCAAGTGACCTGCTTTATGGAGGGGTACCATACTTTGGGGCGGTAGAATGAGGGCGTGCATGCAGCCCTGTGGCGAACATGCGACCCCGTCCTTCCTTATGGCACTGAGCAGGCGATCGGCAGAGGAGATCGGGGGTGGTGAACGGACAAGTGTAGCTGAGGTAGAAAAGGGCGATGGAGGTGTCCACCGTGAAAGGGGATAGGAGAATAAGGCGATAGGGAGTTAGAAGGGATGGTGGAGCGGGAAGATGGAGTGAGGAAGAGCCATGAAACCCTAGGAATTTGGTTTAGGTTAGGTTAGGATAAGTATTAGTTTTTTTTACAATAAATAAATAAATATTATTTAGATATGTATGGGGAGAATTAAAAAAATGATTAAAGTTTAATATATCTTTAGTTTCCAATTAAATTTTAATATATGCTTAAATATTTTATTTATTTATTATGTATTCACTGTTTTTAAAATAAATTATTTTATTAGGTGAATATGGAAATGGAGTGTCAATGTATTTTGTTGAGTGAATATGGAAATGGATTGCCAATGTATTTTGTTAGGTGAATATGAAAATAGATTCTCAATGTTTTATAATTTTTATTATTATTTCTTTATATATATAAATATATATATATACATGGGTATCATTCCTTACAAATATACCAAAGGAAAACATGTGAGTTTTCTTTGATATTTCATTTATTGAAATAAATGTTTCTTTTAATCCATAGATTTGGATTTATCATAACTGAATAGATTGCTATGCAGGGCCTTTCAAGATGTGCGCTTAGCATGGTTAATGATTTTCTACAGATACTAGAGGTTACCACGATGTCCGAGCCAAATGGAATGGGCTAAGCTTCACAAGTGGCTAATAAAGGTATTAGCGAGAACGCCATCTCTAGATTTTCACATAATCATGTGACTATGAATGGAAAAATGGAGGTAATTTGGGAAAGTGTGGGTATAAGGCAATTAGATGAAAGGCACAATGGCTTATGACTTTATGCTTCTTGAATGAATTGACTTATGTAGTTGGACATGTTAAAGCCTAGTAATATCTATTGAGATGTGGTGTGACACGGATGGAATTAAAATAAGGAACACTAATAATATACATTTACTTCACATTATATATATAAAAAAAGAAGCTAGCCCATACAAATTATAATAAAAGTAAAGGTAAGTGTAAGAAAAATTGAAGAGAGAACACATTAAAATGTAATAAGCGAGAAGGTAGTACGAAGGGAGTTAAATGTTAGGTCAATATGTCTAATTAATTCATAAAGTAATAATAACGTGTAATTTGGCATTCACACCAATTTATTAATGGATTCAAATGCTGAGCTTACTCATGTTTGACTTTGCACCCATTTGGTTGAGTAAATGTGTATGATTGTTAAAGGAAGACATCATTGGTTTAATTAATGAAATAATTGCTTCCAGAGCCATATAAGTAGGAGACCTTTGGGTTAAGCTAAAGATTCACATGAAGAGATCCGTATACCAATTTTAATGATCACATAAGGGATATTTTCCATATAAATAAAGAAAAAATTAGTCATGGTTGTTAATTAAAATTTGTTTCCAATTATAAATGACAAGCAAGAGGATTGTTAACCCCACTATTGCACCCTAAGAGGGATTAGTGAGTGGGAAATCTTAAGAGATATAGAGGAATCAAAAGGGGTGTATCTCACCATGGTTAGAATCATATAGGTATAGTGTATAAATGCCAATATTGCAAGATATGATTTGAGTTAAGAAGACATAAAGCAAATCACATAAATTAAGGAATGTAGTAATAGACCCTTCAAGGAAGTTAAATCATAAACACTTTGGGCATCTTGTATTACTCTACGAATGTTGTAATATGATTGTGTCGTGGGTGCAATAGCGCACTCCCAAAGTTAAAGGTGTTCATAAACTATCTTCCTAAAAGTAATTATAGATTAGAGAATCTTAAAACTCTATGTTAAATCAAATGCTATGATAAAGGACTCTAGCGACTTATTTCTGACACGACCATGAACTTCTAATACTACCTTTCACATGATAAGGGAAGAAGTGAATCTAGGAATGAATTAAAGTATCATAAATATGGTTGGGGGGAATACGAATCCAAGTTAGTATATTATAAATGAAAGTAAGATTTTGTACTAGTAATTATGGATAGTAAGAAAGGTGAATGAATTAATATTGTTATTTTTGAAATTGTGAACTATGAAATTTATCAAATATAAACAACCAAATAAATAAATCTTGAATTAGGAATACATCGAATAAATGTAATATTCAATATTGAACGCCTTAATCATTAAAATATTTATATCCTGAAAGCAATAGGCTTCCTAGGTGATGAAATCTTATGGAGGTTTATAAATCCAAACTGTTATTATTCGTATTAGTGTTATTGATAAGAATGATATGAACATGCTCAATTGATACTCTATATAGAAATTGCAAAGAATATAAAAGGCGTTAGGCTTAATGACAATAGATTGAAGAAAGTAGAAACAAACCCGGCCATGAGAAAAATGATCAGCATGAGTAGTGTCATGCATATGGAGTTGGAAATGAGTTGAATGAGACTGTTTGAACTGTCATGGATAACACTCTAGTTAGGCATAATGAAGCTTATGCATGTTATAAATAGGGAGCCTCGAGGAGGTCATATTAGGATATGGTTTAGAATGACATTTAAGAACACATATCAGGTGATAAAAGAAGTAAAATTGTAAAATAACGTCGACAGGTTGATCACGTAAAGGCCCAAGTGGGACTACCATAACCAATGAATTCTAGTAGCAAGACACATATATTATGCATAATAAATACCTTCTTATAATCAAGCTTAACAATAACTTCGAGATGAAGTTTCTCGAAGGGTGGGTATATGTAATGCCCCACATTTTTACTATACATCTTTTTAGACAGACTTGCTGCACATTAATTGCTTATTATCTATTGGACTCAACTAGACTGAGTAAACTACATCTTCGGCATGTTAGACCTAATTATATGTTGCTACTATGTTTATAATGTTTCTACGCTTACGTTGATACTAGGATTATGATGTTATGAGGTTATCATTCTCATGATGTTATTTTATTTTCTTTATGCGAAGACTATGTTGGAGTTTTCATGATATTCATTTCTTTCATAAAGACATTGTATGTTTAATTGTCGTCCTTGTTGAAACGTGATATGTATGATGCGGTATGTGGATACCAAACCATGATGTGATCAGTTTAATGATTATATGTGATGAAAGGAAATGATGTTGATAATATGGATTAATTAACGATTGAATAGAGATATTGTTATAAATATATATTTTGCAAAGTACTAAGCTGCAGGACACAGGGGCTATGTAATAGTAGGATACTTGATATGAAGTGTGGTGTAGTACTCATTTTCGCACATAACCTTATTAACCAAATTGATGATACGATGACACATTCTGATAATACTAATAGAAACAGAGTATGAATTGATAGGGCATAGACCCTATATGTTGAGAGGGTTGGATGTATTTCCCACCCTATGTTACAATGATACCCGAGGTCGTGGGAGGTTTGTGCTGATACACACTCCCCAAGTTGTTGTGATGACGACAGTCGGATACCTGCTAGGAGAGGTTAGGTCCACTATTGAGCCGATGCTACCACTCTCAGGTTCTTATGTGGTCAAGTCGGTGAAGCCGACATCCACTTCTATACTAGCAGAGGAAGGATAGGGAGGATGCAGACGTAGGTTAGGATGGGAGGATGTGCTAGTTAGTATGGTTGAGGGTTTGGTATTCCCTTATTCGGATTTAGTGGTAGTAGGTACCCATCTTGTTTGACCGGTTAAGATAATAATAACATGCAGATAAGATATAAATCATAAAAGGGAGTAATTATTAAATGACTGAGAATGTTAAAGCATTTATATTATATATGAGTACGTGTTCTCTTTGCGTGAAGGATTATTAGTATTAGTTAATGATTATGCATAGGAAATATGATGTATGTTATAGTACATGTTCGACCTGTGCATGTACTGGCCATGCATGCACACCTTGCACATGCACCATAGTATCAATATACAAATATGTAACATGTCAAATTATTGTATAAGTTGTAGTAGGAAAATATGATAGTAATGCATGAAACAAATTCAGATAATTGATGTTCGTTATTGGATAGGTGCAAGAATAAGTCAATTAAGCTATTCGTTAATTGTATGTAAAAATTGGAATAAGCAATTAAGATGAGTGTCATCAATTTGATGTGTCATTAATAAACAATTACTTTGTAAAGTTGTATTATTTAACGATTAATCACGATTAATTAAAACATCAAACATACCTTCTTATTGATAAAACCTGTACTAAACTATGTATTTAAGCAATTAAACAAATACCTGTTAAATGTTATTATTCACCATCAATTATTATTATTAAACTAGAATTTATAATAACAATTTATACATTACGAAAAAATCATAAGTGAAAATGTTGAACCTTTCTGTTACTAAAAGGTGATTGACCCAAATGTATCATTGATTTATTGGAAGTATTATTAATTTATTAATCTATAAAGATATTATTAATTTATTAATTAACAAAGGTATTATTAATTGATGGAATGTATCGAGTAAGTTAAGATAGGAATCATAAAAATATATGTATCAATAAAGTACTTCCATTGCCATGTCAGACAAATAGTCTGAATTTCTATCAAAGTGCCCCTTTGAATTTAATAGATCCAACATGATAACTATTTAGCTATTATTTTATTCAACAAATTAAGTGAATGCTAAGAGTCATAATTGATCCACCGCCTCATGAAGGTCTTATATTGAGAAATTCAAAAACCATTAAAGGAGTAACGTTCAAACCATTAATTTCAACTTAACTAGTCTTAAATACCATTGAATTTCTCGAGAAAAGAAGTACATAAGAAATAATATTTTATTACGAAGAAGATTCTAAAGCAAACCATTGTAATAAATGTTTGGGGAGGGCGGTGGAGTAAGCAGGAAGGCCAGTGAAGGTGGAAAATGGTATATAAGTGATATTTTGGGGATTATGGAGGGGGTTCGTTGGGAATGACAGGCAAGGAGAAGTGGGATTGGGAGAAGTGAAAGTATTTCGAGGAGGAGGATGGAGGCTTGGAGGAGGGGGACAACTCTAAGGAGGAGGTGGGAAAATTAGAGGGGACTGGTTGTAAAAAAAAAAACTATGTTATTTGATCCATGGCAATGGAAATTTATGGAGAATTTCACTAAGGGAATATGATATCCGGATTATCGGTTTGTGGGCTAGGAAACCTGTTGGTTTCCTAGGGCCAGCACGATAAGTTGGTCTACAGGGTGGTTTGTTAGTTTGGTTAATATGGCTTCATTAAAAGGAATTGCGGATGAAGTTGCAAAAGACGAGCAGAAGAAGGACAGATGTCACATACCCCAATTTTGTAAAATAATGTTAATTGTTTTAATTTGATTTCCTAAGACATTATGTTAAATTTAATGCTAAGTAAGAACTGATGACTCAGCAGATTCAAAAGAAGTGGAATGTAATTCTGAATATTTTATTATTAATAAATAAAAAAATGGAGACAACAGCATGGGAGAGCTGTTAATAAGAGGTTACTGGTCAAACTGGTGGAAGGAACTAGGTGGAGGGCAAAAGACAAGTGGCAACATCCTCAAACACTTCCTAGGTTGCAGGTGGCAACTTCCCTACATTTGGGGTCATGATCCCCCAAGAAAGTGGGATCAGAGCAGGTGGCTCAATAAATGACAACTAACCCAAAAAGACCTAGGCAATCTTTTAAAAGTACCCAATGAATAGAGCTGAGGTTGCTCAGATAATTTCCAGAGAAGAATCATTCAGGAGGAATGCTATTCAGGAAATTCATTGGGGAAAAAGGGAACCAGTAAGGAAGGTGTTATGAGAGAAATATCTGCAGTAACTTGGTCTGTTACAGCTTGTTAGCTGGGAGAACTTACTGATAAGTTCAGGATTTGTACTGAGTTTGAAGACTGGTACTTGAATATTGCTGCACCTAGTTCTAGCCAGGGAGACCAGAGCAAGCTCGGGGGTCCTGAGGAGTCATTGTTTGAGCACTTTCCAGGAGTTGGTAGGGAGGAACGACCTCCCATTGCTGTTGTTGTCCAAGCTCCAGAACAGGTTCTGCCATCTAACAGTCTTTATTTTAATAACTGTGTATGATTGGATGTTATGTTTGTTGCTTATGATATAAAGATTTAGATGGCTCAGTGATGTAGTTGTTCTTAGTTTGTCAATAATAGAATCTTTTAATGAGAAATAAAAACCCACTGTGTTTTTCCTCATCTGGAGTTACCAGACCGTACTCCAGCACAGGGGTGAAATTATGAACAAAGATGGTATGATGAAAATATAAAATAGAATGTTAATGGAATTACAGAGTGTTTTCTTTGTGGGTTTTTTTAGAAGAAATATCTTTTGTATAAGGAGTAGTATTAACTGGTTTTGAAAACTGTCAAGTCTTTTAGAAATAGAGAAATAAATTGTATTATTTACTGATCGTAGTATGTATAAGTGGAGAAACAGTTCTTGATACTATAGTTACTTTCTTATTTGCTTATTTGAATAAAAAAGAAGAGTGTATTAGTCAACTGGAATAAGGTTAAGTTAGATAAATAGGCTTTACAGTCAACTTCTTTACAATTTAAACTACTGCAAGTATAATATTCAAATTGAAGGAAGAATAGTTAGAATTTCTATTTACTTCTACAGGTACTTTAGTTATTTGCAGAATATATTGTTGGAAAGTGATATATGTTCTTTATTAATTTCTGTTCTACTTAGTTAAGCTTAAAACAGAAGCTACAACTGTTGACCTATTTATATTTTTTTTAGATATTAACAATGTAGAACATAGTTAGTTCTTTTACATTTATTTTCTAAATATTAGTTTGTAACATAGTCAAGACAACATAAAATACAGAGAATACTTCTGTAAAGTATAATACAGTAAATGTAATAACACAGAAACAAAATTACTAATTTATATTATGATTGTAAATGAACAAAGAATAAGGGTAATAAATATATTCTTATAAGAATAGTATAATATGAAGTTAAACAATGTTTTATTCCATATACAGTAAACAAATAAAATCTTTAAAACTCAAAGCTGTATCCAAAAGATACTCAATTAATTCAGTAAAAATATAGAGTCATTATACCCCGAGGGTTAAAAATAAATTATATAATACTCTTGTTAAAATTCTTGTAATAAAATAAATTATTATGAAAACCCTGTACAGTAACTATAATATATTAGAAGATTAACAAAGTATATCATTACAAGTAAAAATTCAAGTAAAATAACGTACAGGATCTATTCCATAGAGTGACAGGATGCTCAACTTATTGAGCTTAGCGATTATTTGAAAATGCAACTAAAAATCCCCTTAATGTACAGAAGAATGATATAAATTAACGATAATATTAAAAGAAGTTGTAAATAGTTTTTCATTATGTCCAAATTAGGGTAAAAACCCTACTAATTCAAAGTATACCATAGAGTTAACAACTGTAGAGTACTGCTCCGTATTTCTTTCACGGCCGTAATTAAAATTCGCAGCATTAGGCTTTTACAGCCTGTTCATTATAATCAAATAAATACAGTTTTCCAAAACAAGACAATATGTACACTCACGACCGAAGCCGGAGAACCCTGCACTAAGCAAGGGTCTTAACAACTAATAAAAACATTGGAACAAATAACCAGGATAACCAAAACCCATAAGGGTTATTCAGGCCGCGACGACCAAACTACATTATCCCATGAGGGACCAACAAGGAGGAAGATGCCATGGTTATACCAGGCTTACCATAAGCAGGGAGCGGTCCCAGTCGGGCTCTGTCTGCATGAAAGGTCGAAGTCGGCACCTGTTACAGGAATTGTATTATTGTTAAAACCCATTATTTAAAATAAACATTTATATTAAAACTAGATTGCAAAAGAATGAAGGATAACGATATTTTTCCTTACCTGGAGATGATAAAGAAGCACGACCGTACACAAACAGCAAAGCCACCATTAGCGCGAGGGGAAAAGCAACATTTCATCGGCTGCAAGAAGAATGGAGGTCACTACACAGTAACGACCAACCACGTTTGGAAGCAGCAACCATAGAAAATCATTACACTCGGGTCGCCACTACCCTTGCAGCTAAGAAGTCGATTCTACGGTGTAACCCTATGCTCAGTGACACTAAATGCAAGAACGCAACTCGCAGTTCCAGGCCGAGAAGTTAGGGAAACTTTGTGTAGTCTAAGGTTTCGTGATGGACTAGTCACGACAAAGAAACCCTAAAGAAAGATTAACAACCCTTTGCCAAGCAACACAACAGTCTCTTAATAGCACACCTCCATTAAACGTATAAAATGAGCTTATGCAGAAGCTCAGCAAGTATGGAGACTGCCACCAACGAATGTAGGCGACGGTGCAGGTAAGGGTTTGGTAGCAGAGCGGCCGGAGGGCCCGGAGGCAATAAAAAGAATGACAAGTGAATGTTCAACCCTAAGCTTGTAACTGGAAAATGCAGGGTCAAGACGCTGCCATGTAGCCTGTTAAATATTTCCCATGCAGTGGGTAAGAGTATATAGTTCTAGCGATTTTTTCTTTGCAGCATTATTCCAATCATTGACGATGCAAGGATCAATTATAACCTTTGAATCATTGTCAAGCCATCACTTACGCTGCATGGTAATAACATAATATTTCATCACTTTAACCCTAGTCATTGCAAATCATCGGGATCGTGAGAAAACCTTACGACCCTTATACTTTATAACTCTGGTGTTCATAAAATAAAATTTGAGCCTAGCTTTATTTTTATCATGGTACAACCCTTTGATTATCCTTTGCACTATACTATGCAACGTTTCTAACATATAATCACGATGATGATAGAGTTTTATAAGATATGTCTTGAAAAGAAAATAATAATGTTTATTCTCTTAGTAAGAATCGTACTCACAAGTAATTATTCTAACAATCAAGTAATTGTAACTTAAATAAGAGTAGAATTGCTTCTTACTAAGTAATTTATGTATGCAAGGAGATAAAAAGCATTATGGTAAAAGATGTTAAATTTTGGGATCATGGATAAACCTTAGACTTGTTAAGGGTGAGGTCTATTCTAGGACCTCTGTTGTTTTATAAACTTGGCCTTATTTCACTAAGCCAACGTTATTTTATTTCAAAGCCAGCCTATTATTATAATTAGAAAGGAATTTACATAATCTTGTTTTATGACAATTATCTCCACACTAGTGTTAGTCTCTTTACTTTTGAATGGATTAACATTGAACTAGTAGGATTGGCATATTGGCATAATAAGTCTTAAAAAGTTTAAAGGTTTCACCTCAAATTTTGTTAATGATATTTATTAACTATAGCTGGATATCATTTTCCAAGCACTTATAGTACAGAGGGATTTGACCCTCCAACACTATTATGAAGTAAATAATGCATAATGCAATCAGGTTATAACCCCTTAAAACTTCAAAGTAATGAAAGTGGGAGGTTGGTATATAAAATCTTTAGCAGTTTACACTATGTAGTAACCAATTCGTGCATGGCATAAATTAGTAAGTTTGTACAAATAAAAACTAGACTCTGTGATCTTATATTTCTGCCATACTTGTTATGCTTGTAAAGAAATATGCAAAGCATTTTACTTTTGAATGCTTAGTATAAACATAGAGAATTTAGTACTCAGTAAAAATATTAAATCAAGCCTTCAAGAAAGGAAACAGCTGTTATCAATACTAGTAGAATCAAATCTATTTTCCAAAACATCTTAAAAGAAGAACAATGAAATGCTTTACCTCGATAAACTGTGGAATTTGACTAGCATGTACATTCTCCTACTAAAGTAAATGTTGTGCGAAGAATTTATATTGAATACTTAAGAAATTTGATAAGTAGCACCCGAACCTCTTACCTGTAAATCTGTAAGAGAAGGAAAACTTATGCGTTAGCTTGAAAGCTAAGTAAGCCCAGTTCCTCATGACAGTTCCACCTTGTGGTCGCAAGAACAAAACAAATCAGTAAACTGAAAAGAAAACTGTTCTATAAAGATAAAAATAATTAAAATTTAGTTCAGATATGAATTCAGTAACAGGTAACTAATTAAACAATTAGGGACTGCATTCATTGAAATTATATGCATTTAATTTTTTTAAAATTTTTTCGAAAAATCTGGGGTTTTGACAACAGAAGACGAAGCTAAAGAAGAAGGACAAAAGAAGGACATCATAGATGTAGAATTATCTATGAGACTATGCCCTACATAAACCAGGTATTCTACTTGGATAAGTTTGATATTTATTTGTTTTTATGTAATATATAAGTTATGGCATGAAAGAATGTAAACTGCATGTAAATGCAAATGCTAAAATTCCTTATCTCTATTTAAAATATTTACTTATAGAAATCCCAAGAGTATTATGGTGGAAATAAGAAGAAAAATAGGGATAGAAGCTAATTGTATGCAAATAAACTAAAAATGTTTATTTTATTTTTTATTAGCTAAGCTCCAAATGACCCATATTACATTGTAGTGAGTAAAGAACAAAAAATAGTGATTTACTGCCCTTCAAGAAGGTAGAGAACTACACAAACTCTGTTTAGGGTGTTTCTTGGACCATTACAAAGATTATTTTAGTCTCTATGTGTTTGTACAACCTAGTCATCAAAGAATTATATGTGTGTTAATCGCCAAAAATGTATGGGCAAAACCAGAAAAATGTGTCAGGAGTTTAAGGCTTACTAAACTGTTGTGCATTTGGCAAGGTGTAGGACTATTTTTAAGTCAATGGCGAATTTGGGTGGCCACAAATACCCACCTGTTTCAATCATCTCCCTTTAAGAAGTAATGATCTACATTGTATCAAGTTCCTCCATCAAATGGGGAAACTGGTACTAAATATGGCTCTTGGTGAACCATTTTCCTTAGTGAAGAAGTTTCCATGCTTTGATAACTCGATAGAGTTATATGTTCTATTGGTAGGTTCCGTTTATCTTTGTATCCATTATCATATTGATTGTAACTTGCTCGATATAGTCAGGCTTGAGTTCTATAGGGTCCAAGTGCTTTGCCAACTCAAAGGTATCCAACAAAGGTGGAAAAATGGTTGAAGCAACTCCACATTAAATATAAGGTGTAAGCCAAGGAAAGGTGGAATATTTAATTTAAAAGCAATGTTCTCACCCATATCCTTAGTGATGTTGTAACCCCCATGTCAAAGTGGCTTGATCTTCATGTAGGGGCATGTGAGTCACTCTTTATACAAGTAAAACCATGCCTTATCACCAACTTGAAACTTGTGTGGAAACTTATGTTAATTGTGTTGTTTCTTGTACTGGGCATTCCACTTTTGCAAAATATCATGAACTTGTTATTTGATGTGTTGAATGTGTTAAAAAAATTGGCTTTTATGTCTACATCAATTTGAGTAAAGGAGGACTTTCCTATGCAGATCTAATAGGAAAACATACACCAATTGGGGTAAATGGATAGAACCTCGAACACACCTGAAAATGGTTCTATACAATAGATGAATGACTCAGTTGTAGCTATGATGAACATGAGGAAGGATTTGATTGCATGTATGTGGATGCTTGAAGTTGTACATTATGAGGATATGCACAATAATGATGTTGACTATCTCTATTTGTCCATGAGTTTGTTGGTGGAGGTCATGAATTTGGTAATCTTGGTGTCCATTGGTGAGGACAAGATAGGGTCTAAAGTACTAAGGAACCGACTAAACTATCTAAAATAGTGGTATGTGGTAGCCCAAAACAAACCCAAACACACTCGAAGAGCAACTCAGTAGTGGCTTCTGCTATGATACTCTTCTTACAAAGTGTAAAAATTATCATCTTAGAAAATCAATCAACAATAACAAATACACAACCATTACTATGCCCGTACTTAAGCGAATGCCTAATATATAAACCATAGATATTGAATCCTAAGGCTTATCTCAAGTAGGTATAGAAGTGTACAACCCTTGATTCTTGATGCAAGGTTTTGGATATGGAACAAACAATGCATGATCTAACATACTTTCTAAGATGTCATGTTGGAGATTTATCTAGTAGAAGTACTTAAATAGTACTACCATTATTTTCTCCACATCAAATTACATTTCCACTAGAATATAATGTGCCTCCCAAATCATTTCTCATGCTTGCTTTAAGGAACACAAAGATTTCCCAAATGGCATAGAAGTTCATCATTGAGGTAAAAGCCTAGAACTTATTTACCTACACCTAGTGTATGATGTGTAACAATGAATTCAAGATATTTGTTATAGAATTGGGGTCACCCAAAAGTCTCAAGCCCACAATAATTAATCATTATGGCTATTGTCATGACTAAAGGTTAGTTGAGGCAGTCCACAACTCAATTTATGTTCCCTTATCGAACTTGATGTTCAAGTGGAGTTATTGAAGGTTCATGGACCATCTATGATGATGGTTGTTCCCTAAATTTCCCTTGTGTCTGCAAGAATCATAGGGGCTTGTGGTTGTTGTGGATGATCCTTTCCCTTCCTAGACTATAATGCTTCCATTTTCAACATGCATGCATAATGGAGTACGTCTCCTTGTCATAGGTGGGGTAGATTCATGTCAAAGAGCATCTCATTGTGATAGGACACCTGACGTCCATATTGAGTGAAGACTACACCAACAACATGATATGAGGCATCTATCTCATTCTCAAATGATTGTTGCAAATCTAGACACATGGGGATCGATCAGATATTGTTTTTCAAATACTCTAATGGTTTCTATTATTCCCTAACACAAACCCATGGTAGAACTTGGTGAGTCATAAGAAGTTGGGAATCCTCGTTAATGTCTTGGGGCCAATACAATCACAAAAAAATTAGATCTTGTATGGACCCACCTCTACACCATGCCTAGCCACAATGTATCCAAGATACAAAATTCTCTACATGCCAAATGACATCTTCTCCACATTAGCATATAACTTGTGTTGCCATAGGGTGATCAACACTTGTTGAATATGCTTTAGACATCCCTCCCAAGTTATGTTGAGGATGAGGATATTGTCCATCTATAAAACCACAAAGGAGTTGATGAGTGGAAGAAACATATCATCCGTATTCATCTTGAATGTTGTTGGGAAATTAGTCAAGCTAAAAGGCATGACTAACCACTTAAAGAGACCTTCATTAGACTCCAATATTGTATTCTACACACTAGTCTACTTGGTTGGCACTTGGCGATAGTCTAACTTCAAATCAATCTTACTAAAATATTGGGTGACCTTGAATTGGTTGATAATATTTTCAATCTAAGGGATTGGATGCCAGTTCATAACTATTATTTTGTTAAGGTGTTTGTAATCAATACAAAATCTCCATGCCTTTTCCTTCTTCTAAATTAACCCAATTTGATTCCTACAAGGTGAGGATCATGGTTGAATGTGGTCCTTTTGTATTAGCTCTTAAATATGGTGTTTCATCTCTTTACTCTCTAGAAGAGAGCATATGTATATTGGGTCATTAGGCAGTGGGAATTCCAGCATCAAATCAATTTCATGCTTTATGTTATAAGGCATAGGTACCCTTGCAAGTAAGGTGAATATATCTTTGTATTCTTCCACTATCATTTCCACTATCTTTTGATGTGTAGAGAGGCCCCTTGTAGAGGCCTTGATGGTTGTTATTGTAGGAGTGCTCTGATACCATATAGAAATAGCAACTCTGATGCTAAGAGGAATCACAGGAAATAGATCTTACTACTAAGATAATTCTCACAAGCATGCATAGGAAAAATAGAGAGAAGAATAGAGACTTAATCACATGAATGAAGAGATTGATATTGGAGTGTATCCTTCCATTGAATAATGATGAATAATAGTGTACATAAATAATACATCCCTCATAGGTAAAATCGAGTTGCATTGGAGACAACTCATCAAGCTCAGAAAGATAGACTTACTAAATATGATAAAACCCCATAGGTGGCTAAAGCACATTCCTAATCAGTCAAGGACCTCATGAATTAGCTAAAGCGTGAGTGAGTTGTCAAGTATGATGGAAAAAATGCTAATCTTGGAATATGGAGAGAAAATAATGGAGGATGGGTTGGCAACAAAAGATAGCAGTTTCCTAGTTGACTAGCTTTACCTTATCCACTGAAAAGCTAGAATAAAGCAGTAAAAGACATAATATTTAGGAAATCGTAGTTACTAATTCTGGCAGTCAATAAAGTGGATAAGATCAATCCAGAATAAGGATTAAACCACTCCTGGGGTATATATGTCAAGTGTTGACCATGAGGTGCAAGTGGATGCCAACTATCTAAGCTAGTGGGTAGGAAATTAATCAAAATTGATAAATATTTTATGTTAAGTTATGAAGTGGGTTTATTATATTCCCACACCCCCCTTAAAGTTTGACTTTATTATGTTTATGTTTGAAATATAGGTGTATATAGGGCCCAAAAACAAGGCTATGGTCACCCTTTAACAATTATTCGTGTCAAAAAAAATGAGGAAATAGGCAAAACCACATGGGGAAAATACTCCCTCAAAAAAGGACAAGGCACAAAATTTGAACAATATGTCTTCAACATATCTTTATATTCACTTGAATGAGCTAAATGAACTTCTTATGGCGATATACTTGATGAAGAAGCTTGTAGACTCCATGATCATGCACTAGAGTGTAGAATCCGCAAGAAAGAAGTGGAGAGACTCCTTGTATCTCATCATCTGATGAAGTAGAGGCATTATCTGAATGCTTCTTGTGTTGTCAAACTCTGATATGCAAACACAATCTGAAATGGAAAATATATTTGTGAATACTCCTTTCCAAAGAGTACACAAGTTAAGACAATTTGTTACACAATCAATTCCTTGAATAACTGCAAAATTGTAATGTGAATCACATATCTTTCTTCCAATCTGATGTAGCACCTCCCCAGATATGATATGGGGCTGAAAATACTCTGATATATCATAAAAATTAGCATATGGAACAACAAAGACAAATGCTTCACTGACTCCATGAGGATATAGGGCTAGACTAGGAAAAGTATGAGCAACTGGGGAAAATTGACGAGTGTAAAAATAAGAATGATGAATGGAATTGAGATCTAAACCATAAGTGTTTAGAATAGATCCAAACATGTGTAATATCAGTCCAAATATAACTAAGGTCATGGTTAACCAACCAGTGAAAGATAAACAAGACTTCAAACCATGCAATATAAGTAACACTCCATAAGAGACCAATGGGGAATCAACTAGCGAACTTGGGATTTGTATAGTCTTAGGAGTATTCAGAGGTATGGTAGATGGTATGGATGGTGTTATGAATGATTTCATGACATGTATATCAGCCTACAAACATGATTCTAAATCATAATTATAACCATTTGAATGGAATGAGGAAGAGCTTCTCAAAGACAAGTCAGTATCCAATGAAGAATCACAATTATTGAGAGATGAATCTAGGAGACTGATATGTGGATTATCAAAGAAAGGATTTTATATTTCTGAGAAAATGAATCTATATCAAATATATGAGGAAAGGATTTAAATTTGGCATTCAAGGCATGTTTATGTCACCTTGGAACTGCACACTATGACAGTGTTTTGGAGAATCAACAGGCTTCTCTAGCTCATCTGGAACTTCATTGTTGTGCTTCTCAAGAAGTTGAGACATGATGTCAATCTTCTTATTGAAGCAATTCTTCTCTGGATGAAATCCCTTGCTATAATAAGAACACTTGGATTTTCTCCCTTTCTTCTTAACTTTCTTCATTGAATCTTCATCAGTAGGCTTTGAACCTTCATCTTCAATATATGACTTTGGCTTCTTCTCTTTCATAATTTTCTTCTCTTTTGATATTGCATTCTTGCTTCCTTGAACCATGAGAGCATTATACTTGCCCTTGGAATATATAAGAGCACCCATCTAGATCAATTTATCTTTCTCTTTTGTTAGTGAATAAAATAAAGTACACAAAGAAGGCATTTTCCAATTAGAAACAACAAGCCTAGTAGCATGAAATGTAGACACAAAAACTAAGTATTCAGGACCCAATTTTGATAGAAGGGAAAGGATTAATTGATCATATTTCTTCTCAATCCAACAATGCCTAAGCATTAGGACAAGTGACTTGAATTTGGTGATGAAACACTCAATAGAATCAAAATTGCTTAGAATCATTGAGAATAACCCAATCTCCAACTTATGCACTCTTAACTCATCTTGAACTCCAAAGAGAGACTCAGTTTGGTCCATACTTGGTTTGGAGTGGTCAAAACATCTAGATGAAAGAGTAGATCAGGGGATATAGAGAGGAAAATAAATTCATAGGATTCATCCAACCTATTATGCCACTTAGATTTCTCAACAACATATTTTGGTTCATTTTATAAAGCCATAGAAATCTATAGAGTCCCTTTCTGCGCAATAGAATGCCAATTTTGGCTTTCCATTCATGATAGTTGAAGGGAGTCAGGATCATAGCTGAAGAGGAATCCATACTGAGATGTTGATGTGCTCAAGGAGAAACTCTCTGCAACCTGCACAAATAAAACTAGGAGAAAATCTTGTAAGCTTAAAAACAAGCTCTTCTTCGGAGAGGGATATGAGACTAGCTCTAGTAGAGAGAACATATAGCTCCTCAAATTTGTTGAAATTGAAAAATCTTGCGCTATGATACCATGTAGTATTTCTCTGATACCATATAGAAATAACAACTTTAATTCCAAGAGGAATCACAGGAAACATATCTTTCTACTAAGATAATTCTCACAAGCATGCACATGAAAAATAGAGACTGAATCACATGAATGAAGAGATGAATATTGCAGTGTATTCCATTGAAAAATGATGAATAATAGTGTGCATAAATATTATATCCCTCATAGGTAAAATCAAGTTGTATTGGAGACAACTCATCAAGCTCAAAAAGGTAGACATACTAAATATGATAAACCCTCATGGGTGGCTAAAGCACTTTCCTAATCAATCAAGGACCTCACGAATTAGCTAAAGCATGAGTGATTTGTCAAGTATGATGGAAAAACATGATAAACCTAGAATATGGAGAGAAAATAATGGAGGATGGGTTGGCAACAAAATATAGCAGTTTCCTAGTTGACTAGCTTTACCTTATCCACTGAAAAGTTGGAATATAGCAGTGAAAGACAAAATCTGCAGGAAAGCACAGTTACTAATTCTGGCAATCAATAAAGTGTACTGGATCAACCCAGAATCAATATTAAAGCGCTATTGGGGTATATATGGCAAGTGTTGACCATGAGGTGCAAGTGGATGCCAACTATATAGGCTAGTGGGTAGGGAATTAATAAAAATTAATTAAATATTTTATCCTAAGTTATGAAGTGCGTTTATTATATTCCCACAATGATGATCTTTTGTTTTCCTTCTAACCAAACCACGAAGATAACAAATCTATCTATATGAGAGATTACCATGTTACACAACTTACCTATGAATAGAGGGACTAAAATAACCAAGGCTACCTCTAGTATCTTCGAGTTGACATTCTAAAGAAATAATTCCACTAGCAAGCATAGACTCATAAACAACATTATACTCCCACATATATGATTATTTTAAATTAACATCACAAACTTCAAGTAGCGCACCATCACATAGTACTGTATCTTTAAAGGGATCGATGCCGTAATGTAGTCAACATTGTTCATTGACGTGGGTGTCTCATCCCTGCTTCAACTAACCAATGGTGTATGGTTGGGGTCGTGACATCAATGAAAACTTCAACTTCTTGACAAACTATACTTAGATCAGGCTCTTCTATCTATCAACATTAATAGTGAAATGTAGTAGATTGTGGCACTCACGTTCCTTGGGATCCTCTAGTTCTTTTAGCTATACCTCATATGGTAGCGATGGTAACAATGTGTTCCATATTGATGATTTGTTTTCCATTTTATTACTTGAATCAAATTTTGATCTAGAATCAGATTATCAAGCTAGGAAATTGATGAACAATGATTGTTTGGAATGACATTCAATAAAGTTGTGCAAAGGGATTTTATGGATCTCACACTACTTTCTAGTATCCTTCTTTGACTTCCCATTACACTTATTTGCATGTGGCTTGGATTGGTTGTCTCGAGGTTGGTTATATTTGATTTCCTTCATTTTACTAATTATAATAGCCTTTACCATACTTTCAATGTGGTTAATTTGCATAACCAAACTCTCTTACCCTTATGCTAAAACTTTTGCTCAATCTTGAGAGCATCCCAATAAGTGGCTCCTATTGAATATAGGTCTTGAAATTTCATTTCTATTTAAATTTACTTATGTAGGAAATTGCACTATTTAGAACTAGGTTTCACTCAAAGCCTTTGCTACCAAATGTTAAACATAACGAATATAAGAAGGTATTGGTGAACTCTAGCACTGCTTATTCTCTCTATTGGCTTAAAGTTATCCATCTCATGGACAAGTCATCATAGTGTCTAGTAGGGTAGAATTCCTCCTTGATGGAATCATACAATTAAGCCACCCAAGTGGCTTATGTCCCAAATTATTCATATTCAACTTCAACATGTTGCATAGTAAGTGTTTCCCCAATCTTTGACATGGGAAAGGGACTTAAGGAGAGCAAAGGAGAGCTTCTCACTGTTGGAAAGATTTTGAATAGAATAACAAGCCTTTAGAAAAATTATTCATTTATCTAAATCATTTGTTTTTATATTTCCTTCAATGTAATGTCCCTACTTGGAAATTTTGGAAAAAAGTGCAATTTGGGCAATTTTCGAGCTCTACTAGTCAAGACTATAGGGGGTTCCAACTGACTCCAAATGGTCTTGTATTTGAAATGGAAGGGTAGGATGTCCTATAAAATCCCAAGATCACCTATGATCACTTGTATATGAGTTTAAGGTTATGCAACTTGGTTTGGGTCTACGGAGAGAAAGTTCAAATTTCCTAGGAAATTGAGGTCAAATCCCCCCAGGGGTGGAGGCCAATTTAGATCTCCAAATCAAGTAAGACCCTCCAAAATTTAAGAATAGAGTATGGGGGTTAAAATCAGACATCAATGGATATCATTAATAATGGTTATTAAACTCTGTAAACTGATTATGATGTGCTACATTTGTATGGTAACTTTCATGGAAATTGCTTAAGGGGAGATTGCATTACTAGCTCAAATTTGACACATGAAAAGTAGAATAGATGGTTCTGAAAGTAACATGAATTATAGTGGTCATATACAACATACAAATGGATGTATTAACAACATCAAACTCATAGAATAACCCTTGTACAAATCTGATATAAAACTCCTTCAAGATTGAAGCCAAATCATAAAAACTATTGATGCAATGGCATGAGAATGAAAGCTTTTCACATAGGAGTTTCTTGAATTTCAAGCTATAGAGAATATGTCATGAAATTATAGAGTAATACATCATTTATGGCTTACCCAACATCATCAAACTCATAGAATAACCCTCATACAAATATGATATATAACTTTCAAGATGGAATCCAAATTCATGAAAACTAATGGTTTAATGGCACGAGAATGCAAGATTTTTACACATGAATTTCTTGGATTTCTAGTTACATAGAATATGGACATAAAAGTACAGAGAAATACCTCATATATCCCATATTGGGCATCAAATGGATGTAGGAAAGAGCAAGCACCACTCCAACAAGTGCACAATCAACATGAGAGTGTGGGGGAATGGAGAAGAAGGAATGGAGTTTTAATGAGGACAAACCCTAATTCAATATGAAGCAATGCCATTACTCCCCAATAAGCATATTATAAGGTATCACTGATATCCCCTCTGCAGCATCTTGATTGATTAATTTACAACTAAGTTAGTCAACCATCAAAGCAAGCATTGGTGTGACACGAGAGGAGAAAATCTAGCCATGGTGAGGGAACGCGTGTGTGCCTCTAGCCTTCAAGGTTGTTCTCACTGAGGCCACATCAACAAAATAAATCATAGTAAAATCATTAGGTATTTGGATTCTATGATTATACTCTTTTCGATATTAGAAATGATATTTGAATCTTTGGTGATGATAAACAAACCAAGGTTCAATACTTAACCTTCAAGGTTCAATTCATGGTGGATTGGTTTGTGGACATAGTGGAGCTACTATACCTTCCCCCTCTGAATTTGATGGAAAGAATGAGATAGGAGGTGTCCATCCCAACCCTTGGGTCTCTAATAATGGCAAAGAAAATTTCTTCTTTGATGACTCATGGTGTTGTGTTTTCGCAGAACATTGATATGGATGATGTCAAGATCGAAGTCCCTTGGATGGCAGCGGAGGAAAAACCTATTGTGACCCCCCCCCCCACCCCACAAAGTAGCAAGATTGAGGCATGCATCTCTAGCTAGGAACACAAGGAACCTATGAGGAAACATCATCACACATAGATACTTGAATGCTTGGATCACAGATGCTTGAATTGTAGATCGAAGGTAACCTTAGATCGCATATGCTTATATTACATATAACAACTAACAACTATATTATATAATATATTAATGTATTAACTATATTAACATAATATAATATATTAATATATAATAGGTATATTTAGCAAATGGTTGTGTATATGAAGGTCCCTTGTCCCAGAACCAAGGGTTTCAAACCCAAACTTGGTGTCTCGCTTGGAGCTGTCCTGTAATATATATGATAATGATAATGATATTAATATATTAACATTATAGTATATTAATATATTAATGATATAATATATATATTAGAATATCATATATTTATTATATATTGGTATGTTTTTGCATGGGAGGGACCTGGGGATTTTAGAATTTTCTGAACTCTGGAGTGAAGAGAGCCATGATGAATAGATACATAAGGAGACTTAATGAAAGTTGTGAAATTGACAATTTTTAGCTAACAACAACAATTTTGTTCAAACCGTTGATGTATATGTAACTTCGGAATGTATTTCACTTGTATTTCTTATATATTGTAACCCGATGTTTATTCCGGGATGTACTTGAGTCATGTCATGCCCCGATGTTCCTATTGGGAAGTTCTATAATGTAAATAAGTCATGTCAAGTAATTGTGGGTAACCCTCCTATTGGTCAAGGGTTAAAGTCCCTACAGTTGTGGGGCCCTTGGGTTATTAGACTATCCTAGAGAAGTCGACCCTAGGTGACTCATTGTAAGTCAGGGCAGTAGTCCCCACCGTTGTGTTAAGGATAAACCTCCTTATTGGTCAGAGGAGGCAAAGTCCCCACAAGTTGTGGGGCACTAGGGTTATTAGACACTCTTAGAGATGTCGGCTCTAGTAAGTAATTGTTAAGTGAGGCCGACATGTTGGAGTGGGTTTCAAGTTAATGAAAGAATATAAATAGAGAGTGAGCCTCTATATTTATCATACACACACTCACTCATTGGAGCGCATGAGTGAGAGAGGAGAAGCTCTCTCAGTGTGAGAGAGAGAGATAGAAGCTATGGAGATCATCTTTATGTTTTCAGGTTTTACTTTTGGTGTTGATTCTATCTCTGAGGAAGTTGCAGGGTTTTCTCCATTTATGGTTTCCCCGATGATAAACACTGTGTTCATTGTCTCTTGTGTTTGATTGTTGTGCTTGTTATTCTCTTAGTTAAAGATCCTAACGTAATGTTAGCTTAAATGATAAAAATCTAACATGGTATCAGAGCTAACCTAAGAAGAAGACATTGTGCAGCTGTAGAAGCTAGGGATTCTCACTTTTTGGGTCTCTCTCCACAATCCATTAGCAAAATTATGCTAGGATAACTCTCCATTGAAGGGCGCATCTTTTTGTCGAAGCAAAATTCGATTCTGAGCATTTTTAGTTTTCGATGTGGAAATTAGGGCTTTCTATAGAAGAGGAATTTTTGATTAAGCCCAGCATAGGATTTTTCTCCTTATAAAAATCGAATTTTAGAGACTTGGATCGAGAAATTTGGTTGGGTGAAACTTCGGGAAAGTCAAACCCTAGTTTGACCCCGAGCTAGAAAAACCCTAAATACTAAAACTGCTAAGTTTTGGTACATTCGCTATATGCTGATATTGGAGAAGGCTCAGGAGATGAAAATTGTAGGGGCGAAATATAAAATCCTGATGAACACTGTATCCAAAATTCAGCCTCATATTCGCTATATTTTGGGAGATATGATCCCTCGACGTTAGGGTTCCAGCCTCTTCCAGAATTCATCCCTAAACAGGACACCTGGGGAGAATTGCTACAGCTTGGGATACAGAGGTCCAAATGGAATTACTAAAGATTTTCTATAAAGGGAATGAACTTTACTTGCTGTGGTCGAAAGGTCAGACCCAAAAGATGAAACAGTGACACGTGGCATTCCGTACAACTTTGCTGTTCTGAACAGTCCTGTAACAGGTCACCTTGGGAAAAGGATCATAAATCCCAATTGGTGAAACCAATTCTGATGAAACCTATGGTGTTGGATAAGGTACATGTGAGGTTACCTTAGTGCGAAATTTTAGACATAGAGGAGCAGTAATTTCAAAGATATCACAGAAATAGTGACAGGCATTTCTGTAGAAGAAATTGGAAAACTAGGGCTTCCTGTTCCGGGAGCTTCCCTCCACTGTTTTTAGAAAAGGAGTACATTGGAAGGATCCATTTGAAGAGATCTATCTGTCTATATAATAAGATATAAAATATTCCAAGTTTTGAAAATTAGGATTTCTGTGACAAACCCTAGATCAGCCAGCTCTGGAACCAGGATAGACACCTCAAATCGGTAAGATCTAATCCTTTGTTATTTTCATTTGAGGTTCTCATTTCAAAGTGATCTATCACATCAGCTTGATGATAAGCTTGGTGAAGTTGACAACTTCCAAGTATGGAAGTATATGATCTCTCTGAAGAAAATGAATTGGACACCTACATGAGTAGAGAGGTTCCAGTCCCAGAGGGAGATGAGGTTAGAAGCCTTACACAAGAAGAACTTGGTCAAGACCAAGAAGGTAATCGTTGATTCAATCACGGATCAACTTGTACCGCAAGTGTCTTTCCTAAATACACCTAAGATGTTTGATTCGTTTACTAAGCTATTTGAAGGGAAGAACATACATCAGAAGATGACCTTAAGAAACCAGTTGAAGAATGTGAAGATCCTGAATGCAGAGACCATGCATTCATAAGGGTTTCTCAAATCAAAGAACAACTTGAAGCGGTAAAAGAAGAAGTGAAGAATGCAGAAGTGGTGATGGCCACCTTGAATGGCCTCCCAGGATCATGGGATTCATTCATTCAAGGAATGTGTGCTAGAAGGAAGTGATTACTTTCAGTAGACTCTGGGAAGAAGAAGAAGCTCAACTCATAAGAAGAGAAGAGAAGATGGGAGCAATTGAAGATCAAACTCTCACCATCCGAAGAAGATCCCTCAAGTGATGAGGAATATGAAGAACTCAACTCTCGAAGCACCTCTTATCCACCTTAGCATTTGGATAAGAAACGATGCTATCATGAATGAATAAGATGATGAAGCTGAAGGCTTAAGAAGGAGTCTACCCACGAAACAAATAAAGATAAATATTCAATTGTCATTTCATGATATTGTTTTGTTATGCATTTGTTTATATTCAGTTGATGTATTATGCATGATAGGATGTTTGTATTCATGATAGTATACTTCTAATATGCAGGTGATGGGTAAGTAGCTCATGGTGCTATACAACTCTCCATTGCTACTTATCTAGAATGAAACCTCTTTGCTGACATATTGGAATAGTGCACAATCTCAATGTTGTTCTGGTAGAGATGGAAGGCATCTAGAAAGGTTCAGTGAGATATGGATGAATGTTGTATTGGCTAAAGTAGTTGCATGTTCATATATTTATGCATAAGAACTTGCCAGTATGAATATTCCTTATGAAATGTTTCTAACCATACAAATGCATTTGACTTGTAGGAAAGATCTTGTACATAATCGCCTATAAGCAAAGAAGAATGAGACTTGTTCCGGAGAACAAGTGACGACAATTCAAAGATGAAAAATAATATGATGAATACAAAGACATCATTGGTGCAGAATATTCCAAGAAGAAAGGGAATATCAGTTCAAGAAGAATGATGTCTAGGATGTAGTATCGATACATGAAGGGAAATTCGTAGTTCCATCATGCAGACTCCATGATCGTGTACTAGAGTGTAGAATCAGCAAGAAAGAAGTGGAGAGACTCCTTGTATCTCATCATCTGATGAAGTAGGAGCATTATCTGAATAATTCTTGTTGTTGTCAAACTATGATATGCAAACACAATATGAAATGGAAAAGATATTTGTGCATACTCCTTCCCAAAGAGTACACAAGTTAAGACAATTTGTTACACAATCAATTCCTTGAATAACTGCAAAATTGTAATGTGAATCACATATCTTTCTTCCAATCTGATGTAGCACCTCCCTAGATATGATATGAGGCTGAAAAGACTCTAATATATCATAAACATTAGAATATGGAACAACAAAGACAAATGCTTCATTGACTCCATGAGGATATAGGGCTAGACTAGGAAAAGTATGAGCAACTGGGGAAAACTGACGAGTGTAGAAATATGAATGATGAATGGAATTGAGATCTAAACCATAAGTGTTTAGAACATATCCAAACATGTGTAATATCAGTCCAAATATAACTAAGGTCATGGTTAACCAACCAGTGAAAGATAAACAAGACTTCAAACCATGTAATATAAGTAACACTCCATAAGAGACCAATGGGGAATCGACTAGTGAACTTGGGATGTGTATAGTCTTAGGAGTATTCAGAGGTATGGTAGATGGTATGGATGGTGTTATGAATGATTTCATGACATGTATATCATCCCGCAAACATGATTCTAAATCAGAATTATAACCACTTGAATGGAAATGGAATGAGGAAGAGCTTCTCAAAGACAAGTCAATATCCAATGAAGAATCACAATTATTGAGAGATGAATCTAGGAGACTGATATGTGGATTATCAAAGAAAGGATTTGATATTTCCAAGAAAATGAATCTATATCAAAGATATGAGGAAAGGATTTAACTCTGTCACTCAAGGCATGTTTATGTCACCTTGGAACTGCACAACTTGACAGTGTTCTGGAGAATCAATAGGCTTCTCTAGCTCATCTGGAACTTCATTGTTGTGCTTCTCAAGAAGTTGAGACATGATGTCAATATTCTTCTTGAAGCAATTCTTCTTTGGATGAAATCCCTTGCTGCAATAAGAACACTTGGATGTTCTCCCTTTCTTCTTAACTTTCTTCATTGAATCTTCATCAGTAGGCTTTGAACCTTCATCTTCAATTTCTGACTTTGGCTTCTTCTCTTTCATAATTTTCTTCTCTTTTGATCTTGCATTCTTGCTTCCTTGAACCATGAGAGCATGATACTTGCCCTTGGAATATATAAGAGCACCCATATAGATCAATTTATCTTTCTCTTTTCTTAGCGAATAAAAGAAAGTACACAAAGAAGGCATTTTCCAATTAGAAATAACAAGCCTAGTAGCATGAAATGTAGACACAAAAACTAAGTATTCAGGACCCAATTTTGATAGAATGGAAAGGATTAATTGATCATATTTCTTCTCAATCCAACAATGCCTCAGCATTAGGAAAAGTGACTTGAATTTGGTGATGAAACACTCAATAGAATCAAAACTGCTTGGAATAATTGAGAATAACTCAATCTCCAACTTAGTATGGTTAAGTTGGGGTATGGTTAAGATGCCCCCTAAGTTGGAAGGTCACTGGTTCTAATCTCGTCGAATACCAAAAATCCAACCATGTTAAGGGTTGGTGTGGTCCAGGCCGGGTGCGATCCCCGGGTGATTTTGACGGCTTAGATGCCCCTGGTTTGTGGCTACTCAGCTAATGGCAACCCTGCTAGTCGGGGGGGTTCCACCACTTTGCCAACAAAAAAAAAACTTATGCACTCTTAACTCATCTTGAACTCCAAAGAGAGACTCAGTTTGGTCCATACTTGGTTTGGAGTGGTCAAACCATCTAGATGAAAGAATAGATCAGGGGATATAGAGAGGCAAATAAAGTCATAGGATTCATCTAACCTATTATCGAACTTAGCTTTCTCAACAACAGATTTTGGTTCATTTTATAAAGCCATAAAAATCTATAGAGTCCCTTTCTACACAATAGAATGCCAATTTTGGCTTTCCATTCGTGATAGTTGAAGGGATTCAGGATCATAGCTGAAGAGGAATCCATACTGAGACGTTGATGCGCTCAAGGAGAAATTCTCTGCAACCTGCACAAATAAAACTAGGAGAAAATCTTGTAAGCTTAAAAAAAAGCTCTTCTTCGGAGAGGGATATGAGACTAGCTCTAGTAGAGAGAACAGATAGCTCCTCAACTTTGTTGAAATTGAACAAGCTTGCGCTATGATACCATGTAGTATTTCTTTGATACCATATAGAAATAACAACTTTAATTCCAAGAGGAATCATAGGAAACAGATCTTTCTACTAAGATAATTCTCACAAGCATGCACATGAAAAATAGAGAGAAGAATAGAGACTAAATCACATGAATGAAGAGATGAATATTGGAGTGTATTCCATTGAAAAATGATGAATAATAGTGTACATAAATAATATATCCCTCTGTTGCAACTACAACTGTTTTCCCAAATTTTCGAAATTTTGGACCCTCCTTCTAATTTGTATCTTGCCTAGAATCATTTGGATCCATGAACTCTATTTTTGTTTTCCCTCTGCTACAAGTTTGGACTGTTTTTGAAGTTAACCCTATTCATGCTTTTCGGAAAATTGCTTATGTCTGAAACTGCTTTGGGTGTGGAATTTGGAGTTTGGTTTTAAATATTGCCCTTTGATTTGTGAGTTCTTTCTTTCTTTATTTCTTCTCGGAAGCCTATTTCTCATTTTCTCCGCTGTTTTGGAAGTGAAACAAACTTCATCGTTGCCCAGCCGAAAGTAACATTTTTAGTTGGTTGTTCGGAAGCCATTTAAACAACGCATCAGAGCCATATTTCCTTTTGGAGCCCCCATTGCGGAAGCTGAACAATGAGTGCTCTGTCCGATGGTCTTGACTTCCCCGATGTTGTGTTGTATCGTTTTGACTTGTTTTGCATTGTCAAAGGTTGATCAAAGTTTGAGTCAGGGTTGTTTGATCTTTGTAAAGCCGTTGTTTTGGAAGTGAGACAAGCTTTTTGGACCGCTGCAAGACCTTAAGTTTTCCCGAACACTTAATGTTTTCACAATTGTTCTGCACCATAGTGAAAGTTTATGACTTGGATTGAAGGCTGTAGTTTGATTGTTTTCTTCCATTACGGCTCCCGAGCGAACTAAGTGTCTACCATATAGCTGCTCCGCTCACCGATGCTTTGTCTGGGTTTCATCGATATGTTTTTTAGCCGTGGGGCTCATAGTCTTTTCATCTCCCGCCATTGTGGCTGCGTAATGCACTAACCTCCCAATGTTGATGTCGTTCCATTCGCCGACATGGAGCTTTTTCTGCCCAATGCTTTGGCAGTTAGTTCTTTCGACTCCGATAGACTTAACAGTTCTGTGGAACTCGTTGTCCATCTGAAGCCCGCTATTGTGGCTGTAAGTAAGACTATCCGACCGATGTTTTAATGGTTCAAGCCATCGATAAGGTTCTTCCCGCCGTCTTGTGAGTTTTCAACCCCTGTGTGGGTGGCGGTGGTTTTGATTCTGGTTAAGGATTTCGTGGCAAGAGCGCAGTACAAGGCCTCATTTTGATGATTAGTTTTGTGTAGGATAGTTTAATTTTATTGAAAAGATGCAATCCTAATTAATGATGAATGTTGTTTAACTCCAAACGGACTCAGAAGATTCTTTAGATGACTGTTGTAAGAGGACGTAGCTAAAGGATAAACCTGAGGAAGTTGGCTAAGAAATGATAAGTAGAGTTTGCTCTGAAATCAACGAGATTTAAAGAAGGACAAATAAAAGACAAGGCAGAATCGATGGCAACAAAAGCCCAGGCTTGGAGAGGGTTTGTCAGTTACCGAGCGGATCCCATTTTATTAAGTACTCATAAGTTAAAATCCAAAATGTAATGCATTATATGAATCATGAGTACTCACGAAAAAGACAAAATGGTGAGATTAAACGGTTTTGGGGGAGCCCAAAGGTCACACGGCTGGGGCAGCCCAAGGGGTTTTGTTGTTTTGGTTTAAATATAGGTTAGAGTTTACAAGGGGATTTTTCCCTGGAAAAACTTGTGAGCTATTGTTTGTAAGAGGAACTACTTCGTTTTACAATAAGAAATTGCAAATTTTGCCTGTTGGAGAAGGTGCTGTGTGGAATGTTCGAATGTAATAAAATGAACAATGTTGAAGGGGAAATATTTCATTTTCAACTGTGTTTCATTAACTGTGAGAGTGTTCTAACTTTCTGAACTTATGTTCTTATCTGAATGTTCTCTGGTATATTCTGTAATAATTTCCACTATGAGTAATGGAGGTTTTAACTGTTGATGAGCTATCTTGTCGTGTATATCTTCATTCATGTTTATGTGTTTTGATTCTAAGAACAACTATCTGTGATTGACCTTAACATGTGAACAATATTACATTACTCATGAATTAATTTTTTGCTCTCTAGAGACAGCTTAGTTAGTATGTAATTTTTGGTTGTGTATGATTTAGATGTGAGAGAGTCTAAGACGAGAGGTAAGAACCTGCGCATCACATTGTGAATGCTCCTTGCATTCTTTATCAACCTGCATTTTAGATAGGCACTTGCATATCATACTTTAAGTCAAAAAATACAAAAATATATACGGTGGACCGGGCTGCAACTGGTAAAACCCCCTTTTTTTTGTTACTTGACCTACAGTAGCCGGACTGCAAACCAGACGGATTCCCTACACCAAACAGTCACGGGCTAGTTGGGAACGTTGACTGGGGAGAATCCCTTGCTGTTGTTGCCTACGAATTTCCAGGCCTCAACAATTTCTGGCGCTAGAAGGAGGGCCGCCAGTGCATGTCTGGCCGAGGAAACCCATTTTCTCGAGATTATTCCACTGGTGACAGTTCAGAAGGCAGTTTGGTTCCCAATTCAATTCTTGAAGAGAAGGGTAGAGAGCATTTGTATTATGTGGACAATGAAGTTGTTAATGATATGAGAAGACATACTAGGACATACGTGAAGAAGATTGAAGGATTACCGATTATCCCTGAATTTCCCAGAAGAGAATATAAAAGGAAAGACCGTCCTATATTGGAAGATTCGGTGTTAGTTGGAGATTGGGAAGAGTTAGTAGAAGTAGCATTACAGGAGGTTGTTCAGCCTTTGAATCAAATAGGCCCAAACAAACCTTATGGTTCACCTGTTAATACTCCTATTCATTCAGCACCTCACTCTCCACCCAAACTCATGGCAGGCGTAAACGCAAATTAGCCACCCAACCCACCAAATCCACTAGTTGCCTGGAAAGCTAGATCACCTTTAAACCTAACACTTCCTTTGCATGATTTACCTCAATCTTTTGAAAAGATGCTACCCAAATTTGATCCAAACGAGAAGATGTTAGTAGATGACCACTTGCAAAGTTTCTATTTGGCAATAGAAGGATTAAGGGCTGGGGAATATGAGGATGTAGTTTGTAGACTTTTCCCCAACACCCTTAAAGGAGCAGTAGCATCGTGGTACTTTGGTTTGCCTGCAAACTCTATCCTGGATTGGGATACCTTTCAGAGGATTTTTAGAAGTAAGTATGCAACCCAAAAAACTCATGCAGCTCTCATGAAAGGACTATGTGCCTTAAAGAAAGAGAGAAAAGAAAAGGTGCATAGTTTTACCCAAAGATTCGCAGCCTATCTTAAGAATTTTTCTGAACCTGACAAGCCCTCGGATAAAGTCCTGATTGAATATTATACCTCAGCTCTAGGACCCGAGTTGGCCATGTTTTCCAAAATGAAAGCCAAACCTATGCTAGCAGAGACTTATGAGGAAGTGGAGAGAGTAGAGGCTGAAAGGGAAAATATCGAAGATTATCCTGAACAGCCAGGAGAATTTTTTTTTGGGAGGAAAGCTTTGCTATTTACTAATCCTAAAGAGGAGCAATCACCAGATTTCGAAGGAATGGCAAAGATGACACAAAAGCTTTCTAAGAGAATCATAGAATTGGAAAAGGAAAAGGAATCCCAAAAGTTCTACAAGCCTTATTACAAGAAAAGAGAAGATAACAATCAATCCCAACCCCCTCCACACAACCCTGCATCTATGAACTTAACGGAGGTAGGAATGGATAACTTTTGCACTTTCCACCAACAACCCCATTCTGAAAAGAATTGTCCTCAATGGATAAATTCAATGACGTTGGTTATGAATCAGCTTTTGGATTCCAAATTAACTGAAGACAACGATGAAGAAGGGAAAGACAACAATAAATCAACAGAAAAATAGGAGGATGAAGCTATGGTTCAATGGGACTGTGTATCGTTGTTTGATGCCGAGGAAGAAAAGGATCTGAGACACGAGGGCATCCTGGAAACAAATGTAACGACAAGAAGCTAGGGGTTGATTAAGGAAAACAGTCTAATGCTCCCAAAGATCAAAAGACTTCAAAAGAATGTTAAGAAATTTCAAAATAGCTCCTCAGCTGATAAAATTCCGGAGTTTACCATCACCAGTCAAAATCCTAGACATACCAGCATGCCTACTAAGCCCAATGAAGAAAAAATAAATAATGATAGATCGAATCTCATAGAACATAAGATGGATTATGACATTGTGGATGATATCAAGAAGGTAAGGGAAAACATCTCATTATTTGAAATGTGCAATGTGCCGCAACAGAAAGAAAATCTATTGAAAGTACTTGAAGTATCAGAGGAGAGGCTGCCCACTGACAATTAGCCCCAAGAAGAAGAAATTGGTGAAACAAGTATGGGAGGTAAGCCTAGAAGCAAGAATCCACCTTTTCTCCTTACTTTTGAAATTTTCAACCATAATGTGCATAACTGCCTAGTAGACTCGGGGGCATCAGTCAATGTCATGCCGCTGTTGGTCTACAGAAGGATAAATGGACAACCTCACGGGGGCGTCACCTAGGGACCAATATGATATCACGTCCATTCATATTGGGGGGGTTAAAATTAAAAAATTAAAAATCAATATATTGGGGGTATATTAGGGGTAACTAGGGTTTTTTTTTTACTATTTAAATATCCAATATGTTGGGGTATGTTTTATTCAACATTTTTGTCTGAGCCGTTCACCAGTCCTCCAAGCCTTGCCTGTTAGGTGCCTGCGAGCTCCTTTGCTTGTGGTATGAGTGCACTTGCACCAAGCCGAGGTGCCTGCGAGCTGGGTTTAGGGAATTTTTTCCATCGTGTGGCTGGATAACAGGGTGTTTTTTCGAATCCCCGCAGTGTTTTCTGGAAAACGAGGGCGTTTTACTCAGGTTTTTTGTGGTTTTTCTCCACGTTTTCTCCATCGTGTTTGCTGGATAACAGGGCGTTTTTTCTAGTAGCATTGCAGTGGTAGCAGTGTTTTCTGGAAAACGAGGGCGTTTATTCACCATTTTGTGGTCGTGGGTTTGTGGTGGGTTTCTCTGGTGCTGGAGGAGGCACATTGGAGAGCCATTGCATATCATTCTTGGAGGTACGCTGTAGTGTGTTTAATCTTTGATGAAAAATGTCTGTACTTCTTTTTGTGCGATAGCAGAGACAGTTGCTTACCCATCAGTAGTTCCAGAATCAATAGCATGGTCAAAATAGTAATTCCTAGAATCACGAACTAGATCTTATACCTATGCTTTTTCCACTGATGAATAAACTCCTGTTTATAGGTCAACTACAATGAGATCCGCATCTCTAACTATTGCTACCTTTTCCACTGCTGATGTTGCTCTCTTTATGCGGCCTATACCCCTGCGTATGATGAATCAATGGGTTATGTATGGCTTTCGAATTGGAAGAAATGCCAGTGATTTGGGAATAGATCCAATTGACCGAGTTTACTCCAACATTGACCCATATTCCGTTGCAGGACCAACTTACTTTCACTCTGTTCCAGATTCATTCTATTTAGACCCAGTGCCAGTAGCATATGTTTAATACAGGGTAGTCCCTCCCCTAGAACATTCGGTACCTTATTGAAAGAGAAAGATAAGCATTCTCCTATAGAGGATTGTATCCATAAAGATAGCCAGGGGCCGTTTAGTGGGTGTTTTTATTGTTCAATATTTTGTAGTTTTTGGTGTCAACTGCTTTAGCATGCCCTGCAGTTTTTTGGTAAATGGTTTTAGTTGTCACATGGGTTTTCCCACTTAATCTGCTCGAACTGACTCAGATGCAGCTAGCATTGCCGTTGGTGGTTTTCTGGGCTTCCCGTGGAGTGGATACGCCTTTTCCAAAGTATAAACCCAATTGATGGCTACTATTGTCCCGAGCTAGTTCAAAATAACTGTGTCTCCTTTGGAACTCATGATAATCCCTGAGCACGGGGAAAGAGCATTTAAGTTTTTTGGTAAATGGTTTTAGTTGTCAGTTCCATGATGTTTACGAAATCAGGATTGAAAATCAAAGATTCTTACAAACTAAAGTTAGTAGGAATATTCACACCCTGGATTACAAAGCCCTTAGCATTTGTATGTGATATTTTGCAGTGCTTTTTTGAAATATTGTTAGGAATTGGCTGCCAGGCTGGAGATCTGCTAGAAAATCTGGTTAAGGGTCAAAGGTCAATGTGGGCAGAAGATTTCTTCTAGGAAAATACATAATCCTTATGCTGCTTTTTAATCGCTGATCTGGTCACTCCCAAGTTTCCGATCTCATCCAATTCACCACTGTAATTTTTCCCTTGTCGTCACTCATTCTATGGATTTTCAGTAGCTACCATTGACAGGTGTGAAGAGCAATGTACACAGATTTTCCTGATGCTAGGTGAGAACGTAGGAAGGCCTCAACCTTTAATGCAAATTTAGAAATTCCACCTCAAACTTGAGGTTTCTTGGATGAATTTGCAATGTTAAATTACATCAGCATATACTTCACTTCTTTTATCTGCTATAGCCATACTTGTATTTGTAGCTGCATACTAGTACTTCAGAGATCTCTATCATATCTAGATGACATGCTTTAATTCTCTTATTGTTGCATTTCCTAATAATCCAGACAAAATTAATGCTCTTCCTTTACTGTTGTGAAAGAGACCACAGTCTATTTATAAAATTAGTCATATTAGCAGTTTGAAAAATAATGCCCTAGGGTGTTTTTATTGTTCAATATTTTGTAGTTTTTGGTGTCAACTGCTTTAGCATGCCCTGCAGTTTTTTGGTAAATGGTTTTAGTTGTCAGTTCCATGATGTTTACGAAATCAGGCTTTAAAATCAAAGATTCTTACAAACTAAAGTTAGTAGGAATATTCACACCCTGGTAACTGATTCTGGTAACCTTAGAATGATAATAGTTTGTGATCCTTGTACACACATCCGAGGTCACAAAGCAACCTATTTTGTGCTTCAAACTTCTTAACGAGTTGAGCCCAAAAAGCTATTATAACCCATGCAATTCATTTGTAATTTTTAAGAAAATAAGTTTCTTCCAACAATTGTAATGTCCTTTGCAAATGAAATCAGCCAGATTTGAAATGTAACATCAGATAAATTTTCCATCTGATATGTCATATACCCATTCTGTAAAGTCCACCCACAATAGCAATTCAAGTGAAGTGTCTCCAGAGTGGAAACTTAACATTTATCTCCCTTTACATGCCAATCTTTTGATTTTTTTAGCCAAATACACTGCTTTAGTACCACTACAATTGCATGTTAACAAAACAAAAAAAATGAAGAATGCACCATACAATTAGGTATTAACTTAAGATTTTCAAACCTAGCCTGGAAGAATGAAATGAATGGAGAGACTCTTTAAGTTCATCCTCTCTACTTTCCCCTGGATTTCCTAGTATCCTTTCTTATTTTCTACTCTAGTGTTTACCTTTTGTCACCTGCCCCCAATTCCATTACATATGAAACACATACTTTCAATATCCTTGCATTTTTCTCTGTTTCTGATTTGTGTAAAACTATTATGAATGTGTCCACATTTAAGTGATAGGCTAATGATATAGAAAGGGACATGATTACATTTAAAATGCAGTAGCAAATGATACTCCGCAAACTGCTCATAAAGTTAAGCCCAAATGATTTTCATTTGTTGAGCAGCTACTTGTTTATGGCTATTAACATGGTGATGGTTCATAGGGCATTTATTTTTGGCACCATATTTATTCATTTAGTTATGATAATAGCATGCATATTTTATCATTACTTGCATAGTACCAAAAACCAAGTGTGCTTTGAATTTGAAATCCACCATGGACAAGGATTGAACACAGTGAGGTCCATGCTAGTTACATGGGCACTTGGTATGAAATTGGGATGAACCAGTTATTTTCGGTTTGTGGTTTGTCTCCCACTATGAATGTATTGGTTATGCCAAGGCTTGTCTATGGTTTATTTTGTGTTATATCCTATGTTGCTAAGGTGTATGCATCCATTCTTAAGGTATAGTTCTCTGGTGTAGTATGCAATTTCCATACGCAGTGCAGGTTCAACACCAGTGTGGGATGTTCACCCAATATTTTCTGGGAGCACACCCCAAAGCCTGCATCATGGGACATCCCCAGCAGCCGAAATCTGTTGGGGACTGCAGCCACTGTCCCCATCATAAAACTTAAATAGGGGAAAGGGGGTGACGTCCCCACAAATAACCTGAAAAAAGAACCCAAAAAAACCCTAAGCTTCCAAAAGAGGAGGGAAGAGTAAATTATTTATCATTCATTATTTAAAATTATGACTCGGTATAATGGGAATTCTTCAAAATGAAAACATGGGTGTCTCAGCCATGTATCACAAAGCCCTTTTGGTTGATTTAAGTACACCTATTCCTCAATAACACAATTTAAATTAAAAAATGTTTTTTCCATACATCTGATATAAAGATCAATCAAAACAAAAAGGCAGGACATAATGGTTTTGATAGTGGTAAACCTGGCAACTCACATCTTGTCAAAATCAACTCCCTCTTTCTAGGAGAACCCTCTAGCATCTGTAAATTTTCCTTTAATATTCAAACTAGGGCTAAACAGTGCATTCAAATGGAAAAACCTGGTAAGTACGGTCTGTACGGCCTCCCTGCAAATTTAGAAATTCCACCTCAACCTTGAGGTTTCTTGGATGAATTTGCAATGTTAAATTAGATCAGCATATACTTCACTTCTTTTATCTGCTATAGCCATACTTGTATTTGTAGCTGCATACTAGTACTTCAGAGATCTATATAATATCTAGATGACATGCTTTCATTCTCTTATTGTTGCATTTCCTAATAATCTAGACAAAATTAATGCTCTTCTTTTACTGTTGTGAAAGAGACCACAGTCTATTTATAAAAGTAGTCATATTAGCAGTTTGAAAAATAATGCCCTAGGGTGTTTTTATTGTTCAATATTTTGTAGTTTTTGGTGTCAACTGCTTTAGCATGCCTTGCAGTTTTTTGGTAAATGGTTTTAGTTTTCAGTTCCATGATGTTTACGAAATCAGGCTTGAAAATCAAATATTCTTACAAACTAAAGTTAGTAGGAATATTCACACCTTGGATTACAAAGCCCTTAGCATTTGTATGTGATATTTTGCAGTGCTTTTTTGAAATATTGTTAGGCATTGGCTGCCAGGCTAGAGATCTGCTAGAAAATCTGGTTAAGGGTCAAAGGTCAATGTGGGTAGAAGATTTCTTCTAGGAAAATACATAATCCTTACGCTGCTTTTCAATCGCTGATCTACACACATGCATATGCATATTTGTGAAAAATAGGGTCGAACCAGAGATTCACTGCCTGTTCTTGGCCACCTTTCTCGAGTACCAAGAGATTTGCTAGGATTGTATAAGGCTGACCTGATATGACAATTGCTTCTACCAGGTTTGGCAGTGTTTTTAAAATTTTTTGTACAAGGTTTAGACAATCTATGCTGTAATTCTGTACAAGGTTTATACAATCTATGTTGTAAAGTGAATGATATTTAAAAAGATCTTCATAATTCAGTATTTAATGTTGTTGCTTTTGCCATACGAACTATTACAACTAATAAAAGTATCAATCTTAAACTCAGAGGGCAATTAAAACAATCATAAATATTTTTGTTTTATATGAATGTTTATTCGTATAACTATTTAATTTGTGACTTGTATGTAGCTTGTTATATAAACTTTCAATAGACATGTGATAAACTGTGCTCAATTATCGATATAAAATCATAATGTATTTTGTATTAAAATGATTCAAGGCTTTTTAGAAAAAGAAAAAGCTCATTACACCATAATTCTCCATATAACTAGCCTGTCATTTGTCCTTTCACCTGAAAGTACCTCCTTTTAACTTCTTCACTATCTTCTACAGACATTATCATCACATCTACTATTTTGTTTGCTAGTTCAACTCCTTTTAAACTTCCTTTTAAACTTTCTGCTGCCATTGGACAGCCATAAATTCTTAATTTCTGAAGTGTTTTCAAATGCAAATAACTAGATGGTAATGTCCTCAATGCTCCGCATTCCATCACAATAAACATTTGAAGTGAAACCATAGATCCTTCCTCTACCTTTGGTAATTCCACTAAGTTATCTAACCCAACAATGGAAAATATTTCCAACAAAGAAAATGCCCCTATTTCTCCAAATTCTTCAGGAAATTTCTTTAAGTGAGTACATCTTATTATCCTTAATTGTTTTAGACTTTCCAGCTTGTGTAAATGTGGAAGTTCTTCCAACATACTACAATCAGTTAATTCAAGGTTGCTCATATTGTGAAAATTACAAAAATTACTCTTCAATTTGACCAAATGAGGACATTCTAGTACTATCCTTCTCAATTTTAACATGTTACTTATGTCAAGAGGTAGACTTTCCATGTTTGTGAGTGCTATCTGCATAGTGTCCATTAGAATCATGCTCTTTAATGTGCCCTCTTTGATAATATCTCCATTGTTTGTGAGTGATAACATTTTGAGTTGATGCAGAGTGGCCAAATCGTTAATGGATGCCACTCTTTTGTATCTCTTGTGCTTGCCTGCGCTGCCTCTTCTCCATAGAGCGGCGCATCCCAACATCAACAAATACTGCAAAGAGGTGAGGTGGGAGATGCTGGTGGGTAAATATTGCAGATCTTTACAACAGGTAATGTCTAAATACCTTAATGATGTCAACTTATGAAGACTAGACGGTACATGCTTTTTGCTTTTAGTTTTGAAGTCTGGATCAAGTAGACAGTATTTGTCTATTGATAAGTTTAGGTAAACGCTCTTTTGTGCTTACTAATTAGTTATTTTACATTTATTAGTGTTAGAATATAATCCGTCGGGATTATAATATTGTAAATAAATAAATAAATAGTTAGCTGAACAGTTACATAGGAAGGTGAAAAGGTTGATGAAGCTCAACCGTCACATGTAATATATAAATGTATGCATTAGCCATGAATAATACAGAATCAGGAGTTATACCTAACAAGTGGTATCAGATCCTGGCTATTAGCCATAACTCCTGCCTACTGCATTTCAGTCCTGGCATTCTGCTTGCCAGTCCATTGCCAGACTGCCCGCTCAGTCAGTCTTCCAGTCGCATGCATTGTATGCGTTATTATCTTGGAGACCTGCCTAACCCTAATTTTGTAACGGTGTTCCATCTTCTGTCTAATACTTGTTCAATTGTCTCCACACATTGGAATTATGCCAAAACTACCAAAACCTCGTCCTGTTGGACACCGCCTTCAGTCTCCATGCCATTGCTCTTATGCTTCCTCAGATCAGCAATCGCCGCATCCTTGAACAACCCAATATCAACAGCACCAGATACCATATGATAACCAGGCCGCTGAAATATTCTCCGCATCCAAAACCTCGACCTACACCATTTCTTGATGTGATACAAGAGTGTGCGATGCATTTTTTGAAGAGACGTGGAAGAGGTATTTAGAGCAAAGCAAAGTCACTGCATGCGTTGTGTGATGCGTTGAGAAATGCATTGAGACTGCGTGAAGAGACCACTGACTGAATAGAGAAGAAATCCTGAATCGATTTCAGGTTTCTGTTGGTGAATAAATCTTCTATTTTTATTTTATTGATTGGTATTTTCATAATATTTGAGTGGATTGAGAAAATGCATTTTTATTCTGGTGTGAGAATGAATACCCAACGGGTCCAATCTTCCATTTCATTGCGTCGATTGGTGTTGGATGCTGTTTGAAGGACCAATCTACTCTTATGGTTTGAGAGAAAATACCCAATTGGTCTAATCTTCTGTTTTCCTTCTATTGACTGATATATTTGCTATGTTGCGATCTGCGTTGATTATGTGCATGGAGTTTTGAGTGGAAAATTCTACAAATATTTTCCTGTGGATGAACCGTGAACAATGTGGTTGTTGTATGAGCCCTTTCTTGATGTGTGATCCATGGTTGTTGTGCATTTTATGTGCCTATGTATTTGATGCGTTGGGGAAATAGTATTTGTTACGTGACGTGCTTGACCTAATTCTTGATGAGTGTATTAATTGCTGCGACTTGAAGACTGCATAAAACCTATCTTTTATGCTGAAGACTGCATGCATGTTGAGTTGGAGATAGCCTGCATTGAGCTAGCTGCCTGCGTTGGTTAAGCTAGCTGAATGTGTTTCATATGCAATAAAAGAGCCTGCGTGGATAATGACTGTGAAAGACTGCATGGAGCATGACTGTGAAAGACTGCGTTGGAGATTGCCTTGAAGTCTGAAGGTGGTGTGAAGGACTCAGTGCATAGAGATAATCTGCTTGGTGATAATGCAAAAACTCTAGTTCTTCCGGTGAAGTGCATAAAACCTAAATTTTGCAAATATTGCTCATATGTATGATATGGCTGCTGTATGAGCCCGAGAATGTTGCTGTGTCCACTCAAAGTGTGGTGTCTCTGCAGATAATTGCTGCTGCTAATCACTTGATTTTGCAGAAGTATATAGTTTGGTGCTTGATTTTTTTGTGCACTTATATCCTTTGCACACTAATATATTAGCTTCTGGTGCCTCCATGCATAACATATTCTGTAGAGTATATATTGTATAAAAAGGAATGCTGCTGTGTATTTGAAGCTCGTGATTGATATATTTTGTATATTGAAGAAGCTTGTGTATGCTCACCTGAAGCTTGCATTGTATTCACCTTGGCAGAGACTGTAGACCTGCAAGGTTATTGTTTTCTATTTCTCTTTGTCATATTAAGTTAATTCCTGTAAATTACACTAACAGCTGTAAAAGATGCAATCTTTGTCATAAATCGTTGGTGCCACTCTCTCTGGCAAAGAGAGAGGCAGAGGAAGAAGAAATTTCAAAGGCAGAGGGGGCAGAAACAAAAGATCAGATTTGCAGTGCAAGCGTTGTGGAAAGACTGGGCACACATCAGATCAGTGTTGGGCTTCATGGGACTCCATCAAAGACAAGCATAACCAGAAGAAAGATGATAACAAAAATCAAGATGCTAGTAAATCTTCTGATTCTGCTCATTGTATTGTTGCACATTGTAATCTTGGAATTAATGAAATGACTTCACTTTCATCTTACAAAGATTGTTGGCTGCTTGATACTGGTGCAACATCACACATGACATTTAGAAAAGACTGTTTTGAAGAACTTAATGAAACAATAGATGGCATAGTTTACTTTGCAGATAAGTCAAGTATTAAAACAAAGGGAATGGTCACCATTCGACTGAAGATGCTTAGATTCCCCGATTTCTTGTTGAAGAATGTTCTCTATCTTCCAGAGTTGCAGAGAAGCCTGCTGTCCATGATGGAGATTTGATAGCAAGGCCATTCCATCCACATGTTTGACGGAATAATTGAAATAAGAAAGTCCTCTGACAACCAAGTCATCATGACTGGATACGAAGATGGGAAGCTGCTAAAGCTAAAGGGTTCACCTGCAAGAGTTCAGAACTATGCCTACCCCTCTCAGCATGGAGAAGGTAATTTTTCATCTAGTTCATTGTGGCATGCAAGATTTGGTCATATAAATGATAATAGTCTTCGTTTGTTGAGAAAGAATGGTGTATTTGGTTTGCCCACCATTCCCAAAGAGAAGAAAAAATGTGATGCATGTATATTAGGGAAACATAGTAAGCTGCCATTCCATGAATCTAATTTCAGAGCAAGTAGGAAATTAGAATTAGTACATTCTGATTTATGTGGCTCAATGCCAACTCCTTCAGCAAATGGGAATAAGTATTTTATGACATTTGTTGATGACTACTCAAGAATGTGTTGGACTTACTATTTAAAGACAAAATCAGAAGCATTTCAAACATTCAAAGACTTTCATGCATTGATAGAAAAACAAGCACAATAAAAAATTGGTACACTTCGTACTGATAATGGGAAAGAATACACTTCAAATGCTTTTGAAGATTATCTTTGCCAACATGGAATTGCACATCAGACTACAGTTCCCTACAATCCTCAACAAAACGGTGTAGCAGAAAGAATGAATAGAACCATAATGAATATGGTTCGCTCAATGATGTTTTTCAAGAATGTAAAACTAATGTTTTGGATTGATGCAGTAAAATGTGCAGCCTATTTGAGAAATAGAAGTCCCTCAAATTCTCTTGATAACAAGACTCCACATGAAATGTGGTTTGGCCATCTCCCTTCAGTCAGGCATCTCAGAATTTTTGGTTCCACCTGTTATGCCTTGAATCCAAAGGAGCAAAGAAACAAGCTTGGTGCTCGAAGCACAAGATGCATTTTCCTGGGGTACGAAGAATACTCCAAGGCATACTGTTTGTATGATGAGGTAAACAAGAAATTTGTTATTTCCAGAGATGTCATTTTTCTTGAGACTAATAAAAATGACCAGTCCATTGAGAGATAGCTTGATCATTTGGAAAGTTATCCTCATCCAAAGACATATTCTGAAAATGAATATGAAATTCCAAACCTTGAAAGGGGGATTCCTATTTTGGATCAACCTTTGGAATTTCCATATGAAGCACCAAATCCCTCGCATGAAGAAGTTCCTGCTACTTCACCTGATCAAGAGATTCAATTGGATGATGTGTTGAGAGAATTGAAAGACTCTCAATCAATGATGAAGCACCACCAGCTGATCAACCAGGACCATCACGGAAGATTCCTAAATGGGCCACAAAGAGACTTGAAAGTGTCCATCAGGATAAAGTTGGAAAGACGGGAACGAGAAGTTCGAAAAGACATGGAGGAGAAGCAGATAATTTGGGTGATGACATGGATGTATCATTTGATTGTGAATTTAATTTATCTGCTAACTTTGAACCAACTTCCTTTGAAGAAACTTCTACTCGAGTTAAGTGGAAAGAAGCTATGCAAAATGAGTATGATGCACTCATAAAGAATGGAACTTGGAAGCTGGTTGACCCTCCAGTTGGAACCAAACCAATTGGCTGCAAGTGGGTGTACAAGAACAAATACAGATCATATGGCTCACTTGACAAGCACAAAGCGAGGCTTGTAGCAAAAGGCTATGCACAGAAGGAAGGAATTGACTATGAAGAAATGTTCTCTCCTACAGCAAAATGGGCTACCATCCGTACCTTACTCTCTTTAGCTGCTCGGGAAAGGGTGGAAAGTTCATCAGATGGATGTGAAGACTGCTTTCTTGAATGGAGACTTGAAAGAGAATGTCTTCATGTCTCAGCCAGAAGTCTTTGTTGTGAAAGGAAAAGAACAAAAGGTATGCAAGCTTATC
>LPNX010188042.1:94086-128411 GCA_001517045.1 Pseudotsuga menziesii | reverse complement strand
TAAAGCTATTTTGAGAAAAGTTGTTGAAGCTCTGAAACAAAGGAGCACTAAAATATGCGTGATTATCGATGAAAGCATTTAAAAGTCTACTACAACTGAAAAGGCCTCTCAGCCTCTGGAGTTGGATATATATCCAGTGTCCACATCTTGAAGCAGTTACTGAAGAAGTTACACACTACTGTTTGAGATTGGTACAAATAAACCCTCTCTTATTTGTTTTGACATCATGTGATACATTTTAATTCCTAATAAAGTGATTTGCCTAAGGGCGCCTATCAAGTGTCACCCTTTCTTGTGTTTTTTTTTTTTTTCCTTAGGTAGAAATATAAAGGGGTATAAAAAATGTAAATGAAAAAATGGATACATGCAATATATAGGGAAAATAGGGTTTTTTTAAAATCGGCAAGGCATATTGGGAGGGGGTTAAAAAAATGATTTTGGGAGGTATTTTCCAATATTTTTTTAAAATAGGGGTATTGTTTCATATGCCACAAACGAACGTGCTATGGCATGGTTTCACTAAGTGAAGACCCCGTGGACAACCTAAACCATCTACCTGGAGGGTCGTTCAATTAGATAGAACGAATGTGAAAGTAATTGGAGAATTGGAGGATGTTCTCGTTCGCTTATCTTCAAATGATAAGGTGTGTCAAGTCATCGATATTGTGGTGGCTGACATACCAGAAGCTTATGGACTTGTTTTGACAGGGATTGGTCGGCAAAGCTGAACGAATATTTTTCCTCGGACTGGTCGCATCTGTGGCTGCCATATAAAGGAATCTCAAATCAAATTAAAGTTTTGAGGGAGCCCCACATGAAACACAATGTTACTCAGTTCGAACAAAAAAATGAACCAGTGGATTCTGTTTTGGGAAACTACTTTATTGAGCTAGAACCTAGAAACTATCAAGTGGAAGAAGCCAGCACTACATCTGATGCTCAGCTTGATCTCCTTCGGTTTTCACAGGCTGATGAAATCGATTGTAAAATAGTAGACTTAGCTGTAGCTGTAGATGTTAATTCTCGCACAATAGTGGGTAGCGATTTTTGGACACTTTTCTTTGATGGTTCTAAAACTTTAGAGGGGTCGGTAGTCGGCTGTGTCCTGATTGACCCTAGGAAAGACAAACATTTTCTTTCATGTAGGTTAGATTTTGAATGTACCAATAACACAGCTGAATATGAAGCGTTGGTTCAGGGATTAAGGAAAGCAATTGAATTAAAGGAAAATAATCTGAAGGTCTTTGGAGATTTTGAAATAATTGTGAATCAAATTCGGAATCAAATACATTGCATTTCTCCTCATTTAAAAGCTTATCAAAATGAAGTATGGGATTTACTTAAATATTTTAATGCATTTAACATTGTATTGATTCCAAGACTTAAGAATGCAGCAGCTGACTTGTTGGCCACCTCAGCTGCGAGGCTTGTTCCCTCTAATAATCGGTGCTTTGTTGAATTGCTTTTCAGGCCTTCAGTTCCAGATATGATTACCAATCTATGAGTGTTTGATGATGATCAACAGATTATAGAATGCTTAACAAATGACGAGGCCTTCAAAGGGGCGATTATTGATGATGAAGAACATCAGGCTGAGCTAAAATTCGATAATTTTATTTTTAAGGGAGTCAGGACTTTAGAACGGATGTTTGATTTAAATGAGAAATTTAGAAGTCCAGCCAATGTGAAGACTCATAGCTCATCTCTATAGTTCGAGTTGATTAATTTGGGGACTGAGATGGAGCCTAAATATGTGAATCTGGGAAAATGCTACTCCCCAGCTGAAAGGGATAAGTTCATCATTCTTTTCAAGCAATATAAAGATGTTTTTTCCTAGACATATGAAGATCTGAAGACATATGACACCAATATTATCCAGCATGCCATTCCCATCAAATCTGGAATCAAGCCTTATGAGCAGCCTTTAAGGAAAATGCATCCAAAATTAGAACCTTTAATCTAGAGTGAATTTAAGAAACAATTAGATGCTAGAATTATCTTCAAGGTTAGACACTCGGAATGGGTTTCAAATTTGGTACCGATGAGGAAGAAATCTGGAGAAATCAGGCTATGTGTGGATTTTAGAAACTTAAATCGTGCTTCAGATAAAGACAATTATCCTGTTCCTCCCATGGAGCAGATATTGCAAATGGTTTCAGGTTCTAAACTATTCTCTTTATTAGATGGATTCTCAGGCTACAATCAAGTATTAGTAGCAGAAGAAGATAGACTAAAAATGACATTCAAGACCAGGTGGGGAACTTTTGCTTACAGAAGGATGCCCTTTGGACTCATAAACACTGGAGCTACTTTCCAGAGGGCTATGGACATAGCTTTCCACGGTCTGATTGGTCGCAGTGCTGTAGTATACCTCGATGACATCACGATATTCTCAAGGAAAAGAGAGGAACACACATTTCATCTAAAGCAGATTTTTGAACGCTGCCGAAAATATGGTATCTCACTAAACCCAAAGAAGTGCGTGTTTGCTATTACAGAAGGTAAGTTGTTGGGTCATGTGGTTTCTAAGAAGGGGATCTCCATAGACCCAGAAAGGATCAAAGCCATTGAACAGATTCCCTTACCCCATAATAAAAAGGGCATGCAATCATTTATGGGGACAATAAACTTCGTGCAAAGGTTTGTGCCAGATTTTGCTCAAATTGTTAAACCTTTGCAGCAAATGGTAAAGCAAAGTGTACAATTCAAGTGGAATGATGTAGAGAAGAACGCATTTAGTAAGATTAAAATAGCTGTTGCGCATGCACCCTCCCTCAAAAGTCCAGATTTTGATAAAGATTTTATTTTGTACACTTTCGCATCTGATGATTCACTAGTAGTTGTGCTTACCCAGAAGGAAGATGGGGGAGATGAGTTCCCCATATCATTTATGAGCACTGGTCTGCAAGGGGCCAAATTGAATTACCCAGTTGTGGATAAACAAGCTTATGCAGTGTTCAAAGCAGTGAAACAATTCAGGCCATATATACTGAAGAACCGGACAAAGGTAATAGTTCCACACCCAGCTGTGAGGTCTCTATTCGTACAAAAAGAACTAGGAGAAAGGAGAGGCAACTGGGTGAAAGTTCTATAGGAGTATGACCTCAAATTCAAGCCAGCCTCCATAGTCAAAGGGCAAGGATTGTGCAAACTAATTACTGAAAGTAAAGACAATGAAGAACATGACTGGGAAGACGAAGCTAAGTTATAGTTGATGGATGTATGTCCTCTTTTCACAGCTCCGGACTCTTGGTATCGAGACCTTGTGCATTACCTTCAGGCGGGATTGTTACCGGAACATTGGAATTCTAAGCAAAGAAGAGCACTGCGTCTTAAATCAGCCTCATATCAGATTGTTGAAGGAATATTATTCAGAAAGAATTATGATGGAGTTCTTCTTAGATGCTTAGAGAAAGAAGATGTGAAGAAAGTAATGATAGATTTACATGATGGGCCTGCTAGAGGACATTTCTTGGGAGATACTACAACTCATAAAATTCTCAGAACCGGATACTATTGGCCCACACTGTTCAAAGATGCACACGCCCATGTCAGAAAATGTGACATTTGTCAAAGGTTTGGTGGAAGACAAGTTAAAGCAGCAGGACCATTAAAGCCTATGATGATAACAAGAACTTTTGAACAGTGGGGGATGGATATCATTGGAGAGATAAAGCCGAATTATTCCCTGCAACACAAGTATATTCTAACAGCAACTGACTACTTCACTCGTTGGGTCGAAGCCATTCCATTGCGTAAAGTAAATGAAGATGCGGTCATGGACTTCTTGCAAGACCATATTATGACCAGGTTTGGAGTTCCAATTTCTTTAGTTTTCGATAATGCTACTTACTTTTCCTCGATTAGATTAACTGCATTTGCTCATGAGAAAGGAATTAAGTTGCAATAATCTGCTAATTACTATCCACAGGGAAATGGGTTAGTTGAATCTACAAACAAGAATCTGATTAGGATTTAAAAAAAAACGGTGATAGAAAATCAGAGGATTTGGCACTCAGCATTACGAAATGCTCTTTGGGCTGATAGGGTCACCCCAAAGACTTCATTAGGTGTGTCCCAATATACCCTTGTTTATGGAAAATAGGCCATTCTACCCCCCAATATCATGCTACCCTCTTCCATAATAGCTCAGGAATCCAGAGGATCAGATAATGAAGTCTTGCAGGTAAGGATACATAATCTTTTAAAGGAAGAGGAATCTAGATCCAAGGCTAGAGAACGTTTTAAACAACAACAGGGGATAGTTAAGAGATGGCTTGATAAACACAAGGCTGGAACAAAATAATTCAAGGTGGGAGATTTGGTTCTCAAGTGGTACCACCCCCATGATGTGAAAGGAAAACACACGAAATTTCAACAGTTGTGGGTAGGCCCTTTCCAGATTGCATCAAAGCTCGGCCCCTCAACCTATAAATTGCAAGATTTATAGGGGCGGGAAGAGAACTTACCAATAAATGGTTTAGTTCTCAAACCTTATTTTTCCTGAGTTTTGTTTTTGTTCTTTTATCTTTTACATAAATAAATGGACTTGGTTGTTTATTTTGATTTATTTTATTTTTGTTTTGTTTTAGTTTAGATTTTGATTGATTTCAATAAAGGGAGGCAAACTCTTGGTTGCATGGAGAGCATCAGAATTATGGAGTGATTAAAGTTCTTGAGTTTAAGACTATGTATTATTGTTTTATCTGAAAGAATTTCTTCTAGTTTAGTAGTTTTCCCGAATGGCTATGAACACATTGAAGTCCTACTTAATCCTTGTTAAATAAACTAGGATTGAAAGGTCTGGAATACTATTTTGAGGTTCCATCTATCTCACATTTAAAAATGTCCTAGGGGGTGACAACAAAGGGCCCATGGAAAGGAAGCAGGGTAAACAGTACATTATATATAAATGATCCCATGCCAGGAATTGAATGCCAAAAGGGCAGATAAGAGTCAAAAAACTCCTATGAAAGCAATTTGTATTAAAACAAAGTACTGAACCATATAAGTACTAAATTGCCAAAAGTTCTTCTCCGTCCGTGAGCTGAAAGTTGAATACATCCCTCACACAAAAGGACACTATGGATAGAAGAGCCTGAATGAAAATTCAGAAAGAAAGGCATGTAGGAGGACTCATATGCAAAGGACAAAAGTCCAAAAAAGCACAAAAAGTACAAAATGACATGGGAATGAGGAACAAAGGAATATTTCTGTTTACCATATGTTACTATCTTGTGGCGTCCAAACTGGAAGCTACCTGAAGACAGAGGTAATAAATGAAACTCATCTTCCTGGCCTCAAAAGAGTTATCTTGACTTGGAAATCTTGTTTTTCCTTTCTCCTGAATTGGATTATCATCAATGATTAAAAGTACATATATTTTCCATTTGGGAAATCCAGACATCTAGAAGAATTCAACATGTTCGTTTATTGTTAAACAGTCTGTTACTTAAGGAATAAATTGTCCAGAGGTCTAGGTTCACCAGGTAGTCACCAATTGTTGCAGCTGCAACTATTTTCCCAAATTTTTGAAATTTTGGACCTTCCTTCTAATTCATATCTTGCCTAGAATTGTTTGGATCCATGAACTCTGTTTTTGTTTTCCCTCTGCTACAAGTTTGGACTGTTTTTGAAGCTAACCCTCTTCATGCTTTTCGGAAAATTGCTTATGTCTGAAACTGCTTTGGGTGTGGAATTAGGAGTTCAGTTTTAAATATTGCCCTTTGATTTGTGAGTTCTTTCTTTCTTTCTTTCTTCTCGGATGCCAATTTCTCATTTTCGCCGCTGTTTTGGAGGTGAAACAAACTTCATCGCTGCCCAGCCGAAAGTAACATTTTTAGTTGGTTGTTTGGAAGCCATTTAAACAACGCATCGGAGCCATATTTCCTTTTGGAGCCCCCGTTGCGGAAGCTGAACGATGAGTGCTCTGTCTGATGGTCTTGACTTCCTTGATGTCGTGTTGTTATCATTTTTACTTGTTTTGCAATGTCGGAGGTTGATCGAAGTTTGATTCAGGGTTGTTTGATCTTTGTAAAGCCGCTGTTTTGGAAGTGAGACAAGCTTTTTGGACCGTTGCAAGACCTTAAGTTTTCCCGAACACTTAATGTTTTCACAATGTTTCTGCGCCATAGAGAAAGTTTATGACTTGGATCGAAGGCTGTAGTCTGATTGTTTTCCACCATTACGGCTCCCGAGTGAACTAAGTGTCCGCCATATAGCTACTCCGCTCGTCGATGCTTTGTCTGGGTTTCGCCGATATGTTTTTTAGTTGTGGGGCTCGTAGTCTTTTCATCTCCTGCCATTGTGGCTGCGTAATGCACTAACCTCCCGTCGTTGATGTTGTTCCGTTCGTCGACAGGGAGCTTTTTCTGCCCAATGCTTTGGCAGTTAGTTCTTCCGACTCTGATAGACTTAACGGTTCTGCAGAACTCATTGTCCATCTAAAGCCCACCGTTGTGGCTATAAGTAAGACTATCCGACCGATGTTTTAATGGTTCAAGCCGCCGATAAGGTTCTTCCCGCCGTCTTGTGAGTTTTCAACCCCTGTGTGGGCGACGATGGTTTTGATTCTGGTTAAGGCTTTCGCGACAAGAGTGCAGTACAGGGCCTCATTTTGATGATTAGTTTTGTGTAGGATAGTCTACTTTTATTGAAAAGATGCAATCCTAATTAATGATGAATGTTGTTTAACTGCAGACGGACTCAGAAGATTCTTCAGATGACTACTTCGAGAGGATGTAGCTAAAGGATAAAGCTGAGGAAGTTGGCTAAGAAATGATAAGCAGAGTTTTCTTTGAAATCAACGGGATATAAAGAAGGACAAATAAAAGACAAGGCAGAATCGATGGCAACAAAAGCCCAGGCTTGGAGAGGGTCCGTCAGTTACTGAGCGGATCCCGTTTTATTAAGTACTCATAAGTTAAAATCTGAAATGTAACGCATTATATGAATCATGAGTACTCACGAAAAAGACAAAATGGTGAGATTAAATGGTTTTGGGGGAGCCCAAAGGTCACACGACTGGGGCAGCCTAAGGGGTTTTGCTGTTTTCATTTAAATATAGGAAAGTTAGAGTTTATAGGGGCTTTTTCCCTGGAAAAAGTTGTGAGCTATTGTTTGTAAGAGGAACTACTTCATTTTACAATAAGAAATTGCAAATTTTTCCTGTTGGAGAAGGTGCTGTGTGGAATGTTCGAATGTGATAAAATGAACAATGTTGAAGGGGAACTATTTCCTTTTCAACTGTGTTTCATTAACTGTGAGAGAGTTCTAACTTTCTGAACCTATGTTCTTATCTGAATGTTCTCTGGTATATTCTGTAATAATTTCCACTATGAGTAATGGAGGTTTTAACTGTTGATGAGCTATCTTATCGTGTATATCTTCATTCATATTTATGTGTTTTGATTCTAAGAACAACTATCTATGATTGACCTTAACATGTGAACAGTATTACATTACTCATGAATTAATTTTTTGCTCTCTAGAGACAGCTTAGTTAGTATGTACTTTTTGGTTGTGTATGATTTAGATGCGAGAGAGTCTAAGACGAGAGGTAAGAACTTGCACATCACATTGTGACCGCTCCTTGCATTCTTTATCAACCTGAATTTTAGATAGGCACTTGCATATCATACTTTAAGTCAAAAAATACAAAAATATATACGGTGGACCGCGCTGCAACTGGTAAAACCCCTTTTTTTTTGTTACTTGACCTACGGTAGCCGGACCGCAAACCAGACAGATTCCCTACACCAAACAGTCATGGGCTAGTTGGGAACATTGACTAGGGAGAATCCCTTGCTATTGTTTCCTACGAATTTCTAGGCCTCAACACCCTCATAGGTAAAATCGAGTTGCATTGGAGACAACTCATCAAGCTCAAAAAGGTAGACATACTAAATATGATAAACCCTCATGGGTGGCTAAAGCACTTTCCTAATCAGTCAAGGACCTCACGAATTAGCTAAAGCATGAGTGATTTGTCAAGTATGATGGAAAAACATGCTAAACCTAGAATATGGAGAGAAAATAATGGAGGATGGGTTGGCAACAAAATATAGCAGTTTCCTAGTTGACTAGCTTTACCTTATCCACTGAAAAGTTGGACTATAGCAGTGAAAGATAGAATCTGCAGGAAAGCACAGTTACTAATTCTTGCAGTCAATAAAGTGTACTAGATCAACCCAGAATCAGGATTAAAGCACTCTTGGGGTATATATGGCAAGATTTGACCATGAGGTACAAGTGGATGCTAACTATATAGGCTAGTGGGTAGGGAATTAATAAAAATTAATTAAATATTTCATCCTAAGTTATAAAGTGCGTTTATTATATTCCCACAATGATGATATTTTGTTTTCCTTCTAACCAAACCATAAAGATAACAAATCTATCTATATGAGATATTACCGTGTAGCACAACTTACCTATGATTAGAGGGACTAAAATAACCAAGGCTACCTCTAGTATCTTCGAGTTGACATTCTAAAGTAATAATTCCCCTAGGAGGCATAGACTCATAAACAACATTATACTCCCACATATATGATTATTTTAAAATAACATCACAAACTTCAAGTAGGGCACCATCACATAGTACTGTATCTTTAAAGGGATCGATGTCGTAATGTAGTCAACATTGTTCATTAACGTGGGTGTCTTGTCCCTGCTTCAACTAACCAATGGTGTATGGTTGGGGTCGTGACATCAATGACAACTTCAAGTTCTTGATGACCTATACTTAGATCAGGCTCTTCTATCTATCAACATTAATAGTGAAATGTAGTAGATTGTGGCACTCACCTTCCTTGGGATCCTCTAGTTCTTTTAGCTATACCTCATATGGTAGCGATGGTAACAATGTGTTCCACATTGATGATTTGTTTTCCCTTTTATTACTTGAATCAAAGTTTGATCTAGAATCATATTATCAAGCTAGGAAATCGATGAACAATGATTGTTTGGAATGACATTCAATAAAGTTGTGCAAAGGGATTTTATGGATCTCACACTACTTTCTAGTATCCTTATTTGACTTCCCATTACACATATTTGCATGTGGCTTGGATTGGTTGTGTCAAGGTTGGTTATATTTTATTTCCTCCATTTTACTAATTATAATAGCCTTTACCATACTTTCAATGTGGTTAATTTGCATAACCAAACTCTCTTACCCTTATGCTAAAACTTTTGCTCAATCTTGAGAGCATCCCAATAAGTGGCCCCTATTGAATATAGGTCTTGAAATTTCATTTCTATTTAAATGTACTTTTGTAGGCAATTGCACTATTTATAACTAGGTGTCACTTGAAGCCTTTGATACCAAATGTTAAACATAACGAATATAAGAAGGTATTGGTGAACTCTAGCACTGCTTATTCTCTCTATTGGCTTAAAGTTATCCATCTCATGTACAAGTCATCATAGTGTCTAGTAGGGTAGAATTCCTCCTTGATGGAATCATACAATTAAGCCACCCAAGTGGGTTATGTCACAAATTATTCATATTCAACTTCAACATGTTGCATAGTAAGTGTTTCCCCAATCTTTGACATGGGAAAGGGACTTAAGGAGAGCAAAGGAGAGCTTCTCACTGCTGGGAAGATTTTGAATAGAATAACAAGCCTTTAGAAAAATAAGTCATTTATCTAAAGCATTTTTTTTATCTTTCCTTCAATGTAATGTCCCTACTTGGAAATTTTGGAAAAAAGTGCAATTTGGGCAATTTTTGAGCTTTACTAGTCAAGACTGTAGGGGGTTCCAACTGACTCCAAATGGTCTCGTATTTGAAATGGAAGGGTAGGGTGTCCTATAAAATCCCAAGATTACATATGAACACTTGTATATGAGTTTAAGGTTATGCAACTTGGTTTGGGTCTATGGAGAGAAAGTGCAAATTTCCTAGGAAATTGAGGTCAAATCCCCCCAGGGGTGGATGCCAATTTAGATCTCCAACTCAAGTAAGACCCTCCAAAATTTAAGAATAAAGTATGGGGGTTAATATAAAACATCAATGGCTATCATTAATAATGGTTATTAAACTCTGTAAACTGATTATGATGTGCAATATTTATATGGTAACTTTCATGGAAATTGCTTAAGGGGAGAATGCATTAGTAGCTCAAATTTGACACATGAAAAGTAGAATAGATGGTTCTGAAAGTAACATGAATTATAGTGGTCATATACAACATACAAATGGCTGTATTAACAACATCAAACTCAGAGAATAACCCTCATACAAATCTGATATAAAACTCCTTCAAGATTGAAGCCAAATCATAAAAACTAGTGATGCAATGGCATGAGAATGAAAGCTTTTCACATAGGAGTTTCTTGAATTTCAAGCTATAGAGAATATGTTACGAAAGTATAGAGTAATACATCATTTATGTCTTACCCAACATCATCAAACTCGTAGAATAACTCTCATACAAATATGATATATAACTTTCAAGATGGAATCCAAATTCATGAAAACTAATGGTTTAATGGCACGAGAATACAAGATTTTTACGCATGAATTTCTTGGATTTCTAGTTACATAGAATATGGACATAAAAGTACAGATAAATACCTCATATACCCCATATTGGGCATCAAATGGACACAGGAAAGAGCAAGCACCACTCCAACAAGTGCACAATCAACATGAGAGTGTTGGGGAATGGAGAAGAAGAAATGGAGTTTTAATGAGGACAAACCTTAATTCAATATGCATAAATGACATTAATACCCACTAAGCATATAGTAATATATCGCCGATATCCCCTTTGCAACATCTGAACTGATTAATTTACAACTAAGTTAGTCAACCATCAAAGCAAGCATTGGTGTGACACGAGAGGAGAAAATCTAGCCATGGTGACAGAATGCATGTGTGCCTATAGCCTTCGAGGTTGTTCTCACTAATCCCACATCAACAAAATAAATCATAGTACAATCTATAGGTATTTGGATTCTATGATTATACTCTTTTCGATATTAGAAATGATATTTGAATCTTTGGTGATGATAAACAAACCAAGGTTCAATACTTAACCTTCAAGGTTCAATTCATGGTGGATTGGTTTGTGGACATAATGGAGCTACCATACCTTCCCCTACTAAATTTCATAGAAAGAATGAGACCGGAGGTGTCCATCCCAACCCTGGGGTCTCTAATAAAGACAAAGAAAATTTCTTCTTTGATGACTCATGGTGTTGCATTTTCACAGAACATTGATATCGATGATGTCAAGATCGAAGTCCCTTCGATGGTAGTAGAGGAAAATCCTATTGTGAACCCCCCCCTGCAAAGTAGCAAGAATGAGGCATGCGTCTCTAGCTAGGAACACAAGGAACCTATGAGGAAACATCATCACACATAGATACTTGAATGCTTGGATCACAGATGCTTGAATTGTAGATCGAAGGTAACCTTAGATTGCATATGATTATATTACATATAACAACTAACAACTATATTATATTAGCATTATATATTATATAATATATTAATGTATTAACTATATTAACATAATATAATATATTAATATATTAGGTATATTTAGCAAATGGTTGTGTATATGAAGGTCCCTTGTCCCACAACCAAGGGTTTCAAACCCAATCTTGGTGTCTCACTTGGAGCTGTCCTGTAATATATATGATAATGATATTGATATTGATATATTAACATTATAGTATATTAATATATTAATGATATAATATATATATTATAATATCATATATTAGTATTTTTTTGCATGGGAGGGACTTGGGGACTTTAGAACTTTCCGAACTCTGGAGTGAAGAGAGCCATGATGAATAGATACATATGGAGAATTAATGAAAGTTGTGAAATTGACAATTTTTAGCTAACAACAACAATTTTGTTCAAACACCATATGAATGTGACCAATACGACGATCCAAACACAATGAAACTAACTTCCCAATGAGATATGTGTGAGGAGGACCATGAAAAATGGATTCATATGGATATTAATGGAGGTTGTGAAATTGCCAATTTTTAGCCATGACAAAAAATACATGAACTTGCCAAAAATTTAATAGACTGCTGAGAGGCTCAAACGACCACGGTTTTGTTAAAATAAATATGAACATGAAAAGTACACTGAGATGAACACAATGATGCTAAATTCACGACATGACAAATCTCAAAGGGAAAGATGACAAATATCCAAGACTCAACTCACACACTTTGATGACGCACATAATGGAACTTGGTGGATCTATCGAAGGGATAATATGGAAACAAAAATGGTGAAATAAGATATCAAAATGATAAGCACATCTAACTGGATGTGACATTAAATATGAAATGCTATTGCAAAAAAAATTAGTAGGTTCACATATGGTGTCATGTTTTGATACTAGCTCGTGTCTCTGAATCCATCTACAATGTTACAATTTACTAAATTCTAACGCTGCAAATGAGTTTGGAGACCCCTTTGTAGGGGGTCTCAAAGATGTCTCAGAACCCACTCGTAGTGTTAGAAATTAGTTGTATAAATTCATTGTCAAAATTGTAATTTTCCATTGTCGGATTGACACAACTAAAAATGACCAAATAAATGACCAATTGTTATGTGGTCATTTTTAGTTTATCTCTTATCCCATAACCAAATTGGTCATTTATATTGGTCTTTTTTAGTTTAGTTCTTATTCCATGACCAAATTGGTCATTTATCTTGGTCATTTTTAGTTATCTCAATTAAAATTTCTTAATTTTAGTCATTTATGCCTTGATAAAACTGTGGTGACCAAAATTTTTGGTCGCTTGGTCACTTATCTCTCATTTTGTATTAGTGTAATAAATACTTAATTTAACCCAACCAACTTTAGTTATGTTGACATGCATTTTTTTCTCTTAGAGAGTGTATTATTGGTTCCCACAAATTGCATAATATCAAATCATCATTTTTATTAAAAAAATTTGGATTATTTTCAATCTCGATGACCTCTATTATTCCTCTCTAGTTATAATGATCTTCTAGGGCTATGACCTTTGCATCTTTTATTCGTATTTGATGTCTTGTTTTTTGTTGAGGGCTTTGCTATTGTTGAATTTTTTATTCTAACATGTCTAATATCAGCACCAGATCTTTAAGTCTAACTTGTATTGAGTGACCAATTTCACCTATGTATACTTCATCACAAGAACGAGGATCAAAGTAGAAATATTTATTCTGCTTGTGATTGGTCCTATCCATTGCTCTATCAAATATGTTTATTAACGCGTTTGGAGGAAAAAACACCGTTCTTATTTGTTTTTTCTTTAAATCCCTAACATTTTTTTTTCTAAAGTTCCTTGGATATAAGGAAGGATTGCTGTCTTGGAGTACTCTTGTTCTTGTTTATTATTTTTATTTTTTGAATATCGAGCAATTTTGAAATCCTTTTTTATGTCTTTTATGTTATAGCCATTATCCTGCAAAACCTTAGAGAGATGTTTTAATTCTTCATTTAGATTGTATTCATTAGAAACTCTTATTGCTCGAGTGGCAAGGGTGATGAGGATGCATAATTTTTAGGAGGGATGATGATGTGGATTTGTGTGTAAGTACTTATTGGTATGGGTTTTCATATGATATACTTAAAGGGCGAGGCAACTGTCATTATTTTTTGTGACAAGGATGTCAAGAAAGGGGAAATTATTTTCCTAGACTTCCATAGTTAACTTTATGTGGTCTGATAATCTATTGACATGTGTAAAGAATTTATCTAAACTCTACATTCCATGAATGCATATAAAGTTTGTATCGTCTACAATTATTCTACACTCTTGGTTTTAGCAAATAGGACTGAGTAGCTTTCTTTTCAAAATGGTCCATGTACATGTTTTCTACTATTGGGGAGGGTGGAGATCCCATTGCTACACCATCCATTTCTTCATATATTTTGCCACATAATCTATAGTAGCTTGATTTTAGACAAATTTTTACTAGGTTTTCAATCTCATCATTCATGATTTCTTTTATTATATTGATTATGTCCATCACCGACACATTTGTGTATAAATATACCATGTCGAAGCTCACTATAGTGTCATCTCTATTAAGGCGTAAGTTTTTAATTTCATTCACAAAATGTGATGAATCTTTACTGTAAGAAAATTATTTTTCATCTAATAGATTTAGGGTTTTCGCAAGGTATTTGGACAATTGATAGGTAGGTGATATGATGGTAATCATTATCGATCTTAGTGGCACTCCGCTCTTATGAATTTTTGGAAAGCTCTATATTCTAGGTATAATTGGGTTTTAGGGTATAGTTTCTTCTTCATTTCTTCCTCCAAAGAGGAACTATCCGAGGCCTTAATGACTTCTTTGGTTATGCGTACAATTGGGTCTCTTCCTAATGCTTCGTAGAAACCACCCTCTATTATATGTTTAAGCATTTTTGTCTCATAGTTTCCAGTGTCCATAACAACCATCACGTTTCCCTTATTGACCTTTATTACCATTATTTTATCATTTGATTTTAACTTCTTTATCACTAGGGTTTCCTCCTTGCTAATATTAGGTCTCAGAAGTTTTTCTTATTTTAAAATTCTCACACAGTTTTGCCTTGTATCCATAGCTTCGTCTTCCAATAGAGTTCATACTGAGTCTTCGATAACGCAAACAATGTCTTCTATTAGGATTCTCCTAAGTGCAATTGAATAATTGCTACATTTCTTAAGCACTTTAACCATGTTACTATCCAATGTCTTGTTGGAGAGATTAACTACATTTACACTTTTTTCTTTCACGTTCTATAAGGGGGCGGGCTTGACTATTCTTTGAATGCATTTTTACAAGCTTTGAGAACTTTTTTTATAAGTTATTTTTTATCATTTCCACTCAGGCCTCCTCTACCGTAGCGGTTATGCAGTAGTAGAAACACAACTATAAGTCATATTGACCTCTGTCTAGGAGATTTAAGTGAAGAGCAAGACTATTTTTGGCTAAAGTGTTAAGCTAATTTCTAACATTTTTAGTTTCACTTCTGACCAAATCTATGCTTTCCTGTGCAAATATTGTTTAGTTTGAGTTTCTTAGATGGTGGTAAATTAATGCAAATCTAAGAATGATCCCATTGTTTCTACATCTCTTTAAGATTGTTAACCTAGATATTCCATGAGCTATCAACGTTCTTCTTTTTTCAGAAGCCGAATATTATCCAACATCTACCTTCCATGGAGGGAAATAATGCGTTTGTTTAGGATTTCACGGTTCATCATATTTACTATGGAGACTAATATGGATATCTTGCATATTGTTTTTTGAACTCGGCATACATTTTGGACTTCGAAGTTGAGTCCATCATTAGGAGCATAATGTCTCAATGGAATTCTAGGAGTTTGTGATTAAAGATTGAGTCTTTGACAGTGCAAACAATGTCTTCTATCAGGATTATCCTAAGTACAATAAACAAATTGAGACATTTCTTAAGCACTATAACCATGTCTCTATCCAATGTCATTGGGTTAAAATAATGCTCGAACATATAATAGAGAGTGGCTGCTACAAAGCATTAGGAAGAGACCTAACTGTAAGGATAATAAAAGAATTCATTAAGGCATTAGATAGTTCCTCTTTGGACGATGAAACAAAGTATTAAATGTACCTTGAAAATCCATTTATACCTATAATATACAAATTTCCAAAAATTCATAGAGTGGAGGGACATCAAGGATTATAGTGAATACCATCAGATCACCTACCTATCAATTGGACAAATACCTTGCAAAAACACTAAATTCGTTAGGTGGAAAATAATTTTCTTTTATTAAAGATTTGTCACATTTTGTGAATGAAATTTAAAACTTACGCCTTAGAAAAGATGAAAAAATAGTGACCTTTGATGTGGTATTTTTATACACAAAGGTGTTGGTGATGGACGCAATCAATATAATAAAAGAAATAATGAATGAAAAAATTGCAAACCTAGTAAAAGTTTGTCTAAATCAACCTACTTTACATTCCATGGAAAAATATATGAACAAATTGATGACGTAACAATGGGATCTCCACTCTCCTCGATAAAGGCAAACCTGAACATGAAGCATTTTGAAAAGAAAGCTATTGAATCCTATCCGCTAAAACAAAGAGAGTGGAGAAGATTTGTAAACGATACAAACTTTATATGGCCTCATGGAAAGGAGAGTTTAGACAAATTATTTATAGTATCAATAGCTTATTGGACCACATAAAGTTCACTATGGAAGTTCAACAAAACAATTGCCTTCCCTTTCTTCACGTTCTTATCACAAAAAATGATGACGACTTCCTCACCCATCAAGTATACCATATGAAAACCCAAACTAATAGGTACTTACATGCAAATTCACACAATCATCCTTCCAAAAGATTAGTTGTCCTCATCACCCTTCCCACTTGAGCAATAACTGTTTTTATGAAGAATTAGAACATCTCTCTAGGTTTTTGCATAATAATGGCAATAACATAAAAATGGATTTCAAAATTGCTCAAGATTCAAAATATAAAAATAATAAACAAGAACAAGATTACTCTAAGAAAGAAATTCTTCCTTATATCAAAGGAACTTCAAAAACATTTTTAGGGATTTAAAGAAAGCACAAATAAGAATAAAATTTCATCCTCCAAAATCAATTAGAAGCATATTAGATAGAGCAAAGGATAGGATCAATCCAAGGCAAAAGAAATGTGTCTACTTAGTTCCTTGTCCCTGTGATGAAGTATACATAGGTGAAACTAGTCACTCAATACATGTTAGACTTAAAGAGCATGGTGCTGATATTACACATAATAGAATAAGAAAGTTGGCAATAATAGAGCACTAAAAAAAACAAGACATCAAATACAACTGGAATATACAAAGGTCATAAACCTAGAAGATCAATATAACAAGAGAAGAATAAGAGAGGCCATCGATATTAAAAAGCATCCAATTTTTTTAATAAAGACGATGGTTTGATATTATACATTTCCTAGAAACCAATAATACACTCCTTGAGAGAAAAAACAACATGTCGACATAACTAAAGTTTGTTGGGTTAAAATAAGTATTTATTAATCACAAATTCATAGAATTACATTGAGACATTCCTCTCTTGATGATTGACTCAACTTGGAACTCTAAAATGTATGTCGAGTTCAAAAAACTATATGTAAGATCTCCATATTAGTCTTCATAGTAAAGATGACGACTGCGAAAGCCTAAAAAAAGCAATTACTTTTATCTTAAATGTCTAATTTTGAGAACATGATTGAGTATACATTCAAACCTTTTCTAGGGTGAATTTATAATAATTAGGCACGATAAAATGATTTATAGGAAGAATTACAATAGTTGGGCACATAAGCAATTGATTTTTGGACAATCTTACAACGTCCGTTGGCATGCAAAACACAATTTTTGTGCATGAAATTAACAACTGGGAACTAAAGTTTGGGCTCCAGCGAATAAACAAGAATGTGAAACATAAAATCGGTGCATCAAAACCCCGATTCGACATTCTTATTCCCACCCTCACGATTGCAACAATATAAACATATTTTTCCACAAGAACCAATGGTAAACACCATGAAATCGATGAAAGAAAAAAATCAGGTATACATTCATACATGTAAACTAATTTTAATATTCTTTCAATCAAAAAGACAATTTCAAGGCGATAAGATGACTTACCCAAACTATTCCTCTATAAAATGGTTGAGTGAGGCATGCTACACCCAACCATAAGAAACCTATTGGCACCCCAACAACTCCCCTTGATTTTGTACGAAATCAAGGGATTCCCATATGAATTTTGTAAATACATAGATTTTAATGTGTTTTCAGTTGATCTTGCTTAACTCGTTAGGTGATTTCATGGCTTCCTTTTCTTGATCCTTCATTTTTCCATTGCTTGTCATTTGGCTTGGTTTTCATAGCTTAAGAGTTTAGCGGGTTTCTGGTTTCTCAACAATGATTGCATATTCTTATTTTAACCTCTACAAGTTGGTTTGGTCCTTCAGTAATGCATAAATGAATTTAATGAGCACTTTTTAAGATTGACATAAATTAATCAAATGCTCAATGATGGGATTTCAAATTATGTTTTCAAAGAATGGAACCATGTCTTTAGTTCTCCTGTTGTAAGGTTTATTCAATTTTTGTGAGACTTAAAATTCTTTATTGATTTTGTAACTTTATATGAATTTCATAATTTTAGTTGAAGTTCATTTGTATTCATTTTTCATTCAAAAGCTTAAGAATAAGAAAGCAAAGCTATAATTTCTCTTAAAAATAAGAATTTCTTGGGATATTTATGGCTTATGAAACGTTCTCATGCGGAAATATTAAATCAATCTTCCTTATTACTAAAAGCTAACATAAAAGTTAATGCATCTTCCTTATTATTGTCTAATTATATTCACTTTACTTTAAGACAATATTGACCATGTTTATTTTAATTAACTTTTATATTAGCTAAATACATTTTGATATTCTTCTAAAGAGATTGGTTTAAATCATATATTATAAATGAAGAAATTTTAAATAAATAAACCTTTTAAGAATTGGTATCCATTGATTTCAAATTAATTATTCCTTAAACTATGACAAATATGCATTTGAAGTAAATCTAGATCGACTCATTTTCTAAAAAGGTAAATTTTTCCTTTTTGGAGAGGTTCATATAATTTCAAAAATTAATATTTCGTACGTTGAGGAAACAGAATAATAAAAATAAAGTAATGGAGGAGGTGGAACTTATTATTTATTTCTTATTAAGAAGTTTTTCCATCTCATTGTTATTCACGTTGGCTTAAGACAAAGCTTTAGTTTTGTTTGTTACTTTCTCATATAATAACTTTGAAATATGATATTTTATTATTATCTTCAGGTTAACCGTCTGAGAAAATGCCATGATATGAAAAGATCCTGGAAGTCTTATATGTCCTCTGATCGCTCAACTGTGGCCTGAGTCTAGCACGAGAACGCAGGTTAAGGAACAACCAACTCATATTGATGATCTCTCTTTAATTGTTACCATACTCATCGCATGTTCAATAGCGAACATGATAAGATGCATTGAAGTTATTCCCTGGAAAATAAAGCATGGAAAGATGCTACTAAAACATCTGGAATTGCACATAGTTCAAACTGTTCACCAGCACCGGGAGATAGTTACACCAGTCTCCAAGCATATCTCATTCTTAAGAAGAAAAAAGATCAACTATCAATGATGGACAAAATAGAAACAAAAGAATCAAAGATTTGATCTACCTCTCCAAACAGAATATCACAATGAGAAAAGTGTGTGCGTCTTTGTAATTGCCATGATATTAAGTGCTGATAAAAGAAATCAGAATAACGAGAAATCAACATGCATTGCCAACGATCCAAAGCTTGTGATCGCTTAATTTTCAAGGGAAGATTTTCATTATTTAGATTTATTCCATTATATGAATTATCACTCCATCTTTTAATTAAATTTTATCCACACATTATTTTTATGGTTGTCTAATATATACTTTTAATGTGCATAGTTTAAAGAAGGGAAACTAATTTCTTGAAATCGTTAAAGAAGTTAACGAAAGTGAATTGTGCACCAGTAGGGAGAGGCGATTTTACCCGATGGATTACGAGCAAACCAAAAGGAATATTTCAATTCTGTTCAAAACCCACTTCCCAAATGGGTTAATTTACCATTAAGTGTGGGCTGTTTTCAAAAATAGTGCAGGAGTTGTGAGATACGCGGACCTGTTTGAGCTGGAGTGATTCCAGAAAATTCGCCAGACATCCAGTTGTAGTAGTTGTTTGTGGAGATTGTTATCATCCTTTCTGTCTATTTAAGCAAAAGGAGTTTGACTATGCAGGGGAGGGAATGCTCCAGGAAATTGGGCAAATCTTATTTTGTTTTCATCTTTCTGCAAGTTTCTCTGCTAGGGATGGTCTCCATAAACCAGAGAGATGACTATGTTTCTCTTTCTTTTTTGTTTTCTTGTTCCTATGCTAAACTGAGTTTTTCTCATGGAACCAGAGACGGAGGTGTTTCCTAAGGCTGATACATCAAAACTCTTTTGAAGCTATGGTGCTTTGAATGGACATTGGAACCTATTCTCACAACTTTGTAAAATTTCTTTTATGGAGTAACTGAAGCAGATTACTTGTTCTGTTCATCATTATCTTCTGTGGGATTGAAGCAAACTGTAAACTTTGATTTTAGTTTATGCTTCATTTCTTATGATCAGAGTCTTTTAAAACTTATTTTGAAAGATAGTGATTGTCATTGCATTTGATCTATCAGCTGATATTAATTTACTTTGCAGAATTAAAAGCATCTAACATTTTTTTCGTGATCTTAATTCGTTAATTTGTATGAGCTTTTAAGTTTTTTTTTAGCATGTAATAGTTTGATTGAGAGACTGTTCTTCAATTTAAATTATTATATGTTTATCTTTTAAATGCAAGCTGAATTAATATTAATTGTAACTCATGCTCTTGGCCGAGACAGGTAGTCTGCATTTAGGTTATCATAGAATAGAATTAGGAGCTACTATTTTCTGCATTTAGCTTAAGATAATCTTTAGCATTAGTTAGTCATTAGGTTAAATTTCTCTGATTTGTTAATAGTTTGGTTTAAGTAAACTTGGCACACACCCACCTTAGAGAGACTCTCTATTCTAAGAGCACATCATACAGGTAGCAGGGCCTTGATCCTGTGAAGGACAGTTACTTTAAACACATACACGATTGCATTAAATCGAGCGTGTGGGTTGTCTTTTCGTAAGTTGGCCTAGGTTAGTTTTCACGGCCAACAAAACCTTGCTCCTTAATTTCTCAGTAAGGATACCACCTTAGAGCCGAGACTACGAAACAATGAGAGGAAAATTGTACATGCCAACAAATTTTTTTGGTTCACTTCCTCAAGTCACTAGTCTCTATCTCAATACCCAAAACTTGTTTAGTGGACTTCTCCTTCATCATCCTGTCCAACAAACATCAATAGTTTCCCTTCTATTCCACATAACACGTGAGGATATGCTTCTACTAAATAACTCTCTAGGACCATACTGATAAATATCACTTATAGACAATCCATTTTAGTTTTACTGATATGATTTACAAGCTTAAATAGTTCTCCTGGTAGGAGATAACACTTTTTTTAGAAGGTTTAGTAGATGGTTCAATTGATTCTCCTTGTAGACCATGCCCCATTTTAGTTTCCTTGACCCCGAGTCCTCTTCATACATGGGAAAAGAGAGCCATGTGGTCCTTTCAAATAACCAAATGAATCCCCCCTTTTCCCCATGTTTTATTTATTTAATGACAAGATCAAACTAGGTTTGAGACATGGGATTAAGATAAGGTTAGGATTCCTAAGATTCATCCCCCCCCACCCTTTTATTTTCCCTCTCACGGGTTCATAGTTTCCCTTCTTTTAGTGACCTCCTTACCCACAACTAGCAACCTTAATTATGAACTACAATATAAGTACATGTGTTAAATGTTAGTTCTGGTTGTGCCTTTACATTTACATAAAAGTCAGGGGATCAAACTGGGGTTTTATAATAGGGTCTGAAACATAGTATGGGACATGGATATAGATTTTATATTATATAGATGAACATGACATTGTACAAATGATTGTTGTGAGATAATCATATTTTCGAAACCAAGCCCTTAGATATATCCCCTAATCCATTTTTCCTTGAACTCATTTAAGACATATAGATAGCTCTAAAATGTGATATTAACCCTAAAGGTGGAATCATTTCCCTCTCCTTATTTCAAGAATTAAGAATGATATAAATGTTTTTTTTTGGGCATGAAGAAAGGGGTTTGGCCATCAACTAGCTCCCTCTCCCTCTTAATCCATGTTTTATGGCTTAGAATCCTTTTACTTTGACACACTTATTTTATTTGGCATTTCCCCTCATTCATAAGAAGTTACTTAGTGTGGTTAATTTTATGGAAATCAATCTTATAAATACAATTACCAAATAAATCTATTAAATAATATATGAATATAAGTACTAAATAAATTTATATTAAATTTTAAAGTTCGATATAAAAGATATTGTAACATATCTCCATATATGTTCACTCAATATAATATTTTACAAAACTAAAAATAAAGTAGTAGTAATAATAATGTTTGAATTATCAAGACTTTTTTTGTTTTCTATAATGAATAAATTTGTATATCACTAGCATCACAATCAAAGTGTCAATTTATCAAATGCTCATAGAGATCAAATCTTTTCACATGACAACCTTTTATAATATCAAAAAGAATTTACATTTCAAAAGATTTAATGTCTTTAAACACTTTAAAAATTGTAAATTAAAATAGAGCTATATTAATTTACACTCTTGTTCTTTATTTGAATTTGAATAAATATTATATATCAAAATAAAAATAAAATATATATATTTAAAATTTAAAATTTCATTTTTTATTCAACTTGTAAAAAAACATATTATATATTTTAAAATGATTTGAAATTTTATAATTCAATTTAATATATTATTTACCTTAAAAGTGATAAGCATAAGATTTATAGATACCAATAAAAGAATATTTAAAACTTATTACAACAATGTTGTATCTCATAAATAATAAAAATATATATAATAACCTAATTCAATAATCCATAAGATTGAGCATATTTCATGGTGTCATCAACAATGTCTTCCAAATTTGTATGAAAAACCCATGTCCAAAAGCTTTGTGGAAGAAGCTAGCACATAAACACTCCTATCATCTTCATGGTCACATCTACAATATAAATGAGTTGGTGCAATTATATAACAAACAATAAAATATATATAATAACCTAATTCTATAATCCAATATATTTCATGGTATCATTAACAATGTCAATCATATTTGTATGAAAAACCCATGTCCAAAAACTTCGTGGAAGAAGATGGCACATAAACACTCCTATCATCTCGATGGTCATATATATAAATGAGTTGAATAAATAATAAAAATATATATAATAACCTAATTCAATAATCCATAAGATTGAGCAGATTTCATGGTCTCTTCAATAATGTCTTCCAGACCATGTTTGTATGAAAAACCCATGTCCAAAAGCTTTGTGGAAGAAGCTGGCACATTAACACTCCTATCATCTTCATCATCACATCTGCAATATAAAAATCTTCATCATCACATCTGCAATATAAATGAGGTGATGCAATTATATAAAAATAAATTAATTATAGTATTTATACAAAATATTACTTTAACACAGTAATCAATTTATACAATTATATAAAAATAAATTAATTATAGTATTTATACAAAATATTACTTTAACACAGTAACCATATAACAAAAAAACATAGATTAATTATAATATTTATACAAAATATTACTTTAACAAAGTAACCATAAAACCACACAAAAAAAAGAAAATAGATTAATTATACTATTTATACAAAATATTACTTTAGCAGAGTAACCATATAACAAAAATTGCTTGATGTCATAAAATGCTTAATTGAATATGCTATATGCATTACTTAAACTAGTTACTTTAGCATACAGAATAGATAAGGAACTAATATCAGAAAATTAAAATTGCTTAATACTCTAAAGAGATAGATAGAGTCCTCATACCAGAAAATTGCTTACTATGTTAAATAAATAGACTGCTTATATTAAAATATTGCTTACTTGAGTGGTTTAGTGAAATGTGGATAGCGTTTATGAATGAAATCTGATAACTGAAGATAAGTGAGGGAGATAGCAGAGCAAATATGTCGGCCTTCTACATTTGGTTGTTCCATCAGAAATATATGGGCCTCACATACGTCATCTATGTGAACTAATGAGATCGATCCAAGCAAGGATTGAACCAACTTGAGCCCTTCGTAATTTCCTGCAACATATTATACCCAAGTAATATATTTAATGATGTATAGGCAAGTGGTCTGAACTTTAATTGCACTTTAACACGTTGAAAATCTAGAAACTTATCACCATGAATACAGAAACTTGTCACCATGAATATTTACTGTGAAAATAAATTGAACTTTAACAAGGTGAAATACAGAAAATTTTCAGCACGAATATCCACTGTAAAAATAATCTGAAATTTAACACGGTGAAATCCATAAACTTATCACCATGAATGAATATCCACAACTTAACACCATGAATATCAACTGTTAACTCCATGCTCAATGCTTGTAAAGATAGAGAACAGCAAATATAAAAATAAAAAAACTTTCCCATACCTAATTCTGTACTCGTGCCAAGTATAAGTTGGCATGAAACCGGAAATGTAGAAGTAAGGCAAGGTCCACCCACGGTACTCGGTCCAATTGTTACAACCTCCATTTCGCTATTTAAGCCATACTCAATTGCTGCTTGCTCCGCCAAAGTCTTCGCCACGAAATAAAACTGCACATGATCTCTAAATAATATTCAGCACTCTTATTTCCATTGTATTTTTGGCAAGCCATTAAATTATACTTACTCCAATAGGATGTTGGTGTTTCCTTCTAATGAAATCTACATCAGTCCATCTAGATTCGTCCAGATTGCAGCCGCTGACAAATTCTCCCTCGTTAAGCGGACAGGCTGCTGCCACCGACGAAGTATAAACCACACGCCTCACCGATTTAGCTCGGGAACAGGCGTTCAAAACATTTAACAGTCCCTTGACAGCAGGCTGAACAAAATCATCCTGTCCCACAATTTTTTAAATCTTTTAACATGATATGATCATACGCACATTTTCTGAGAAGGCTGCAACTTAAATTTAAATAAAATTTACCTCGGAAAGCTTGGAAAGGTCCGTAGGACTGGCGACATGAAACACTCCTTCACAGCCCTCCACGGCAGCGTCGAAGCTGCCCTCTTCGCATAAGTCTGCCTGGAAGAGCTTCAGTCTCTCCGCGGCCCCAGGCAAAGACACCAGAGGCCCAATTTTTGCGCTGTTTTCTGCATGCAAATATTCGACTGTATGGATCGGTACTCTAACTGTGAAATTCATTGATTCATCGTTTTACAAATATTCGACTGGATCGGTACTCTAACTGTGAAATTCATTGATTCATCGTTTTTTAGAGGCTCAGTGTGTGGCGAAACTTATTTAATCATCATAATCCTTGCTCCCTTGCTTTTCGTCGTGGGCATGAGGTAAGTGCAGGAGGTTCGTTGGATGTAAGTAAGTGAGTGTAGGAGGTTCGTTGGATGCAAGTAGGCAAAAGCATGAGCTTTTGCAGGGGTTAGTTAGATGTAAGTAGGCAAAGGTATGAGGATGCTAGATTTTGGGTATCTTTTAAAGAGTAATAAATAATCATGCTCAAACCTTCTAATTCTAAAATAAAGAAAAAAAAGAAGAAGTTAACGTACATTCTCGTCAAAGTTCCTTAAAGAACTTAAAAACTTTGAAGACAATCCATAATATAACAAGAGAAAAAAAATAGATAATGTACATCCTTGTGGATTAAAAAACTTTGAAAACAATTCATAAATTAATACAATAAAAGAAGCTAAGTTTAGACATCCCAATATTCAACTAATTGTCAAAAAAGTTCATACCTAATTGAGTCAAACAACAATCTAATATAGATTTAGTTCACTTTGTCAATATGTTTTTGCAAGATCTAGTAAATAATTGCTAATAAGATAAATGGTATCTTTTAAAGAGTAGTTGGATTCTTCTTCAATATTGAAATTTATTTTGGTCAATGAATTCTCTCAAGATATTTTTTTAGTAGTAGTGATGAAGCTAGATCTTGCAAAAGACAAAGTGAACTAAATCTATATTAGATTGCTCTGACTCAATTAGGTATGAACTTTTTTGACAATTAGTTGAATATTGGGATGTTTAAACTTAGCTTCTTTTGTTGTATTAATTTATGGATTGTCGTCAAAGTTTTTTAATCCACAAGGATGTACATTATCTTTTTTTTCTTTCTCTTGTTGTATTAATTTATGGATTGTCTTCAAGGTTTTTAAATTCTTTAAGGTCCTTCCACAAGGATGTACATTATCTCTTTTTTTCTTTATTTAGAATTAGAAGGTTTGAGTATGATTATTAAGGATGTGAGGAGAAAAGCATAATTCAAAGGAGTTAAACTAGTTGACCTAATGGTTTTGTCACATCTTATTTTTGCAGATGATATTATGATCTTTGAACAAGGATTTATGAGGGAGTTGAGAAGTATTAAGGAAATCATATCTATTATTGCAAGGATACATATATAGAAGTCAATATGAGGAAGTCCACAAATCTATTCAATGAAATGGAGGAAGAGGTAAGAAAACAAGCCATCAATATGTTTCATGTGAGTAGTTTGATGATGGAGTAAAGTATCTAAGTTTCAAATCAAATGATTACATGTATGATGATAGATGTTTGTTGTATAAGAAAATTGAAGCAAAATATATCTATCAGGGAATTGAGAAGTATTAAGAAAATCATATCTATTTATTGCAAGGGTACATATATGGAAGTCAATATCAAGAAGTCAACACATATATTCAATGAGATGGAATAAAAGGTAAAAATACAAGCTATCAATATGTTTCCTCTGATTAGTTTGTTGATGGAATACAGTATTTAAGTTTCAAATCAAATGATTATAAGTATGATGATATGCATTTGTTGTATAAGAAAATAAGCAAAATATATATACAGTGTAGCATATGTTTGTCCCTAGGAAAACCTAAGAAAAATAGTCTTAGACAATATAAGTTTGTGTATACATGTCCATTGCCCATATTTCAAAAGGTGTCCTCCCCCAAAAAATAAAAAATGTCTTAGTTTGTTATGAATAAGAAAAAGGAAAATGAAGAATTCCTTTGATTAAGTGGGTATGAGGTGACAACTTGAAAGGAATTAGAAGGAATATAAGAATTTAGTATGACACTTGTACCAAAATCCTTTGGAGGCTAGTATATAACAAAGGTCTAATGGAAAAATGATGAAAGTAAAGTATCTAAAAGAAAAACCTATGCAATACTGGTTGACTATGGAAGAAAAAATAAAAAAAATGTCTTTAAATGGAAAATGTCTAGCTTGGAAGGTAGGAAGAAGGAACAAAGTGAGAATTGGAGATTGTTTGAAGGGCTACAAAATGAATTGCACTCAAGGAGGATTTTCTCTTTGGAGGATGCAACACAATTCAATGGAAATGTGTGGTCAAAAGGTTGGAGATCAACCTAAGTATGGAATTTACAAAGAGTGAGTAGAAGAACGGACACAAGTGGAAACCAAATTCTAGAGCCATAAGATTTAATATCAATGCCAAAAAAGGTGAGTAGAGGTGAATATACAACCGAATTATGCTATGAAATAAAGATGGAAGAAATTAAGGAAGATGAAAGAGTTTGGGGTGGAAATTGTAGTCTTTTAAAAGGAATATTTTTCTATAGCTAGGAATGGCTAATCAAATATTAACATGGGATAATTGTTAAAAACATTGGGATGGGCACACAAGATGCATCTTGTGTAAGTATAGAGAGGAAATTGTAGATCAAATTTGTTTGTCAATTTTTACTTTTCAAAAGCTCTATGCAATGCTTTTTGTTTCATTTGAGGGGAATTGGAAAGTACCTAAAGAAAAGGCACAATGGGTTTAGAAAGAACCATGTATCAAGATTATGAGTGGGTCTAGATTTATCATTTTTGCTTTGATGATTTTTTTATATATTACATTGAAATACACTATTAGCAAGGAATGAATACTATGCTAAGTTTTATGTTTGATGTTTTTTTCTTTAAAATTGTACTTGACAAAGGTCTAATATTTATAGGTATGTCAAGGTCTAATATTTATAGGTGTATAGAGGTTCCAAAATTATAACTAATTAAGCAAATAACAAGTGCAGAATTGTGAGATTCAATCACCAATCAAGTTCTAGAATTTAAAAGCAATATTTGACCATCTTTTGTTTAATCACATTTCCATAAAATACAACTATAAAGTTAATAACTATTTTTTGTTTTTTATTCTCAATTTTCAATTTTAGAAAGATTTCTTTATCAATTTAAAAATGAAAAAATGTTTTATTTTTGTGATCTTAAAGTCATGGCACGTTGTCATGTTTTTTGTATACTTATAAATAAAGTAATATCATCTCACATTTAGAAAAAATATTAATTTAAACCCAATCTGCTATGCACTTAATAAATGTGAAAATAACCTATATTTTTTCTCAAGAGTATGAAATCTCTGCCCAAAATTGATAAATGTGAAAATACCTAATTTTTTTCCATCGAGTATGAAATCTCTGTACAAGCTTGATAAATGTGAAAATAACCTAAATTCACACATTTTAATTAGAAAAAAGCAAAAACAGTGAAATGAAAAAAAGCAAAAAACAGTGAAATGGAAAACATATGATATCGTTTTATTACGTGGATCTCGAAGGGCGGCGTTGACAGTGTAGCCTCTTTGGAGAAGATTCTTGACGAGCCATGATCCGATGTATCCCCCTGCTCCTGTAACGCACATCTTCACACCATCTTTGCCTGCTTGGCTCTGCATTTTATGCTCGGAACAGAATTTCAATATGCAGGTTACAGATGTCAATATGAAGCTGGAACTTGCTTTTCATTTGAAGCACCTGCCGCCTTATCATGTGTTTGCTTGTCGAAATGATAAACCTTATCCAAAATCCAAGGACAGAACGTTATCGAAAATGTGAGGACATGCGCTGTTGCATGTTTTCTATGTTTTCTTTTACTTAAGTCGCTAAATTACTATATTTATTTAAATTACTATACTTAAGTCGCTGACTTGTGAAAATCTGATGCTAAGTCATACAATATTAAGATATTTATTTAAATGCTAAGTGTTAATATTGACACGTGGACTGGATAATTTGGGTAGGATCACTAGAATCCCAAATATGTCATATACATGTAATTTTAATATTTAATATTACGATGTAAAGATGATAAAAATGTGAAATATTTGAATAAAGTTAAAAAAAAAATCTAAAAGAAAAAAAACTTTATAATAGTGTGTTATTGGTTTGGGATAATAGTGTGTTATTGGTTTGGGATATGTTGATATAATCTAGTTTTGATGAGTATCTAGGTGAAATAATCTTAAGGGAATGATAAGATATCTAAAACATTTAATCCTTAACTTTATATGAGAAACAAGAATATTCATATTTATTATAGTTTTTTTTTTTTAAATTTATATATATTTCATATTTTATTGTTATGTCATGATTTCAATTCATGAAAACACAACAGTTAAAGTTAAGAAGACATGTCTTGGTTTCTAAAGTAAATAATTTTTATTAATTTAAAGAATTTAAAAAAATATATTCAAAAGCACATAATTGAAATGTTGTCAATCATATAAATATAATCTGATTCCATTTTATTTTAGACTTAGTGTTATAGTAGGATTTGAAACCAAATATTTCTAACAAGTTATTTATGTTATTATATTTAAATGTTTTACCTTTCTTGCTTCTTACTTGTTTATATTTTATTATGCTATACAACATTATTAATGTGGTTAATCGATTCATTGTTTTAAATTGGCTAGAGATAGTCAAGAAACCGGTTTTGAGAAGCATCATACCGATTCTTCGCTAGAGATAGTCGAAGGAATTCCAATTACTGCAACCACTTGGCTCACCACCATGCCTCCTTCAATTGTCTCCTATAACTCGTCCTTGTCTTTTGGTGGGGATAAGATTTTCTATTTCATTTTTTTGGGGGCCAATGGGCCACCGACTTAGTACAGACATCGCCTTATTTGACACCACACCACTCACATGTATGACGCTAGAATTTTAAAAATTAAAATATTTTTTTATTCAAACAATGTTTTATTTGTTGGTCTCTGACACACCATGTCTGCCTTCCACCCCTTTAGAAATAAATTATGTGGGAAAGCGTGATGTGGATGCTTTGGGTTTTTATAGACAACACCAATTTCAATTTATTTTTACATAATCTATCTACAGAATGTCGAAATCATTGCTACTAAGCTCTTGCTGGGGACTGTTGACATTAAAGCAAGCTGCTGGAATATTGCTTCCAAATATTTGAACTTGCAACCATTCAAAACACCATAGAAGTGCAGAGAAGAAGTCAGGGGTGATATAAATTGCAGTATCACAAAATGCCCATTAAACCCAAAATAACAACATCCATCGAAGTCCAAGTTTAACCTATAGGAAACCCCAAATAACCGAGCATACAAATCCATTAAAGTTGGCGTATGTTGGCCCTAAATCTCATCACATATGCAAATGGCCTCATTTAAATCAAATGGTACAAACCATAAACCATACCGTTGGCTAAGCACTGCATAGACTGTTGTCCTCCATAACCATTGCCTCGACAAAGTTAGAGACACTTCACATTTTTTAATCCTTCGACATTTATGGTGGGAGAAACCAATTAGCTACCTTGAGTAGCTTCATGTACTTGGTGTTTCTCGATGCATGATAACTTGGTGTATCATCTACTTCCTTGTTTGTTATGCATATATCATGTCTGGGAAACACATGGATTTCTGAAACTACTTAGGAGAATTATTATAACATACAAGAAAACCCCCAGAAATGCCCAAGAATGGTAGTGGAAGCCTTGTCACGGGATTGGAAAGAGCACCCTTAAAAAAACTACTACCAGTTTGGCTGACTCAAGATACTGGAAATCCTTAAGAAGGAGTTTTTTGGGAAGATCATCGACGTTACTTGAAACCTTTTCCATGAACCTCCTCATGATTTCTCACTTACATCTTCTATCTTGGCAAGATTAAGTTAAATAATTCAAACAATAGATAAACTCAGCGAAATTTCCAAATTAGTTATCCATATGCAAGTTAAGGCACATCAGAGTTGATTTCATATGGATAGCTTTAACAGACAAGAGCGACATTTCGAATAGAAACCTGACATGTGTTCGTTGATTTTGTTAAGAATTGTAATCTCAACGGACCACTATCAATACTGCATGTTAGTTTTTCAACATTTAAGCTAGCATTATGTTAGGATCTTTTCACTTAGAGAATAACAGGAACAGCAATGAAACATAAGCACATCACAAGAGACAAGAGACACAAAGAGTTTTGATCGGGGAAACCATAAATGGAGAAAACCATGCAACTTCCTCAAGATAGAATCACCACAAGATGTAAGACCCAAAAATAGTAAGATGCACTCCCGACAGCAATAGTATTCTTCTTCTGTCTAGTCCCAGTATTTCCTTCCTCACTAATGCGCCTCACTTGAGTGAGTGAGTGATGTGTAGTACAAGTGATAAATAGAGAGGCTCTCACTCTCTATTTATATTCTTCTGTTTACTTGAAGTGCACTTAATCATGTCGGCCCAACTAACAATTACTTACTAGAGCCTACACCTTAATGAGTGTATAATAACCCTAGTACCCCGAAACTGTGGGGACTTCCACAATGACTTGACAAGACTTGTTTAGATTATTAATCCTCCCGATCGAAACATCGGGGCATGACAACATGACTCAAATACATAATAGAAACATCCCGGAATAAACATCGGGTTACAATATATAAGATACATAGAAGAATACATTCCGAAGTTACAATTACATCAACACTCCCTCTTAACTAGGAAGGTATTCTTTCGACACGATTTTCAGCACTGGTCTTCTTCTTTGTATCAACTGGATCATCTTTGTCTTCAAGTCATCTTCGTCTTCAAGTCATCTTCATCTTCAAGTCATCTTCATCTTCGGATCTGGATCATCTCTCAATCTGGATCGTCATAGAACATCATCACTGGATCTGGATCATCACTCGATCTGGATCATCATCACTGGACTGGATCTGGATCATCACTCTATCTGGATCATCTCTCGATCTGGATCATCACTGCTGGATCTAGATCATCACTTGATCTGGATCTCTCGGAGTCATCATAATTGGATCTGGATCATAGCTCGATCTGGATCATCTCTGGTCATCATCATGTGTGTACTATCTCGTCATAGGAAGTTCTACAGAGCCAGCCCTTTTTCATGCTGGTTGTAGGCCTAGCCACCAGGTAGGTCTTCGCCCAGCACTTATATCTGACCTGCTCGTCAGAAAGGCACGCCCAGCACTTACATCTGACCTACTCATCAGAAAGGCATGCCCAACACTCACATCTGATCATGTAGTAAACTACAATCACATCAGAAAGCCCCAGCACTCACATTCACCAGCATGATAGGACATCACATCACTAACATCCGTGAAATGGCTCTGCTCTTGCATCTGACCTACTCGTCAGAAGGGCATCACATCCATCCAGGCTGGAACCACATCCGCCTCAATGATGAAAGAACCCTGTTCTTTTCACCCAGGCTGGAACCACATCCGCCACAATGATGGAAGACTTTCAACCAGGCTGGAACCACAACCAACACAATGATGAAAGAACTCTGTTCTTTTCACCAAGGTCGGAACCACATCCACCACACTGAAGAAAGATTTTGTGCACTCACATCTGACCTGGTAGGAACTGAATCCTACACCCTCGTCAGAATGGCCCCCAGTCCCTGACTGAGCTACCTAGTAACTGACCAGGTGCCTCCACTCTCCCGGAGAGTGGCAATTGCCCTTACATCTGTCCTACTCGACAGAACGACCAACACTCACATTTGACATGGGAGGAACCTAATCCTTTAGCCATGAACAGAATGGTTCAGCCCTTACATCTGACCTACTCGTCAGAATGGCTCTCTTAGTCCCTGACTGAGTGTTCCTGGTAACTGACCAGGTGCCTCCATTCCCAGAATGGTAGTCAGCACTCATATCTGACATGGAAGGAACCAAATCCTCTCACCATGACAGAATGGCTCAGCCCTTACATCTGATCTGCTCGTCAGAATGGCTTTAGATCTCTAGCGCTCATATATGACATGGAAGGAACTGAATCCTCTCACCATGACAGAATGGCTCAGCCCTTACATCTGACCTGCTCGTCAGAATGGCTTTGGGACTCATCACTTTCCCTTGGAGGGAACCTTGATCTGGAGAACACCAAGTCTCTCTCTGAAGTACTCGAACTTCAGTCTAGCCAATGGCTTCATCAACACATCAGCTATCTGTTCCTCCGTCGCAACATACGGGAGCTTCACTGCTCCTCTCTGCACCATATCCCTGATATAGTGATACTTGATCTCGATATGCTTCGACTTGTCATGGAACACTGGATTCTCTGACAACTTCACGCAACTTTGGTTGTCACAATGTATACAAGTAGCATCCAACTGGAGATCAAATATATCAGACAGTAGCTTTTGCAGCCATACTGCCTCACAACTAGATGAACAAGCTGTGACATACTCTGCTTCAGCTGTACTCAATGCCACACAGGATTGTTTCCTACTAAACCAAGAGATCACACCTGATCCCATACTGAAGCAACATCCTGAAGTACTCTTCCTGTCGATGGCACTGCCTGCCCAATCTGAATCAACATAACCTTCCAGGTTAATCTTCTGATTCACATTATACTTGAGCCCATAATCAACTGTACCCTTCAGGTACCTCAGAATATGCTTTGCAGCAGTCAAGTGAACACTTCTCGGATCTGTCAGGTACTGGCTCAAGGTGTTCACAGCAAAGCAAATGTCTGGTCTCATGTTCGTCAGGTACATCAATGACCCAATCATCTAACGATACATCGTAGCATCAACCGACTCTGATGAAGCATCACTCAATAGCTTCAGGTTCGATGCCATAGGTGTGGTCATGCAGTCCATCATCCTGAACCTATTCAGGATCTCTACTGCATACTTCCCTTGTCCAAGGAAGATTCCATCCACACTCTGCCACACCTAGAACAATAGTGCATCGACACATAACAGGAGTATCACTGGTCTTCCGTCTTCAACCTTGAAGCAAAGGTTGGAATCCACTTTACTCTCAGTAAATCCTAGAGTCATCAGTAATCTGTCCATCCTGTCGTACCATGTGAATCCTCAGGGTTCTTCTGTAGTCACTCCCTCTGAAGCGGAGCATCATACTCCCTCTGTCTTCTGTGCTCTATGCACTGAAAAGATTCTGTACTAGAGTGACAAGTAGCTTCCTATGCTACTAATATTCTATGTGACCATCTAGTGTATAGACTTACATCTTCAACCTTGTAGCAAAGGTTAATATCTTCATCAGGCTCATCATGTATGTGTTTAAACTCTTACTGGCTGCAAATGTCTCTTCAAAGTCTAGGCCTTCTTTTCGTGAGAAGCCTCGTGCTACGAATCTTGCTTTGTATCCCACGATGTTTCCATATACTGCATGATGGAACTATGAACTTCTCTTCAGGTCTCGATACTACACCCAGACATCATTCTTCTTGAACTAGTCTTCCCTTTCTTCTTGGTGGCTAGAAG
>LPNX010188042.1:57636-93907 GCA_001517045.1 Pseudotsuga menziesii | reverse complement strand
TACATCAACTGAATATAAACAAATGCATAACAAAACAATATCATGAAATGACAATTGAATACTTATCTTTATTTGTTTTGTGGGTAGACTGCTTCTTGATCCTTCAGCTTCATCGTCTTCTTCATTCATGGAAGCATCGTTTCTTATCCAAATGATAAGGAGGACAAGAAGTTCCCTAAGAGTTGAGTTCTTCATATTCCTCATTGCTTGAGGGATCTTCTTTGTATGGTGAGAGCTTGATCTTCAATTGCTCCCATCTTCTCTTCTCTTCTTCTCGGAGTCTGCTGAAAGTAATTACTTCTTTCTGGTACATATTCCTTGCATGAATGAATCCTACGATCCTGGGAGGCCATTCAAGGTGGCCATCACCGCTTCTGTATTCTTCACTTCTTCTTTTACCGCTTCAAGTTGTTCTTGATTTGAGAGACTCTTATGACTGCATGGTCTCTGCATTCTAGATCTTCACATTCTTCAACTGGTTTCTTTAGGTCATATTCTGATTTTTGTTCTTCCCTTCAAATAGCTTGAAATTTTGGAAGACCTTCAACAACTTTGCTTGCAATAGGTAGTGCTCTGTAATGCACATGTGCAAGCCTTCTATGCCAAAGCTCATTTGGCTCTACTTTTTCATGGATCAAGGCTTGTTCTGGATGGCCCTTTAATTTGTACAAGCCTCCTTCTTGTTCTCCAATCACTACCACATCATCAATAGTATTTCCTTTTGGCCACATGATGACTTGACCATTTATGAATGCAACCCGCATTCCTTTTGCATTAATGCTGGAATGGAGAGAAGGTTCTTCTTGAGTCCTGGAACAAACAATACTTCTTTCATTGTTAGAGACTTACCAGAGTCTAGCTTGTATGAATATTCCCCACTACCTTTTATTGGATATTGGTAGTCATCTCCTAGTTTCACCTTGTGAGGTGATTCATGTTCTGGCAGTCTTACAAAGGATTCCTTGAATCCTGTCATATGTTTGGAAGCCCAACTGTCTATAAGCCAATCATCACTTCCATGAGTAATGTTACCTATGAGAGCTGATATCAGAACATATTCATCCTCGCTTGAAGAATCTTCACTTTCATATCTAGATCTCTTTCTGGATGGTTCATCATCCTCTGCAGCATGAGCATGATGTCTTCTTTGGCCTTGACCAAGTTCTTCTTGTGAAAGGCTTCTAACCTCGTCTCCCTCTGAAAATGGAACCTCTATACTCATGTAGGTGTCCAATCCATTTTCTTCAGAGAGATCAAATAATTCTATGCTTGGAAGTTGTCAGCTTCACCAAGCTTATCATCAAGCTGTTGTGATAGATCACTTTGAAATGAGAACCTCAAATGAAAATAGCAAAGGATTAGATCTTACCGATTTGAGGTGTCCGTCTTGGTTCCGGAGCTGGCTGATCTAGGGTTTGCCACAGAAACCCTAATTTTCAAAACTTGGAATATTTCAGATCTGATTAGATAGACAGATATATCTCTTAAACTGGATCTATCCAATGTACTCCTTTTCTGAAAACAGTGGAGTAAAGCTCCCGGAACAGGAAGCCCTAGATTTCCAATTTCTTCTGCAGAAATTCCTGTTACTGTTTCTATGATATCTCCGAAATTACTAATCCTCTATGTCTGAAATTTTGCGCTAAGGTAACCTTGCATGTCCTTGATCCAAAACCGCAGGTTTCATCAAAATTGGTTTTACCATTTGGGATTTATGATCCTTTTTCCAAGGTGACCTGTTACAGGACTGTTCAAAACAACGAAGTTGTACAGAATTCCACGTGTCACAGGTTTATCTTCTGAGTCTGAAATTTGGACTATTGAAAGTAAAGTCCGTTCCCTTGCTGGAACATCTTTAGGAATTCCATTTGGACCTCTGTAGCCCAAGATATTGTAGATCTCCCCAGATGTCCTGTTTAGGGATGATTTCTGGAAGAGGCTGGAACCCTAACTTGGAGAGATCATATCTCCTAGAATATAGCGAATATGAGGCTAAAGTTTGGATACAGTGTTCTTAAGGATTTTATCTTCTGCCCCTACAATTTTTAGCTTATGAGACTTCTCCAACCTCGAAATATAGCGACTGTACCAAAACTTATCACTTTTAGTATTTAGGGTTTTTCCTAGCTCGGGGTCAAACTAGGGTTTGACTTTCTCAGAGTTTCACCCAACCAAATTTCTTGATCCAGGTCTCTAAAATTCAGTTTTGATGAGGAGAAAAATCCTATGTTGGTCTCACTCAAAAATTCCTCTTCTGTATAAAGCCCTAATTTTCACACCGAAAGCTGAAAATGCTTGGAATTGAAATCCGCTTCGACAGAAAGATGCACCCTTCAATGGAGAGTCATCCTAGCATACTTTTGCTGATAAATTGTGGAAAGAGACCCAAAAATTAAGAAGCCCTAGTTTCTGCAGTTGCACAATGTCTTCTTCTCGGTTAGCTCTGATACCATGTTAGTTTTTCAACATTTAAGCTAGCATTATGTTAGGATCTTTTCACCGAGAGAATAACAAGCACAGCAATGAAACATAAGCACATCACAAGAGACAAGAGACACAAAGAGTTTTGATCAGGGAAACCATAAATGGAGAAAACCCCGCAACTTCCTCAAGATAGAATCACCACAAGATGTAAGACCCAAAAATAGTAAGATGCACTCCCGACAGCAGTAGTCTTCTTCTTCTGTCTAGTCCCAGTATTTCCTTCCTCACTAATGCACCTCACTTGAGTGAGTGAGTGATGTGTAGTACAAGTGATAAATAGAGAGGCTCTCACTCTCTATTTATATTCTTTCGTTTACTTGAAGTGCACTTAATCCTGTCGGCCCAACTAACAATTACTTACTAGAGCCTACACCTTAATGAGTGTATAATAACCCTAGTGCCCCGAAATTGTGGGGACTTCCACAATGACTTGACAAGACTTGTTTACATTATTAATCCTCCCGATTGGAACATCGGGGCATGACAACATGACTCAAATACATAATAGAAACATCCTAGAATAAACATCGGGTTACAATATATAAGATACATAGAAGAATACATTCCTAAGTTACAATTACATCAACACTGCATTAATTAGTTAGTTAGTTGAGAAGTTGAGTTGGTCACATTAGATTAGTGACCCATGGTATTCTCTGACCCATTATATTTAACAATGGTTTTGCTATTATGTAATACTATAAATACATTTGATTAATATTGAGAAGGTAATTCCATTACCCAGGAAATCAATATGCCCATTGTGTTTTTCCTGTCTTTTCCTGTCTTTTCTAATCTTTAACATGGTATCAGAGCCTAAGGCATGATCCATTCTTTTGTTTTGGGTAAATCTTTTTACAAAGTGGAAAGCACACACACATAGATCCAATCTTATTGGAGGTTGTGATTGAGACAAGAATATTGTAGAAGATCGAAGAAAATCAAAGAAGATCGATTCTTAAACATGGAGATACAAAAAACACTACCAGAAGAAATTGAAGAGGCAAGAAATCTCTTAACACCAGAAGGATTATGGCAAGCATTTGATGGAGATGAGTATGATGTATGGGCAGTCAAAGTAAGTAATTTGTTAATATTACAAGATTTGTGGCATTTCATAGTTGAATAAGATCCTAGAGATCCATATTCATTTAAGGCTTTGACTAAGTTCCAAAAAGAAAGAATGCAAGTTGTTTCCCTATGTATCATAGAACACAGTATAGACTATTCACTATTTCATTATATTATAGAAGCTAATACTCTAAAAAGAGCATGGGATATACCAAAAGAAGTGTTTAGTGAGGAACCAACTATAGAGGAAGATGAATTTGCAAGTCACACAAAGCACCAGTAATCCCTCATTGAAGTGGAAGACCGTAAAGAAGACTTTGATTATGAGGCAGCCAATGATCATGTAATCCCAGCAAAGGTTGTTGATTTAGTTGTTTTAGCTAATGACAATAAACTTGTTAATGTAGTAGTACCAAGTGATGTGAGTGATAGTCTCTCTGAGCAAGAGACAGTTGATAGCAGGATAGAAGCTGCAACAGTTGTTGAGAATGAGCAATAACCAGTTGATAGCATCATAAAAGAAACAATAACAAACAGTCTACCTCCAAAAAATAGAAAACTAGAAGTTTGAGGGAGATCTATGAGTAGACTCCTGTTACTGATGAGCATCTACAGTATGCTATGTTTTCTTCTCAGCCAACAATTTTTGAAGAAGCAATGAAGGATGCATAATGGGTACATGCAAGTGAAGAAGTCAATGAGAATGATGAAGTAGGTGTCATTGTTGAGAACCACCAAGATTTGAATGCTCTCCAAGAAAAGCTGGTTTTATGGTTTTGGGGTGGACTGTATATGCTCATAGATCTCCCTTAAACTTATGGTTTTATGGTTTTGGGGTGGACTGTCTGTTGTTGTTTCTTTTTTCTACTGTACTTCCAATATTGGAATTCTGAGAGGTAGATCTGGAAGATATGAACTATCTTCCTGTTGTATGTCTGAAGAATCACTCCAACATTTGTCTTCAATGAATTTTACATCTCTACTCACCACAACCTTTTTGGTGACATGCTTATACAGCTTGTATGCCTTGTGCTATTCACTGTAAGCATTAAAAACGCAACACTCACTCTTCTTATCCAACTTCCTTCCGAGTTCATCATGTATATGCACAAATGCAACAGAACCAAAAATTCTGAGATGTGTGACACTAGTCTTAGTGCCACTCCATGCGTCTTAAGGAATCTTGTCCTGTATAGTCACCGTGGGTGATCTGTTGAGCAAGTAGACTGAGCATGAAACAAATTCATCTCATTACTCATTTGATATCTTCTTGTGTGACAACATGATATGAGCCATGTTCATGATGGTCTGGTTCTTTCGTTCAACAACTCCATTTTGCTGTGGAGTCTATCTGGTGGTGAACTGTCTCTGGATGCCATGCTACTTGCAGAAGTCTGAAAATTCATGTGAATCATATTCACCTCCACCATCTGACCTGAGTATTTTAATGAACTTTCCAGACTGCTTCTTAGTGAGAGCCTTGAACTATTTGAACCTGGAGAAGGTCTTTGATTAGTTCTTAAAGAAATAAATCCATATTTTCCTCCTAAAATCATCAATAAAGGTCAGAAAATAAAAACTACCTCCTATGGATTGGGTTTGCATGGGTCCACAGAGGTCTATATATATACACTATTTCAGGGTTTGCAGTTTTGGTTTGACGTGTTCTTAAAGTTGACAAGTTGTACACACAGACATTTCTCTCGCATAGTGGCCATACCTAATTTAACACATACCTGTTCCCATAGTAGTGATGGCTTGGCGCTCAGCTCGATGGGTTTGGTTGGGTCATACCTATGACATTCATGGAATTAGTGGCTGCTAGATGCCCCCTTCTCATTCCCTCATTGACGTGGCCCTGGGGAGTGGCTGCTACATAGCCCTCCCTTCTCCATTCTCTTAGCACGACCAAGGAAGGTGGAAGAGTTGCCATGCCTGGAAACATTGATTCATTTCTGTGAGAGATTTTGATTTATTGCCTTGGTTCTGATTTAGTTATTATACGTTGTTTGCAAGTAATTCTTTTTCTTATTAGCATTGTTGCACCTAGAGTATATTACCTCCCACAAAGCTTTTTTTAATGTTGACTACAGTATGTTAAATAATAAAAGTTATAGAATATGTAGTATGTTAAATAATAAAAGTTATAGAATCTACCATGAACTTTAGGTTACTTTTGGTTCTGGTACTATTAAAATTATGTAGTCTTCTAGGATTCTAGTGTTAAATAATTATTTTATTAGAACTCTTCTCATCAATTTAGTTGTACCTAGGATTTGTTTATTGATCTCGTGGATCTAGGTATCCAGTTGAAAGTTTCTATTGGATAAGGTGCATGTTTTTTCCTAATTATAACAGTCTTTTGGATACACATGTTATCCCTATTTTCGGTTTTGGGAAAGGTTATCCTAAGTGCTAAATATCATATTTCCTTAATCATTTTTGCACGAGTCGAATTCTCCAATGCCCTATGGTATTATAACATGTGCGAAATCTTGTTTTTATAGGGTAAATGTTATGAGGAGTTTGATGGTCTGTTGGAGTACTTGTCAATGAGACATAGTCGTGGCTTAAGATAAAGGGTTTTAGATATTAGAGAGCATAACAACTGCATTTGATGCATATTTAGTCTGGTTATGCTTACTAGGAAGTAGTGTATTGAGTTTGCAAAGAGCACATTATTTTAAAATATTAAGATATTTGAATAAAATATTATGTAATTTTAATATTTAATATTAGGATGTAAAGGATGAAAGATGATAAAAATTACTTATACATGTAATTTTAATATTTAATATTAGGATGTAAAGATGATAAAAATGTGAAATATTTGAATAAAGTAAAAAAAAAAATCTAAGAGAGAAAAAACGTTATAATAGTGTGTTATTGGTTTGGGATATGTTGATATAATCTGGTTTTGATCAGTATCTTGGTGAAATCATCTTAAGGGAGTGATAAGATATTTAAAACATTTAAGCTTTAACTTTATATAAGAAACATGAATATTCAAATTTATTATAGTTTATTTTTTTTTAAAATTTATATATATTTCAAATATTCTATTGTTATGGGATGATTTCAATTCATGAAAACACAACCATTTAAAGCTAAGAAGACATGTCTTGGTTTCTAAAGTAAATCATTTCTATCAATTTAAAGAATTTAAAAATATATATTCAAAAGCACATAATTTAAATGTTGTCAATCATATAAATCTAATCTGATTCCATTTTATTTTAGACGTAGTGTTATAGCAGGATTTGAAGCCAAATATTTCTAGCAAGGTATACATATGTTCTTATATTTAAATGTTTTACCTTTCTTTCTTCTTACTTGTTCATATTTTATTATGCTATACAACATTATTAATGTGGTTAATCGATTCATTGTTTTAAATTGGCTAGAGATAGTCAAGAAACTGGTTTTGAGAAGCATCATACCGATTCTTCGTTAGAGATAGTAGAAGGAATTCCAATTACTGCAACCACTTGCCTCACCACCATGCCTCCTTCAATTGTCTCCTATAACTCGTCCTTGTCTTTTGGTGGGAATAGGATTTTCTATCATTTTTTTTGGGGCCAATGGGCCACCGGCTCAGTACACACATCGCCTTATTTGACATCGCATCACTCACATGTATGACGTTAGAATTTTAAAAATTAATTTTTTTTTTTATTCAAACAATGTTGTATTTGTTGGTCTCTGACACACCATGTCTGTCTTCCACCCCTTTAGAAATAAATTCTGTGGGAAAGCGTGATGTGGATGCTTTGGGTTTTTATAGACAACGCCAATTTCAATTTATTTTTACATAATCTATCTACAGAATGTCGAAATCATTGCTACTAAGCTCTCGCTGGGGACTGTTGACATTAAAACAAGCTGCTGGAATATTGCTTCCAAACATTTGAACCTGCAACCATTTAGAACACCATAGAAGTGCAAAGAAGAAGTTAGGGATGATATAAATTGCAGTATCACAAAATGCCCATTAAACCCAAAATAACAACATCCATCGAAGTCCAAGTTTAACCAATAGGAAACCCCAAATAACTGAGCATACAAATCCATTATGCAAATGACCTCATTTAAACCAAATAGTACAAACCATAAACCATACCATCGGCTAAGCACTGCATAGACCGTTGTCATCCATAACCATTGCCTCGACATAAGTTAGAGACACTTCACATTTTTTAATCCTTCGACAATTATGGTGGGAGAAACCAATTAGCTACCCTGAGTAGCTTCGTTAACATTATTCTTTCCTTGGTGTTTCTCGATGCATGATAATTTGGTGTATCATCTACTTGTTTGTTATGCATATATCATGTCTGGGAAACACGTGGATTTCTGAAACTACTTAGGAGAATTATTATAATATACAAGAAAACCCCTAGAAATGCCCAAGAGTGGTAGTGGTAGCCTTGTCACTAGATTGGAAAGAGCACCCTTAAAAAAACTACTCCCAGTTTGGCTGACTCAAGATACTGGAAATCCTTAAGAAGGAGGTTTTTGGGAAGATCGTCGACGTTACTTGCAACCCTTTCCATGAACCTCCTCATGATTTCTCACTTACATCTTCTATCTTGGCAAGATTAAGTTAAATCATTCAAACAACAGATAAACTCAACAAAATTTCCAAATCAGTTATCCATATGCAAGTTAAGGCAAATCAGAGTTGATTTCATATGGATAGCTTTAGCAGACAAGAGCGGCATTTCGAATAGAAACCTGACATGTGTTCGTTGATTTTGTTAAGAATTGTAATCTCAATGGACCACTATCAATACTGCATTAATTAGTTAGTTAGTTGACTAGTTGAGTTGGTCACATTAGGTTAGTGACCCATGGTATTTTGTAACCCATTATATTTACCAATGGTTTTGCTGTTATGTAATACTATAAATACATTTGATTAATATTGAGAAGGTAATTCCATCGCCCAGGAAATCAATATGCCCATTGTGTTTTTCCCGTCCTTTACTATCTTTTCTAATCTTTAACATGGTATCAGAGCTTATGGCATGATCCATTATTTTTTTTGGGTAAATCTTTTTACAAAGTGGAAAGCACACACACATAGATCCAATCTTATTGGAGGTTGTGATTGAGACAAGAATATTGTAGAAGATCGAAGAAAATCAAAGAAGATCGATTCTTAAACATGGAGCTACTAGAAGCACTGCCAGAAGAAATTGAAGAGGTAAGAAATCTCTTAACACCATAAGGATTATGGCAAACATTTGATGGAGATGAGTATGATGTATGGGCAGTCAAAATAAGTAATTTGTTAATATTACAATATTTGTGGCATTTCATATTTGAATAAGATCCTAGAGATCCAGATTCATTTAAGGTTTTGATTGAGTTCCAAAAATAAAGAATGCAAGTTGTTTCCTTATGTCTCATAGAAGACAATATAGACTATTCACTATTCCATTATATTGTAGAATCTAATACTCTAAAAAGAGCACAGGATATATTGAAAGAGGTGTTTAGTGAGGAACCAACTATAGAGGAAGATGAATTTGCAAGTCACACAAAGCACCAGGAATCCTTCATTGAAGTGGAAGACCGTAAAGAAGACTTTGATTATGAGGTAGCCAATGATCGTGTAATCCCAACAAAGGTTGTTGATTCAGTTGTTTTAGTTAATGAAAATAAACCTGTTAATGTAGTAGTACCCAGTGATGTGAGTGATAGTCTCTCTGAGAAAGAGACAGTTGATAGCAGCATAGAAGTTGCAACAATTGTTGAGAATGAGCAATAATCAGTTGATAGCATCACAAAAGAAATAACAACAAACAGTCCCCGAAAAATAGAAAACTAGAAGTTTGAGGGAGATCTATGAGCAAACTCCTGTTACTGATAAGCATCTATAGTATGCTATGTTTTCATCTCAACCAACAATTTTTGAAGAAGTAATGAAGGATGCACAGTGGGTATATGCAAATGAAGAAGTCAATGAGAATGATGAAGTAGGTGTCATTGTTGAGAAACACCAAGATTTGAATGCTCTCCAAGAAAAGCTGGTTTTCTGGTTTTAGGGTGGACTGTATATGCTCACAGATCTCCCTCAAACTTTCGGTTTTATGGTTTTGGGGTGGACTGTCTGTTGTTGTTTCTTTTTGCTACTGTACTTCCAATATTGGAAGTTTGAGAGGTAGATCTGGAAGATTTGAACTATTTTCCTGTTGTATGTCTGAAGAATCACTCCAACATTTGTCTTCAATGAATTTTACATCTCTGCTCACCACAACGTTTTTGGTGACATGCTTATGCAGCTTATATGCCTTGTGTTGTTCACTATAACCATTAAAAACGCAACACTCGCTCTTCTTATGCAACTTCCTTATGAGTTCATCAGGTATAGTCTTAGTGCCAGTCCATGTTTCTTAAGGAATCTTGTCCTGGACAGTCACCGTGGGTGATCTGTTGAGCAAGTAGACTGAGCATGCAACAACTTCAGCCTATTACTCATTTGATATCTTCTTGTGTGACAACATGCTATGAGCCATGTTGATGATGGTCCGGTTCTTTCATTCAACAACTCCATTCTGCTGTGGAGTGTATCTGGTGGTGAACTGTCTTTGGATTCCATGCTACTTGTAGAAGTCTGAAAATTCATGTGAATCATATTCACCTCCACCATCTGACTTGAGTATTTTAATGAACTTTCCAGACTGCTTCTCAGTGAGAGCCTTGAACTCTTTGAACCTGGAGAAGGTCTTTGATTAGTTCCTAAGGAAATAAATCCATATTTTCCTGCTAAAATCATCAATAAAGGTCAGAAAATAAAAAGTACCTCCTATGGATTGGGTTTGCATGGGTCCACAGAGGTATGTATGAACTATATACACTGTTTCAGGGTTTGCGGTTTTGGTTTGACGTGTTCTCAAAGTTTATAGGTTGTACACATAGACCTTTCTCTCGCACAGTGGCCATACCTAATTTAACACATACCTATTCCCGTAGTAGTGATGTCTTGGCACTTAACTCGATGGGTTTGGTTGGGTCATACATATCAGATTCATGGAATTAGTGGCTGCTAGATGCCCCCTTCTCATTCCCTCAGTGACGTGGCCATGGGGAGTGGCTGCTACATAGCCCTCCCTTCTCCATTCTCTTAGCGCGACCAAGGAAGGTGGAAGAGTTGCCATTCTTGGAAACATTGATTCATTTCTGTGAGAGATTTTGATTTATTGCCTTGGTTCTGATTTAGTTATTATATGTTGTTTGCAAGTAATTATTTTTCTTATTAGCATTGTTGCACCTAGAGTTTATTAGCTCCCACAAAGGTTTTTTTTAAGGTTGACTGTAGTATGTTAAATAATAAAAGTTATAGAATATGTAGTATGCTAAATAATAAAAGTTATAGAATCTACCATGAACTTTAGGTTACTTTTGGTTTTGGTACTATTAAAATTATGTAGTCTTCTAGGATTCTAGGGTTAAATAATTATTTTATTGGAACTCTTCTCATCAAGACACTCTTCTCATCAATTTAGTTGTACTTAGGATTTGTTTATTGATCTCGTGGATCTAGGTATCCACTTGAAAGTTTCTATTGGATAAGGTGCATGTTTTTTCCTGATTATAACAATCTTTTGGATACACATGTTATCCCTATTTTCAGTCTTGGGAAAGGTTATCCTAAGTGCTAAATATCATATTTCCTTAATCATTTTTGCATGAGTCGAATTCTCCAATGCCGTATGGTATTATAACATGTGCAGAATCTTGTTTTTATAGGGTAAATGTTATGAGGAGTTTGTTGGTCTGTTGGAGTACTTTTCAAGGAGACACATTCGTGGCTTAAGATAAAGGGTTTAGATATTAGAGAGCATAACAACTGCATTTGATGCATATTTAGTCTGTTTATGCTTACTAGGAAGTAGTGTATTGAGTTTGCAAAGAGCACATTATTTTAAATTTTTTTTTTCTCTCATTGTAAACTCTGCTTTTCAAATTTTATCCATGGCCTACAAGTCTTATTATCTAGGTTATTCATTTTTTTATTGTTATTGTTTCTTTTTCCTGCTTCAGTGGAAGACATATCACATCCAGTGGCCAAAGAGACCTAGACCAGGTTGTTGGATGAGTTGTTGTTCTTGCACCTTGAGTGATTTGCAAATGTTTTTCATAATATTGGACTAGAATTTAGATTGAAAATTCACTTCTTTCATCTATTTCAAATTCAATCACATCTGATCTTCAAAATTTTGTTTGTAAAACAAGGGTTCTAAATATGTTCCTAGAGGGTTTCTAGAGGTTGGTTTTCTTTGGATAGTTTCCATTTAGTTATATACTTGGTGATTTTTTTTGTATATTTTCTGTCAAGGTACAAGATTTGTATCTGTGGTTTTTAATGCTTTTATTCTATTAACATAGGAATTACAGGGGTTTATTAATTTTGTCTTTGAACTTATTTCACCGGTATGTATCTATATGATTCTTCCACTTACAAAGTGACATAATGAAGGGATGTTGTATTCGATTAAGTCCTTTCTGACAGTTTGCCAAGATCTTTCCAACTGGTTTCTACAGATGTTTTGTAGAATTTTTTAGTAGATGTTTTCCTTCACTCTTTCATGATGATTCTCCTCTTGGGAGGGCTTACTCAAGAACTCTTTCTAAAGTGACAAGTTAGATGGACATTTATGGTCAAACTCTTACTGACTAACCTAAATTTTCTTCTTCTATACTGATTGCACCTCCTATGCTTTTGCAAATGTGCAATTGAATAATGTTGAATATATTCCGCCATCTACTCCAGAAAGGCCAAGGCCTATGTCCAAAGATGACTCTACTTATTTAGACTCTGGTAGTTTCCTTCCTAAAGATGAACTTGGTCATTGTTGGCATTTACCTACTACAAAGGTATTCTCAATCCCTTTAATGATGTTAAAAAATAAATAAATTATCTTGAATATATTTGACAGTGGATTTATTGTTGGTTTGAATTGCTATATTTTTAATTTCAATTTAAAAGTTTAATTGTGCATGTTGTTCATAATTGTTGTTACCAACAGAGTTTTCTTCAACAATTAAAAATGGAACATCTCATTAGCATGGAAAACATATACTTGCATCCCTTTGCATGGATTCATGTGGAACAATTCTCATTTTTTTCCTATGTATTAGCAGTCGTAATAAATTGTTAGGGATAAAGAGAGAGTTGGAATTTGGAGAATTGATATACAACATAACAAGTATGGGTGGTGATATGACATAATTTTCTATGCCTTAATAGCTAATATAGGTAAAACTTGACAATGTGTCTCATCACCAACCCCAACACATCAAGCTATTTAAGCCAACTTATGATTTTTTTCAAATTATATTTAATAGTTTATGATTTGGACTTTCATGTTTTTTTCCTTTTTTTTGGGATTACATATTGTGTTTCTCTTTTATTCATGGTTTTTTTTTTGTTGCCGTTGTCATTGAATTCACCTTCATTGTTGTCATTTTTCATTATGAGAGTAATTACTGTTAAGAATTGTAATCTCAACGGACCACTATCAATACTACATTAATTAGTTAGTTAGTTGAGTAGTTTAGTTGTTCACATTACCTAGAATTAATGGCCTATAGTATTTGATGACCCATGGTATTTACCTATGGTTTTGTTGTTATGTAGTCTTATAAATACTGCCGCTTAATATTGATAAGGCAATCCAATTTCCCAGGCAACTAATATGCACATTGTGTTTCTGTCATTTTCCTGCTTAGCTTGTTTTCTTTAACATGGTATTAGAGCCCATGGCTTGATCCATTCCTTATTGTTGTTAGGATATTTAGACACTTAAAAGTTAATTAAGATCAACTTGTGTAATATATCCATTAGGTAAAGTGTGTTTCTTTAGTATGCATTTGTAAATATTCTAATCTGACGGTCACGGTATGTTCTAGACATAAAGTGATCCGACGGTTCAACTTCTCTTAGATCATACCTACCATTGATCCGTGGCTTAACACTCGATTGGTTCATGATCTCTATTTAAAGGGCGTGGAGGGTCCTTGGCTAGTTGATAAATTATGAGAAACTCATTTGTAACTTTCTTTCTTTTGCATAATAAATTGCTCCAAGTAGCTATTTAGTTGGGGCCATGGACTGTTTCCCTCTCGAGGGTTTTAACCACGTCAAAATATTGGTGTGTTAATCTGTGATCTGTTTGTGTGAGTGGCTGTTATTGGTGTTCGGTCTTTTAGGAGTACCCTGTGCACCCGAACATGGTATCAGAGCGTTTATGAAGAGTCGCTTTCGTTTGTGATCAAGATCTAGAACCGATGTTGCCGAAACTTTGAAAGGGTTTCTGGTTTTGGAATTTTTGTGCATTTGTGGCTTCTGGGAGCTATTCAATTGTGTCTAAAGTGCCATTTCCATTGGGAAATAGTTTTTGTTTCATCGAAAACTATTTTTGTGTGATCCAAAAACACCCACTTCGGCAAATATGAAGGTATAATGTTACAATGATGGATTTGTTTTTTTTTCAATCTCTCATATTTTATCAGTTTTATTATTAGATCTTTATTATTTTAGTCTCGGAATGTTGCCTTCCTTGGCTGCGTATGCTCTTTTCTGTGCACCTTGTGCGATCGCGACGAATCAGAAACAGAAAGGGAATGTTTTATTTGTCTTCTTGGCTACGTATCCTCTTTGCTGTGCACCTTGTGCGATCGCGACGAATCAGAAACAATGAGAAAACTTGAAAACGTAGAGTTTCCGGGAAAGCTAACCAAGATCTAACCCCATAGTGTGGAAATGTTTTTTGTTTTGTTTTTGTTTTTTGGTTTTTTTTGTGATTTGCAGGAAAAAATGCAAGCACAGAGACCGAGAGAGAAGAGTAAAAAAAAATAAGCCCCCTTCCTCTTTCCCTTCTTTTACGTACCTTTTAAACTTAGTTCACTTGGTTCAAAGTTGCTTTATTGCTTAATAGGTCTTGATTTCAAGTCTTATTAAGTTACTTTTTAGTGCATGCAATTTCTGTTTTAAAGTTACTTTATTGTAAAAATGCATCTCACTTAAATAAAAAAAAAGAAAAAGTGAGTCACTTAAGTATTTTAATTTATTGTCGCACTATTTAAAGTAACATTATTGTAAAAGTGAACATCACTTATTTTACAAAAGTGATTCACTTAAAAACAACTTTCTTGTAAATGATTGTCAAAGGTTAATCTTGGGAATAGAAGGGTTCTTTTTTTAGTTGGTTAAGTTAGTATCTGCCACGTCACTATTGGAGACATCTTCAACATTTTCTTTGATCAAGCATATCTTCATCATCTAGAATCAGTTTTCAGTGTCGTTTTTTTGAAACAACCTAACTTTTCGAGCTCTTTGCATCTAGACAGTTAGTTTCTATTTTTTGAGCCATTATTTTATAGTATGGATGCCCCTTGTGATATTATACTTACTAGTTCTAACTATTTCTCATGGAAATCTTGTATGGAGGATGTTCTACGAAGTACAAGACTTTTCAGAATTACCTCAGGGAAAGAAACAGAACCCAGTGATGATGATAAGAAAATAAAATGGGCAAATAGATGTGATGAAGCTCGTGGATTGATTGGGATGTCAATCTCTACTTATTTGTGATTCCACATATCTGGAATTGATGAGCCTGATAAAGCTTGAGAAAAGTTGGAATATGTGTTTGGTAAACACAATGAAATTCGAGGTAATTAAGTTGAGAATGAGTTGATTTCTTTGAATCCAAGTGATTTTTCATGCATTTAAGATTATTTATCTAAGTATACAACTCTTAGACTCTTATGTGAATAATGCAAGATTAAGAAAGAAGACAAACAATGTATTTATCATATTCTTTCCAAACTTGGACCTACATATTCTATTTTTGTATCTAAATTTTACTCCATGGAAGAATCATTGACTGCAGCTAGCTATCAAGAGCCTAGTCTTGAATCCTTTTGTGATTCTTTAATTAGAGAGCAAGATAAGCTCATTGATCTTGGAATAATTAACAATGCAGATACATTTGGGAAAGCCTTATTGTCCCAATAGAAAGAAAAGTCCAAGCCTCCCAAGAAACAAAATTTTCGCAATAATAAGCCAAATAAGGGTCCCAAACCCTCATAGTCAGCTCCTTCTTTAAAAAATGAAAAAGGCTCTAAGCCAAAAGGAAAGAAGACTAAGCGTCATTGCAATTTTTGTGGGAAAGATAATCATGATGAATCTAAACGTTTCAAAAAAATGACAGCCTTGAAAGCAACAATGAAGAAGCACCACATTAGCCTAGATTCGTCTTCAGAATCTACCTCTCATGGACATGCACTTTGTGCTTCTAGTTATTCTTATACTGCATCTTCTTCTTCTACTTCAAATGAATGGCTCATTGATTATGGAGCATATTATCATATGGATAAGGATCAAACCATCTTTTCTACTATGCATGAATGTAACACCAAACAAATATTTGTTGGTGATGATAGTTCTCTAAGTGTTGTAGGATCTGGAACAGTTCTAGTAGAAAATGGTCATTTTAGTGATGTACTATGTGTTCCAAGAATTTCCTGCAATTTATTGTCAGTCTATCAAATCACTCATTCTAGTGAAGGTAAAACTGTAACGTTTACACCTCACCAAGTTGTAATCAAGGATTTTAAAGATCCTCAACATGTCCTAGCTACCAGAATTGTTGATGATATTACTAGGTTGTACAAATTTAACAACTTTGGGTCATCTCCTTTCCTTCAGTTTTTGTTGCTCATAGTGATAACTTGAGCAAACTTTGTCATGAATGATTTGGTCACTTAAATTATCGCTCATTGCAACAACTATGTAAAGACAATATGATGATTGGTCTTCCAATAGTATCTTGTAAGGATGGTGTTTGTTCCGGTTGTGTACTCAGAAAACATCATCGGGACAATTTTGACAAACGTGCCTCTTGGCACGCCTCGGTTCCCTTGGAGCTCGTGCATAGTGACTTGTGTGGTCCTCTTCCATTTGCTTCCTTTTCTGGTTTCAAATATTTCTTAACTTTCATTGATGACTACTCCAGACGCACTTGGGTTTACTTCCTAAAACTTAAGAGCGAAGTATTTAACATGTTCTTGGCCTACAAGACCCTTGTTGAAAAACAATCTGGTCATCAAATTATTAAGTTAAGATCTGGCAATGGAGGAGAATATGTTAACAAAATGTTCACTAATTTCTGCATTGAACAAGGAATCCAACAACAACACACTGTCCCATATACACCACAACAAAATGGTGTAACTAAATGAAAGAACCGCACTTTAAAAGAAATGGCAAATTGTATGATTCAATCTAAGGGACTAAGTCTTCAATATTGGGCTGAGACCATAAATTGTGCAAATTACATAGTTAATCACACACGCACTAAAGTTTTACAAGGTATAACACTAGAAGAAGCATGGAGTAAAATTAAACTAGATGTAAGTCACTTCCGTGTGTTTGGTAGTGAAGCATGGGTTCACATTCCGGATGAAAAACGGAAAGCATTATAGCCTAAAAGTGAAAAGTGCATATTTGTTGGATATTCTGAAGATGTAAAAGGTTATAGACTTCTTCAGCCACATTCTCATGATATAATCATTAGAAGAGATGTTAAATTTGATGAAAATCTCTTAGCCCGTGAGCCTAACTTGGCAGGTGTGCCATCTTTGGCCTGCAAGCCTGATTCGGCTATTGTGCCTTCTTCTACTTCCAACTTCCTTGACATGTTTCCAACTCCAGTTTTTGATGATGAAAGTGAGGATGAAAATCCACCTTCGCCTGCTCGTGTTCCTCCAATTGCACCAGCACCAATGCTTCCTCGATGAGTCCGTTCAACATGTGAAGCAGTTGGTGATCTTGCCAGTGATCCTAGAGATCAACGTCGAACACATTCTGAATTTCAGCGAGCCTCTTCTCTTTTGGCTCAAGTTTCTGAGAATCATGATCCAGAAACTTTTGCAGAAGCTTCAAGAAATACAGATTGGGATGCAGCTATGGATGAGGAATATCGTTCCTTAATGGCGAACGATACTTGGGATCTTAATCCTCTTCCAAAAGGAAGAAAACTTATCAGATGTAAATGGGTCTACAGAACTAAGTATGCATCAGATGGAAGTGTTGAATGACTTAAGGCAAGGTTAGTTGCCAAAGGGTTTTCCCAAGTTAAAGGGATTTACTACAATGAAACCTTTCTTCCTGTCGCAAAAATGAACTCCATCCACCTTGTTCTTTCCCTTGCAGCCTTACATAACTGGGAAGTCCATCAAATGGATGTCAAGTCTGCCTTCTTACATGGTGATTTACAGGAAGAAATTTATGTGGAACAACCTCCTAGATATGTTCAAAATAACTCTAGCCTTGTTTGTCGCCTTAAGAAATCCTTATCTAGCCTTAAGAAAGCTCCTAGAGTTTGGTATGCCAAAATGGATAGCTTTCTCCTTGACACTAGTTTTTCTAAATGCCATTTTGACCCCAATGTCTATACCAAGAAAGTAGGAAACCATCTCATCATACTTGTTCTTTATGTTGATGATCTTATCCTTACTGGTAGTGACCCTAAGCTTTTAACCCATTTGAAATCCAGTCTTAAGAAAAATTTTGAAATGTCAGACTTAGGAGATTTGCATTATTTTATTGGTCTCCAAGTCTTGCAAACCAAAGAAAGAATCTTTCTTTCCCAGTCTAAGTATGCTTATGACTTTCTTCTTCGCTTTCACATGGAAGATTGTAAACCAACCCCTTCTCCCTTCCAGTCTGGAGTCAAACTTTCTGCCACTTGTACTTCCCCTGAAGTAGATGGCACCTTGTATCATCATCTTGTTGGTAGTCTCTTATACTTGACTCATTCCCATCCCGACCTTTCCTTTGACATTGGTCGTGTTTCCCGTTATATGAAAACACCTCATGAAAGTCACTGGAAAGCAACAGAAAGAATACTTCGATATATTCGAGGTACAATTCAGTTTGGGATTCATTACAGTACAGGGGGGACACCTTTGTTGGTTGATTTCACTGATTTAGATTGGGCCGACGATCCCGATGATCGAAAGTATACTGTAGGTTATGTTTTCAGTCTGGGATCTGGACCTGTCACTTGGGCTTATAAGAAACAACAAGCTCTTGCTCTTTCTTTAGCAGAAGCAAAATATTGAGCCGCAGTTAATGCCAGTCAGGAAGCTTTATGGCTTCAACAGATCCTTTCAGAGTTTGGATTTGAGCAGCAGCAGCCTACTACACTTTGGTGCGATAATCAAAGTGCCATCAAGCTTGCCAAAGATCCAGTTCTACATCAACACAGCAAACACATTGAGCTACACATGAACTTCAACAGAAATCTTGTTCATGATCATGTTCTTGAAATGCTCTATTACCCTACAAATGATCAAGTTGCAGACATCTTCACCAAGTCTCTTACAGAAGCGAAGTTTTCTAAACTTCAATCTATGTTAGGAGTTCAGGAATGTGTCATTAAGGGAGAATAGGCTCTAATGCCTCCTTCCTTCTCCTAATGGCGTCACTTTGTAAATCCTTCAATCCTATCCTAAGTTTTTCTTAAGGGGGGATGTTACGATATTTAGACACTTAGGAGTTAGTTAAGATCAACTTGTGTAATATATCCGTTAAGTAAAGTGTGCTTCTTTAGTATGCATTATTATGCATTTGTAAATATTCTAATCCGACGGTCACGATATGTTCTAGACATAAAGTGATCTGGCGGTTCAAATTCTCTTAGATCATACCTACCATTGATCCATAGCTTAACACCCGATTGGTCCATGATCTCTATTTAAAGGGCATGGAGGGTCCTTGGCTAGTTGATCGATTATGAGAAGCTCATTTGTAACTTTCTTTCTTTTGCATAATAAATTGCTCCAAGTAGCTATTTGGCCGGGGCCATGGACTGTTTCCCTCTCGAGGGTTTTAACCACGTCAAAATATCGGTGTGTTGATATATGATCTGTTTGTGTGAGTGGTTGCTCTTGGTGTTCGGTCTTTAGGGAGTACGCTGTGTACCTGAACAATTGTCTTGGGTAAGCCTTTTCACATAGTGGAAAGATTACACATGCATAGATCCTATATTATTGGAGGTTGTGATCGAGAAAAGAAGATTGTCGAAGATCGAAGAAAATCGAAGAAGTTCAATTCTGGATGATGGAGCTACCAGCAGCACTACCAGAAGAAATTGAAGAGGTGAGAAATCTCTTAACACTAGAAGGATTATGTAAAACATTTGATGAATATGATTATGATGTATGGGTAGTCAAAGTAAGAAATTTGTTAAAATTATAATATTTGCAGCATTTCATAGTTGATGAATATCCCAGAGATCTAGATTCATTTAAGGCTTTGACTGAATTCCAAAAGAAGGAAGGAAAGTTGTTTTCTTATGTCTCATACAATGCAGTATATACTATTCACTATTTCATTATATTGTAGAAGATGGTACTTCAAAAAGAGCATGGAATATACTGAAAGAAGTATTTAGTAATGAACTAGTTGTAGAAGAAAGTGACTTTGCAAGTCACACAAAGCACCAAGAATCCCACAGTGAAGTGGAAGAAAATCAAGAAGACTTTTATTATGAGGCAACCAATGATCATGTAATCCCAACAAAGGTTGTTGATCCAATTTTTTTAGCTGATGACAATAGACCCGTTGATGTACTAGTACCCAGTGATGTGAGTGATAGTCTCTTTGTGCAAGAGACAGTTGATAGCAGCATAGAAGCTGCAACAGTTGGTGAGAATGAGCAACAACCATTTGATAACACCACAAAAGAAACAATAACAGGTAGTCCACCACAAAACCAGAAGTTTGAGGGAGATCTATGAGTAGACTCCTGTTAGTGATGAGCATCTACAGTATGCTCTATTTTCTTCTTAGCCCGCAATTTTTGAAGAAGCAATGAACGATACACAGTGGATACATGCAAATGAAGAAGTCAATGAGAATGATGAAGTAGTTGTCATTGATGAGCGACACCAAGATGTGAATGCTGTCCAAGAAAAGCTGAAATATATTCATATTTTTCTTGACAATTTTTTTTAGTGTGCAGGTAAAATAGATAGCAGAAAAATCATGTTGAAACATAAGAAGAACACTTGCACTATGTTCCAAAATCTAGAGAAGACTTTGAAGAACAACTACTTACCATAAAGATCCAGAAGACAAAGAAGAAGAAGTCCAAGTACACTTCAAGGAAGAAAGTGAAGCTGAAGCTTTTGAAAAAAATGTAATCCTTGCTAAGACATAGACCAACAAGCATCTTTTGTATTGATAGTGTTAAAAGTGTTGTCCTAGTTGAGATTAAGGGGGTGTGTTAAGAATTGTAATCTCAACGGACCACTATCGATACTTCATTAATTAGTTAGTTAGTTTAGTAGTTGAGTTGGTCACATCACCTAGAATTAGTGGCCCATAGTATTTTGATGCGGAGCATAGGATTCAAAAACATAATGGCTATTTCGATCTGTGACTAGCAGGAGCACTCCGAGTTCAAATAAGCATGACTGAACATGACTTCATCTTTTACGGATCTGACTTTGGGCGGAAATCTCCAGAATAAAAAGGCTAGTACTGGGAAATGAGAGAGTTAGTTTTTCTTTGGTTTTTGAGAGGTTGGTTTTCAATGTTTTATGCATTTTAGTGGCTGTGGGTTGCAACTGTAATTCGTGAATGTGATTTGGGATCTACGTGTCGTATTTTGGGGTCTGAGAGCATTGGCTCATTTTTGATAGTTGAGTATTTTAATCAAATAAAATGGTATGTGTATGTTTGAGTTGAGTCTGTTCCTTTATAGGGATAAACTTCATTGTTTCCCATTTAAAATTGTGCCACAGTGAATCTACAAGATTTTCGTGTGTTTCAGTAGTTGAAGAACGATTGCATCAGATTGGTATCAGAGCACAACGATGGTTCAGAGGGGTGTCCATCTGAACTGGGGAAGGAGAGGCAGGAGAAATGCCAGAAGGAGAGTAACCCTTGATGAGGAACTACTCTGAAGATTAGAGGCCATCGAGTCCATATTTCCCAATGAAGAATCCGAGGAGGAACTGGAGGTTCCACGAGCTTAGGTCATAGTTGTAGACCCCATGGAGAGGCTTATTGAGGAAATAACCAAATAAGGAACTAGGGCTAAAGTTGAGGAACTTGATTTCAAAGGCGAATTGAATCCAAAATTATTCATGGATTGGATTCAAGAGTTGGAGAAGTATTTTGATATAGAAGGGATCGAGGATACTGATCCACGAAGGACTAAAGTATTATCATCCAAAATGAAGTCACATGCTGCTCTATGGTGGAAGAACCTAGAGAACCTTGGAAAGAGACAAGGGAAGGAGAATATCAAGCTCTGACCGAAGATGTTGAAGCTTTTGAAAGTTAAGTTCATGCCCTACGACTATTAACTGAGACTTTTCAGAGACTACCAAAATTTAAGGCAAAAGGACTTATCCATATTTGCATTTATGGAGGAATTTTTAAAGTTGAAAATTATAACTTATTTACAAGAAGATGATGAACATGCAGCGGTTAGGTATGTCATTGCTCTTAGGTTTCAACTCCAAGATGAATTAGCCCTGATCAAGGTGAGCTCTGTGGATGAAGCATATTAGTTAGCGTTAAAGGATAAATAAAAATTGAATAGGCGGAGCAAAGCAACTATCAAGCGAGGGAGTAGTAATATGGATAAGGGTAGAGGAAGTTCTTCTAAACCGATAAGCGAAGCAGAATCTGATAGTGAGCTGAATCCTAACTCCCAAGGTAGAGAGACCCCTTGGAACAGGGGAAGGGGGTAGACTTTTGTTGGGGGTTGGAGGCCCTTGAAGTGTTTTATATGCAGCGCCCCCCATAAGGCAATGGATTATCCACAAACTTCCAAAAAGGGTGATGATGGCTCAAGAAGAAGAGGGATTAGAAATTTTGTCAGAAGAAGTTGAGGCAGAGAGAGGAGAAAATCTCATGTTAAGGAGGACCTTGATATCTGGAAACAAAGTCACCCCTAAAGCAGATTGGAGGAGTAAAAGCGTGTTTCGTACCAAGTGTAAGTACGGGGACAAGGTCTGCAAGGTAATTGTACATGGAGGATCCACTGACAATCTAGTAAGTACATAAATGGTGCAAAAATTACAACTTACCTGCATTCCTAAACCTCATCCTTATAGTATTTCTTGGCTAAAAAAAGATCATAGTGTGTTGGCAAACCAAACTTGTCTAGTCGACTTTGAAATTGGCCCCTATGAAGACAAAGTGTGGTGTGATGTGGTTCCAATGGATGCATGCCATTTACTCTTAGGTAGACATTAGCAATATGATCAGGATGTAATTCACCATGATAAGGAGGACACATATGAGTTTCGTCATAGGAATAGGCACCATATCTTGAAGCCATTCAAGGAGGAAGGACCGACTGAATCAACAACCCTGTCCTTGAGTACCATGGGATGGAAGAGGTTTTCCAAGGAGTTGAGGAGTGGTGTTTGCTATCTATTATACCTTCGAGAACAAAAGTCATTGCAGAAACAAACAATCCCCCTAGAAGTGCAGAAATTACTTCAGCAATACCCTGATTTGACACCAACAAATATACCAATGGGTCTACCACCCACAAGAGGTATTACACATCAAATTGATCTATTTCTAGGTGCCAAGCTTCAAAACCAAGTAGCTTACAGGATGACTCCCTTCGAAGATGAGGAGATGAGGAGACATATAACATAATTAGTAGAAAAAGGGTTCATACGAGAAAACATGAGTCCTTGTGCTACTCCTGCCTTACTTTCTCCCAAGAAGGGAGGGAAGACATGGAGATTATGCATGGATTCTAGAGATATTAACAAGAGTAATGTGAAGTACCGATCCCCACTACCAAGAATGAATGACTTGCTATATTTTGTTGTCCCGTGCCAAAGTTTTCTCCAAAATTGACCTCCAAAGTGGATACCACCAAATCAAAATTAGGGAAGGAGATGAGTGGAAGACTGCTTTCAAAATGAAAGTTGGCTTATTCTAATGGGTAGTGATGCCATTTGGTCTATCCAATGCCCCGACTACCTTCATGCAGACTATGAACCAGGTATTTAGATCACACATTGGAAATTTTATAATAATCTATTTTGATGATATTCTAGTTTTTAGTAAGACTATGGAGGGACATGTAGAGCATTTGAAGGTAATACTTGACATCCTTCAAACTGAGAGATTGTTTATCAACCCTGAGAAGAGCGATTTCTGCAAGGATAAATTAATATTTTTGGGTAGTGTAATTTCAGTAAATGAGTTGAGCATGGATCTTGAAAAGGTCAATGCCATCCTTGACTGGCCAATCCCCACAAATATTACTGAAGTGAAGAGTTCTCATGGGTTAGTAAACTTTTATAAGAGGTTCATTAGAAATTTCAGTGGTATAAGCACTCCTTTGACTGACTGCACCAGAGGAAAAATATTTAATTGGACCAAGGCAGCTACAGTGAGATTTGAACAACTCAAGCGAAGAGTTTTTAAGGCTCCTATTCTCACCCTACCATACTTTGACAAACTTTTTACCGTAGAATGTGATGCTTCTGGGGTTTCCATTGTAGGGGTTTTAAGCCAAGAAGGCCGACCTATAGCTTTTTTTAGTGAGAAATTAAATGAATCTAAGAAAAAGTATAACACTTACGATAAAGAGTTCTATGCAGCAGTCCAAGCCTTGAAATACTGGAGACACTACCTTCTGCATAGAGAGTTCATTCTAAAGACTGATAACCAAACACTGAAATACATCAATTCCCAAAATAAGTTGTCCCATAGACATGCCAAATGGGTGTCTTTCTTGCAGGCTTACACTTTTGTTGTGCAACATAGGAGTGGTAAAACTGATGTGGTGGCAGATGCTTTAAGTAGGAGGCTAAATCTATTAGTAGTAATGAGTAATGTGCTGATTGGGTTTGAAGAAATGAAAACATAATACTCTAGTGATCCCTATTTCGACCAAATGATTGCAATTATGAGTGGGAAAGACCTGGATGATTCACATTCAATTAAGGAGTTCCATTTGTTAGATGGATTTTTGTTTAAAGGTTCCCAACTGTGCATTCGTTTTGGGTCCCGACGAGAAAAAAGTTATGAGAGAAACACACTCGAATGGGTTGGATGGACACTTTGGAAGGGATAAAACCTTCGAACTAGTAAATGAAAAATTCTTTTGGCCTAATATTAGGAGGGAAGTGAACATATTTCTTGATGCTTGTAGAGTTCTCCAAACATCGAAAGGAGGACAACAAACTACAGGCCCGTATATGCCCCTATCTGTCTCGAAGGAACCATGGACTAATATTTCCATGGATTTTTGTTTTGGGACTGCCACGTACCCAAAGGGGTCATGACTCAATGTTTGTAGTGGTGGACATGTTTTCCAAGATGGCCCATTTCTTACCATGTAAAAAGAGAAATGATGCTAGTCAAATAGTACAACTGTTTTTCAAGGAAATTGTTTGTTTACACGGTCTTCCAAAAGCTATAATGAGTGACCAGGACACCAAATTCTTAGGCCACTTTTGGAGAGTATTGTGGAGAAAATTGGATAGCAGATTGCAATTCAGCTTTATCTACCATCTCCATACTGATGGCCAAACCGAGGTCGTCAATAGGAGCTTGGAAAATTTACTGCGTTGTTTAGTAGGTGACAATCCTCGCTAGTGGAACCTGGTCATACCAGAAGAAGAATTTGCCTATAATTCAAGCATCAACCGATCACCGTGTAAATTTGCATTTCAAATTTTCTATGGAGTCTATCCCAAAGGGGTTGTTGACCTAGTGGACTTACCTACAGATCCCTATCTCAGCAAGGATGCTATAGATTTTGTGTAAAATATTCAAGGAATACATCAACAGGTCCAACAGAAGTTGCATTCAATGACTGATCAATATAAGGAAGGTATTGATCGGCATAGGAGAAGATGTTGGAGACATTTACCACCATACACACTCATTTTGGCCTAGTTAAACCACTATCATAAGTTTTATTGACTTAATTGACATCCAAGGAGCACTTTATGACATCAGCATGAGCACACCCACGCCTACCTTCAGTCAAGGAGGCTAACTAAGCCTTCTCCTTCATTCGAGGAGGCTAACTGGAGCACTCCGGGGGTGATCTGAGTGTTATAAATGCACTTAATTGATAACTGATGGTTATAATCAGTTAAACAGAGTAGTGAAGGCGCCTCCTTTCATTAAATTGATTATTTAAGAACTAGAATCAATAGGGGTGCCTCCAACCACTTATGATGGTTAGTTACACTTCAGTTAACCTCATCGGGGTTCATTGGAGTCATTGATGCGCTACCACTTGTTGGTTGGTTTGCAGTGACATGTGTCTAAGCTACTTTTAGCTAGACTCAGTCGTTTATTGCAGTCTAAATTAAGTTAGGACTCAGTTGAGTCAATTAGGGTTTTGATCAGTGGTTAACTTGAGTGTTTACTATGGCTTACATTCAGTTAAGCTAGAGTCACTCATTCAATTAAAATGACCTCCTTGGGAATTCAAATTGCTTTGTCATTCATGCTTGTAGCATGATCATTGTATTGTATTACTCATTGTTTATGTGAATATACAGAGCAACTACTCATTTTGGAGCACTATTGCACCATTTTCATGCCTTATTGTTTTATTAATCTCTTATGAGACTGTGTTTTAGTCCCTAGATTACTGTGACAGATTAATATGGTATCAGAGATCACGGTGGGACAAATCTTAGATCTCTCAAAAACAAGGTTTTTGATAGATCTTGCATGAAAAATTGAGCAATAGCTCAAAAATTCCAGCACTGCACCAAAAGCCAAGGCTTACCACTTAATACCCCAAGTAAGGAAATTGTTGGTCAAGCTTGCTTGATCAACTATGATGGGTGTGATGAAAGCATAAAATGTGCAGGATTTCCAAACTTACAGTGCCCCTTTTGTTGTTATTTGTAGGTTTTAACATGTACAACTTCGAATGGACTCAGCAGTCCCTCTTCTCACCCCATTCACAAGCTATTCAGAATGGAAGTTGAAGATGATTGCATCTCTGAAGAGAAAAGGTCTCTATGAGGTGTATATTAGAATTGGAAAAGAGTCTTATGAGAATGAGAATCACTGGCTAAATGACAGTGGTAGAGATTTTGGAGCAATATGTCTGGCCCTTTCTCCTAGCTTGCGCTACCTTATTGGTTCTGTTGAATACCCAAAGGATCTCTGGACAAAAACGTTGGCAAGCATAATGAGGATCATAACAGCACTTTCGATATTACATCCAGCACCACATGAGTTCTTTACTCAAAAGTATCAGCCTCTACTCTCTCTGATGAAGTTGTTCAAGATGAAGAAGAAGCAAAATCTTCTACATAGTCAATTCGAATTGAAGAAAGTCTCCTTGCAGTGACTCCTTCTCCTGATGCTCCGAAGTTTGTGAGATCTCTGATATCTCATCTCCTCATATGCCTGAAACAAAAGAAGAAATTCAAATATTTGATATTGAAGAAAAACACTGCTGCACTTCCATGAAAACACTCTCCAGTGATTTTCCTTTGAACTCTATGCAAAATTTGCTAGTAATTGCTTCCGAAAGTGAAGAGAAATTTGATTTTTCTCCCTCTAATGTTGCTGCTGGTGTGAAAATATGTGATACCTTGGATATTTTGGAATAAATATTAGATTACCAGAGTGATCCATTTTCTCTTCGTGATCTAGATCTTCCAGCAAATTCTTGCAGGATTGCATGCACCAAAATTCAGAATTTTGAAGAAGAAGAAAGCTGTGCATCCACCGTCTCAGTTGACCATTTATTTGGATCTGATATGAACCTTATTGGATCTGATATGATCTTATTTAGACATGATCTAATATTTCTTGGTTTAATATTTCAAATTCATAATCTTTCAGTACTGCTTGTAGCTGGTCTCATCAACGGTGTGAAGAAACAAGTACTGCATGTCTCCTACAAAACTGTCGCTGGGGATTTGATTTCATTTCATAGTTTTGGATTTGTTGTGAACTTATTTAGATCTGATTTACTTTCTGATCTGATATTATTTGGTTCATATTTTAAAATCCAAAAGCTTTCAGTCATGCTTGTAGCTGCTCTCACCAATTCTGGTGTGAAAAATCAAGTACCGCACTTTCTCTTCAAAACCGCTGATGGGGATTTGGTGTTAGTTTCCTCATATGAGGTTGCTGATATTTTATTATGTGATTCATTAGCTATTTCAGAAGCTAGATCAGATTATGGAGCTCAAGAATTTTCTCTCCATAGTCCCAGGGCTTCTCTACCTTTGGTCACATGCTCATGTCCTCACAGAACTAGTAAAGAGGAAGACATTCTGCATTCGCTTGGACACTTGCTCCTAAGAATTGGGGCTGATTTTACCACTCATGGTTTGCTATTCAAGGCTGCAGCATATCAGTTTCTTGAGTGTTCCACACATGGTTCGAATCCTCAAGAACCTTTGCTCTCTCTTTAGATGATTTCAGCTGCTCTACATGGGTCCAGTTTTCACCGTGCAGCTGTTTATATTTCTGATTTAGTTGAGTGCATTGTTCTTCTTCCAAAGTAGAATATTTCTCCAGACATATTCATTTAGTTTGGATTCATAGGTTCACATGCACAGTCTTAGGATGCTGCTGCATAGAAGAACAAAAAATTTCTTGATTTACTACTTAGTTTGAGGGGGGGTATTTTTCCCATGAGGTTTTCCCCATTTCCTTGGTTATATTAAGTAGTTACTTTATTCTACGTGGTGACCTATGGACTTTGTTTCCGGGGCCCTAGCATTATTATGCACTTTATGTTTTCTACTCCTCCTGAGTATAGCTTAAGGGGGGGCGTTGGAGACATTTACCACCATACACACTCATTTTGGTCAATTTGGCCTAGTTAAGCCACTATCATAAGTTTTATTAACTTAATTGACATTAGAGGAGAACTGTATGACATCAGCATGAGCACACCCACGCCTACCTTCAGTCAAGGAGGCTAACTAATCCTTCTCCATCATTCGGGGAGGCTAACTGGAGCACTCCGGGGGTGATTTGAGTGTCACAAATGCACTTAATTGATAACTGATGGTTACAATTAGTTAAACAAAGAAGTGAAGGTGCCTCCTTTCATTAAATTGATTATTTAATGAACTGGAGTCAGCAGGGGCGCCTCCAACCACTTTTGATGGTCAGTTACACTTCAATTAACCTCATCGTGGTTCATTGGAGTCATTGATGCACTACCACTTGTTGGTTGGTTTGCAATAACATGTGTTTGAGCTACTTTTAGTTAGACTCAGTCATTTATTGCACTCTGACTTCAGTTAGGACTCAGTTGAGTCAATTAGGGTTTTGATCAGTGGTTAACTTGAGTGTTTACTATGGCTTACATTCAGTTAAGCTAGACTCACTCATTCAATTCAAATGACCTCCTTGGGAATTCGAATTGCTTTGTCATTCATGCTTACATCATGATCATTGTATTGTATTACTCATTCTTTATGTGAATATACAGAGCAACTACTCATTTTGTAGCACTATTACACCATTTTCATGCCTTATTGTTATTAATCTCTTATGAGACTGTGTTTTAGTCCCTAGATTACTGTGACAGATTAATAGAAGAAAGGTCTTTCAGGAAGGAGAAATGGTCATGGTACATTTGAGCAAGAAAATATACCCCAAAGGAACCTACAACAAACTGAAACCCAAGAAATTTGGTCCTTGTAAAATTAAGAGAAGAATAAATGACAACGCTTAACTAATGGATCTGCCAGAAGAATTAGACATCAATCCTATTTTCAATTTGGATGATCTTTATTTGTTGCTGACTGAGTTAAACAAAGAGGCCAACGAAGACCAATAAATTCATGATCAACATGACAAAGGGGGGACTGGACCAAACTTTTACCCAAGAAAAAGAGAGAAAAAGTTGAATGCATGTTAGACACAAAACTAGCTGCAACACACTCCAAGGCTTATAAGTTATACCTAGTTAAGTGGAAAGGACTGCCAGATTCCTACAACTCTTGGATCACAGAAGCAGAGTTACTTAAGCACAACCGAGAGGTTACAACAGGTGACCTGGAACCAGGAGGTTCTAAGATTTTAAAAGAAGAGGAGGACGATGCAGAGCATAGGATTCAGAAACATAATAGTTGTTTCGATCCGTGACTGGCGGGAGAACTCCGAGTTCAAATAGGCACGACTGAACATGACCGTGTCTTTTCTGGATCTGGCTTTGGGCGAAAATCTCCAGAATAAAAAGGTCGAGCTTGGGAAATGAGGGAGCTATTTTTTCTTTGGTTTTTGGGAGGTTGTTTTTCAACGTTTTATACATTTTAGTGGCTGTGGGTTGTAGCTGTAATTCATGAATGTGATTTGGGACATACTTGTCCTATTTTGGGGTCTGAGAGCATTGACTGATTTCTATTAGTTGAGTATTTTAATCAAATAAAATGGTCTATGTATGTTTGAGCTGAGTCTGTTCCTTTATAGGGATAAACTTGGTTGTTTTCCGTTTTAAACAATGCCAGGGTGAATCTACAGGATTCCTGTGTGTTTCAGCAGTTGAAGAATGACTGCATCATATTTGACGACCCATGGTATTTACCTATGGTTTTGCTGTTATGTAGTCTTATAAATGCTGCTGCTTAATATTGGGAAGGCAATCCAATTACTATTTCTTTTTGTAAAATCACATTTTTTTTTATTCCAAGAACAAACTATGTTCAAATATTTCATATTCATTTTATTTTTTGATGGTTGCTTGCAATTCTAATGGGATTTCTTTCTCTCTAGGTATCAAAGAACAATTGGAATTTCTTCACATGTGTTTGCTTTGATCATTATGTGTTTCTTTTGTAGTTACTCCAATCAATTATGCACATCTATCTCCAAGTTAGCTGCGACAATTTGTCAAAGAAAAGGATTCAAAAACAACTTTACAATTTGCAAAAGGGAAAAGGGTCATTGCCATTTCAAAGCATGAGGATTCAATCTTCATGTACATGAACTCCTTATGTTGAGCCGAAATGTTTCCAACACCATCTTTTTCTATTGAATCCTACATGGAATTATTATTGTTCATTTCATACTTTGATTCGTATCTAACATGTTTTTACTTTTTATAGTTGTCACACCATCAATTATAACAACACATTGGAGTCTTGTTTATTAAGAGATTAGACTTTTATGCCATGCAATGCCAAACTATTATGTGTTGTTCATTGTTATGATTAGTTGACATTGCTCTCCTTTTGAAAAGCAAAGATATCTCATATTTACTATTTTGTAAAAGTGTTAAGTTCAATAAACATGTTATATATTCTGATTCTAGTTTTATATTTTTATTTTAAGAAAAAAATAAAATCTTGTGACAATAACTTAAATTCAATTTTTTTCATGGAAAGAATGAAATCTGTGCACACCCTTGATAAATGTGAAATAACCTAAATATGCACTTCTTAATTATAAAAAGCAAAAACAGTGAAATGTAAAACATATTATATCATTTTATAAAGTGGATCGAAGGGTGGCGTTGATAGTGTAGCTTCTTCGGAGAAGATTCTTGACCAGCCAATGCCAGGCCTGGAATTTGATGGTCTGTGGAACGTTTTTTATGTTTTTAAACGTATTTTGATAGTTAATTATAAAATTTAACCGTCAACGCTGACAGGCATTAAAAAATCCAAACTGTAGATTTGAAGTTTACTTATTTAATTACTCCGCCATAAATTTTAATACTAGTTTAGGGTGTAGGCTGGTAACCTATAATAGTTCAAATTATAGTACTAGTTTGAGAATATAGGCCGGTAACCTTTACTAGTTTGAGAGTAACCTCTACTAGTTTGAGAGTATAGGCCGATAACCTCTACTAGTTTGAGAGTTTAGGCCGGTAACCTTTACTAGTTTAAATTTTAATACTTGATCAATGTCTCATGTATTGCATGCTGAAACTCATTATCTCGGGATAGGATTCCAGGCTCACCAAAACCTATCTTAATTGCAGGTACAAAGACTTAGTTTGACAATCACTCAAATATATAAACCGTAAGTTGAAGGGCATGAAAAATCCCAAAACGTCATCAAATTTCTGTTTTACACGCAAAGTAAATTTGAAATTCCACGCCAAAATAAATTTGAAATTCCAGGCCTGCGAGCCATGATCTGATATATTCCCCTGCTTGTAAGGCACATATTCACACCATCTTTGCCTTCTTGGTTCTGCAGTTTATCCTCGGAACAAGGAACAAACATAACTGCATATAGATTTAAATGTGCAGGTTACAGATGTCAATATGAAGCTGGAACTTGCTTTTCATTTGAAGCACCCGCCGCCTTATAATGTGTTTAAATGGTATTTTATCTACTGACTAGTTTTGTTTATTTCTTTTACTTAAGTCGCTAAATGACTAAATGTCGTGGAAAAAATATAACTTCATTGACTTGTGGAGATCTAATGCTAAGTCATACAATATTAAGATATTTATTTAAATGCCAAAGTGTTAATATTGAGATGCGAACTGGATAATTTAGGTAGGATCACTAGATTCCCAAATAGGTCATATACATGTAATTTTAATATTTAATATTAGAACTATAAAGATGAAAGATGGTAAAAATGTAAAATATTTGAATAAAGTTAGAAAAAAATCTAAAATTTTATAATAGTGTGTTATTGGTTTTGGATATGTTGATATAATCTAGTTTTGATGTGTAACTAGGTGAAATAATCTTTAAGAGCGTGATAAGATATCTAAAAACATTTAATCTTTAACTTTAAGGAAATATGAATATTTTTAATCTTTAACTTTAAGGAAATATGAATATTCAAATTTATTATAGTTTAACCTTCATTATTTGTCAATCATATAATACTCAAATTTTATATAGTTTAAATTCATTATTTGCCATATAGATATAATCGATTTCATTTTATTTTAGACACGTTAGTGTTATATTAGGATTTGAAGCCAAATTTTTAGCCAAATATTTCTAACAAGTTATTTGTGTTCTCATATTTAAATGTTTTACCTTCCTTGTTTCATATTTTATTATGCTATATAACATTATTAATGTGCAACATTATTAATGTGGTTAATGGATTCATTTTTCTAAATTGGTATTGTGATTGATTAGTTATAACATTTTGGAAATGCATTCATTTGGAAATATGTATTGATCTTGGTTGTGGTTAGATACTAGCATAGATACATTTTAACTATGGTTTTAAAAAGTGTTTAGAGGGATTAAATCTTTTAAAGTGCAATTTTTTCTTAGAGTTCTAAACTTGAGTAAAACTTTTCACTTTAAGAGATTTGATCCCTATTGGCTTAGATCCCAAGTTAAGAAGGATCTATGCACGAAGAAGCCAATGAGGTAGACATTATACACCTCCAATTATGGATTGTTGTACAAATTATTTAAGAAATATTCATCGTAGAGTCCATGCCATTAGATTGGTGCAATGTAGATAAGAATAACCACTTTTATTTTAAGATTATTAATATGTGTGTGTCTAGATTGTTTTGTTGTGAATTGTCCATTACCAATTGGTAAAATGAATGTTTTGTGTGTGTGTTAATAATAAATAAACCAGCGTAGATCCAAATCCTAGGCTCTATCAAGAGCCTAGAGGGATCAAATCTCCCGAGGTGTAAACCTCTTGCACCTCTTCTGAGGTATTGCACTCAAGGAGGTTTGCACCACGGGAGATTTGATCCCTCTCCGCGCTTGATAGAGCCTAGGATTTGGACCTACGCTGGTTTACATACTGACCATAATTTATGGTAGCCACATCCATAATTTATAGGCAGCTACAAGTTCCTCATTCAAATTATTAATCTGCAATGGAAGATGTCTGTTCAGATCTCTCGGGCATTATCATTGAAAATAAAAACACCACAAACATCAAAATTGAAATCCATAATGGAAAATGACAGTTCACAAATATCTTCACGGAGTTGAAAGCAAAACCCTAAACTAGAGAATGGTCGTTAAAGACAAAAATCCTAAACTCGATATAATGCAAGTTTCATAAGTTAATCGAGTTAAAAACAAAACCCTAAACTAGAGAAGGGCAATACATAAACCTCTTCCCGTAAAGCATAAATATTTGTATAACAGCCATGAATGGGATATCGGACCCGACTCTCTGCCTCAAACAATATGGTGGAGGTAGCAACATGTCATTGGTCCTCCGGCACCTCCAACAATAGCTTTGCGAAGTGCCTGGTTCCAAAAACACTATGCATGGCACGAAATTGGTCGCTCCCCGTTTCCTTGCTGCTAAAATAAGGCACGAATATACAGCTTTGAGCACACTTTCTCCTCAAAAATTGGTACGCTCCACATGCCATATTTATAGGCTTCTCCTCCTAAGATTTTAAAGAATGCCTTCACAACAGGCTCAAACATTTGGCTATCTTTCTATTTTTGGGAACGGGCTCCTGCTGAGATTTTAGAGAACGCCTCCAAAACAGGCTCAAACATTTGGCTGTCTTTCTATATTTGGCTCCGACTTCTCTGCAGTCACTGGTTCACGACTTCTCTGTAGCAAGAAGAAGCGCCCCCATGATTTTCAGAAGATCGGAGCTCTACTGAGACACGATTAGGTAACTCATCTGTGAGACAGAAAAGAAAAAACGCACGTCCTCCCTCCCTCAAAGATGGATTCGTATGCCAATTTTGTCTGTAGCGCCCGCCCCATTTTGATAAAATCGTCACAGTAATTAATATACAGGAATTGCAAATAGTTTACACTTTTTTAAAGTTGGAAATCTGATCACATTCTGTGAAAGAAATTGGTGAACTGTGTAGAGAATCTCTGAGCCATTCGGTGAAAGAAATTGGTGAAATGTTAAGTTGTTCAGAGATTTTATGTGTTACTAAAATTAAAATAATATGAATATGAAAATAATTTGAACCTGGATATTAGCCACATAATGCAAATTTAAAATTCTGAATTGATTGTGGATTAGCAAATTTAAAATTCTTACCTGGGTTTATTGTTGTTGTCGCAGTGGTTGTTGTTGTTTGCTGTCGCAGTGGTTGTTGCTGTTGTGGATCAAGGTAGCTAGGATTTGGATATAGTTTGTGATACTTCTTGCTATTTATATAGTTGTTGTTTTTTTTTCTTCTAATTTTCTATTTTTTTTAGCCGACATAACATTGTAACTTTACTTCTAATTTTTTTTCTATTTTTTTTTAATAGCCGACATAACATTATGTAACATTACGTAACGTGACAACGTTACGTATCGTTACAAGATCTACCCCATACTGGGCTGTAGAGAGCCTCTCGGCTCAATGAGAAATCTCCCTTCATAAATTCTTCCATAAGAATTTTATTGTTGTCAAATCAAATATAATAATTTAGGAAAAAAAATACTAATCCCATCCATTCCTCCACAAGAATTTCATTGTTGTTAAATCAATAGTAATCCCATCCATTCCTCCACAAGAATTTTATTGTTGTTAAATCAAATATGATATTTTAACCCAAAAAAATAGTAATCCTATGATAACCCAACATAGTTCCCAAATAATAGTGAGTGTTATATAAAGATATATAAATAGGTGATAATTCATTTGTTGGAATTAGAATTAATAGAACATTAAAGATGCATGCATGCATTCAATTAACACGTGAAATTAGTTAGGTTTAAATTTAAGGGTGTGTGCAAGCTAATGAGGGTCTCTTTTGATGGGTTAGATGCAATAAAAAACTGAAAAAACAAGCATCCATCAATTTACATGGATATTTTGAGACACATACATAATGAATCTTGCAATGAGTAAAACAGATAAAATGTAGAAAACTAAATGACATTTCCAAATATATAAATTTTTTCTATTTAAAATGTTCTTAACTATATAAATTTTGATATTTTCAATATGCACTTTTTAATTTTTTGGACAACTTATAAGGTATATGTTTTATGGATGCAAGGCTTGAGTGCCTAAATGATGGAATGAACTTTCAAAAATTGGTAGACATATAGGGAACAACTAGTACTAGTGCACCCATATTTTTCCCAAAAAAATTAATAATTCATTTTTTAAAAATAATCGAAGTGATCAAACCTTGAAAACAGTACCCTGTGGGTGCATCCTTTGATGGTCTTAATGCAATGATCATGAAACATGTTTTTTATAGCTTGTAGTGCTTAGTGTCCTTTAGTGCACCATACAATTTTTTTCCATGTGGTTGAGAAACATAAGAGTTATGGATGCAACACTAAGAGTGTGTTTTTTGAGTTAATGAGTTGTGAAAAAAGAAAAATAGAAATAGAAATAGAAATAGAAATAGAAATAGAAATAGAAATAGAAATATATATATATATATATTAAATCACACATTTGGAATCTGCGTAAAAAATGCTATCTGGTTCTAAAATTTCATAAAAATTGATTGTGTGCAACATACTCTAATGAGGGGTAAAACATAGTCAATTTGAGAAAAATGGTGAGATGCCTAATTAGCTATGGTTTACCATATTCCGTATGATAGGCTTGGCTAACATGAAGCTAATTCCAAACCATACACAGGTAAAGTGATGACACTTGGATAGGTGACAAGGTTCGTTCTTAGTGCTAAGAAATGCGAGCGCGTTTCTTTTAAGTTCAAATTTTCCTTTCCTACCTATTGATGTTCCATGAAAACCAAAACGCATATGTGTTTTAGTTCTACAAAACATGCGTGTGTTTTAGCTCTAGAAAATGCTCATG
>LPNX010188042.1:12346-56083 GCA_001517045.1 Pseudotsuga menziesii | reverse complement strand
GAGAGAGAGAGAGAGAGAGAGAGAGAGAGAGAGAGAGAGGGTATGGGTTTGGGGATGAGTAGGGAAATTAGAGAGAAAGGGGGGTATAATTGAGGAGTGTGGGTGTTGCATTCAGAGAGAGGGAGGGAGAGAGAATGAGGGGTGGGAAGGGGTTAGAGGTAGATAGAGAGGGAGGTGGATAAGGGGTTAGAGGTAGAGAGAGAGGGTGTTTGCTAAGGGGTTAGATGTAGAGACATAGAGGGTGTTAGGATATTTGAGTCTCGTGGAGTAGGGGAGAAAGAGAGTGAGAGAAGGGGTTAGCAATGGTGAGAGAGAGAGAGAGAGAGAGAGAGAGAGAGAGAGAGAGAGGGTATGGGTTTGGGGATGAGTAGGGAAATTAGAGAGAAAGGGGGGTATAATTGAGGAGTGTGGGTGTTGCATTCAGAGAGAGGGAGGGAGAGAGAATGAGGGGTGGGAAGGGGTTAGAGGTAGATAGAGAGGGAGGTGGATAAGGGGTTAGAGGTAGAGAGAGAGGGTGTTTGCTAAGGGGTTAGATGTAGAGACATAGAGGGTGTTAGGATATTTGAGTCTCGTGGAGTAGGGGAGAAAGAGAGTGAGAGAAGGGGTTAGCAATGGTGAGAGAGAGAGAGAGAGAGAGAGAGAGAGAGAGAGAGAGAGGCTATTAGGTGCTTAGGGGAAGAGACATGGGTAGGTGGAAGCTGTGGGTGATTAGGAGTAGGGGGTGTTAGGGAGTTTGAGAGTGGATGTTAAGGGATTGGGAGGTGTTAGGGTGTTGGGGAGGGGGTGTTAGGGAGTTGGGTGTGTGTTATGGGGTTAGGGGTGTATTAGGGAGTTGAAGAGGGGGGGTTATGGGGGTGTTAGGGAGTTGTATATGGGGTGTTAGGGGGTTGGGGAGGGGTGTTAGGGGGTTTTAGGGGATTTATTTTGGGAATAAAGAATGCTTTACAAAACACATATGTGTTTTTCTTCTTTAAAACACATACACATTTTGATTCTCTAAAATGCGTATGTGTTTTGGAGAACCAAAACCCGTACACATTTTGCTTCTCTAAAATGCATATGTTCTTTGGAGAACCAAAACATGTTTGCATTTTGTTCTCCTAGACTTCGTGGCATACCACTTGGTTGCCTTAGGATTTCACATTCCTATTAATAAACTCATACGCGTTGTTGAATTATACAACAAGAACACATTTTACAAGACATGCATTGCATCTAAAAGGTCCCTCAACCAAAACACATACGCATTTTGCTTCTCTAAAATGCATACGTTCTTTGGAGAACCAAAACGTGTTTGCATTTTGTTCTCCTAGACTTCGTGGCATACCACATGGTTGCCTTAGGATTTCACATTCCTATGTTTAATAAACTCATATGCATTGTTGAATTATACAACAAGAACATATTTTACAAGACATGCAATGCATCTAAAAGGTCCCTCATCTTCATGCTACTATCTTTAATAGAATTCTTACTTGAAATTTGATATATATATTTATACAAGTGTCTTTTAGAGTAGCAAATTTAAATTTGGATTTGATAGTATTTAATTTTATATTTTTTGACTTTAATATTTTATTAAATGACGAATAACTATGAGAAAACGAACCATAAGGTGATTAACTTCTGTGTCATTGAGCAATGCAGACCTTTATACAATATAATACATTTCTTATAATTTGGTAATAAATTCAACTCATTTGACCTTTATACAGTTTAATACGTTTCTTATAATTTGGTGATAAATTCAACCCATTTGAGATCAAATAGCCTAATTTTGCACTCAAATATATAAACTATCTTTTTTTAAAGTCATTGAACAATATGTAAGGAATTATTATTATAATTAAAGTATGGGGAACGCATTTATATTTTATATATTTATTATTTTATATGCGAGCTATTTAACCCTCTCTCATACATACGAGTCTTAATCGTCCACCATAAATATTAATTATAATATTATGATAATAGTGAAATTTAAATTTAAACATAAAAATTGAAAGCTATATTTAATTGATCTAATCACTATTATTTTAAGCAAGATTTCTTGATTTCCAAAAGGTTGAAAGATCTAATCAGTATTATCTAGGATTTTTGTTTTTGGTTGCAAATGGAAGGCATACTACCTATTAAAAATTAAAATCTACTGAATGGAAAATCCAACAAATAAAAGATAAGTAAAGAATGCAATTCAAAGATTTATGAGATCTTAGAACCTATCAATTCTACAACACATTGTTGCAAAATACAAGTGAGGCCCTTATATAACAATGTATAGTCACCAACGAATTTGACTGATCTTCTACTCACAACTTACATCATCAGACCACTTCAGTTAGCTCACAAAACTTAATCATATATATAAGCTTTATTAATTAAATACATATATTTAGTTTTATAATTTTTTAAAAATATTTATTATTATTATTGGATATACACGTTCTCAAAGAAAAACGATACAACACTAATACATTTTATGGAGAAAAAAAATAAAATTCTTCTGATTACTTTCAACTTAATTTAAATTGATTATTCATTCAAAGTATTTGAACAACCATACATTATTCAACATGTTTTAAACATAAAAACATTACTCAACTTTTAAAAACAAATACACATATATCAAAGTATCCAACAACCATACAACAAAATCAATTGTTAATACAAAGTATTAGTAATAAACACGGTAGAGAAAATCCGACTCGTTCCTTCCATAAGAATATCGTTCCTTTCATAAGAATATCCTTAGCATTGTTACAACTTTATGTTTATGTGATGTAGTCATAAATTTGCTATATGTAAATGATGTCTTTTGATTCCTATGAATAACAAAGACTGGTATTTTTTCCTCTGAAAAAAGAATATCCCTGCACACGGGATTTTCAGTGCGTTAATCAAATTAAGTTTTTTAACATTTTTCACTCCATATTTGTAACATTCACTTGTGTGCTCCCTATATATATTTTATAAAATTATATATATATATATATATATATATATATATATATATAAAAGTTTAAATTAAAATTTGTAATACATTTATTTAAAGATATTTTACAATTAGTTAATTTAAATTTGGGATCCACATATATTTGGTTATATGTTTTACAATTATGAATGTAATAGATATAACATATTTCACTCATTTTGACTTATATAAAGTGTCTCTTTACACACTAACTTTTTAGAAAAAGACATTCACTTGGTGTTATTGATAATTAACCTCCACATTATTTTGTTAACTTGTTTTTTCTTTATGTATGAGAATAATTCATAAGATGTAACATATAGTGGGGTTTAGCTTATCATTAGGTCATAAGAAAATCAATAGGAATGGTCAAGTGATTTGATGTTAAGTGACTTGATGTTAGTAAACTCCATGCCGGTCAATTTATTTAGCTACCACGGGTTACACTATCATGTTAGTTTTTTGGCCATATTTTAGCATTATTAATGATATTTCATAATTAACAAAGTCAAGATACTTATTAATTTTGTTGAGCAAAGCATTTTCTACAAATATATGTCACCGTAATAAGTGAGTGCACTCAACATCTAAAACACTGGTTTATTTTATGAAAAATTAGAACATGAACAAGTTTGTACAAATAGGTTTAAGGAGGATTAGGTTTAGTGGGTCACTTGCTATGTAAACTAGGCCAAGACAATTTGTGCTTTTCGACTTTACCAAAATGTGCATGAGTTTCTCTTGAAAAAACTATTTTCGGTTCTACCACAACACATGCTTGTTCTTAATAACTTGAAATGGCATATTTAGAATGGCTAGATGTTTTTGACATGTTACTGAAAAGAGATATTGGTTTGGTGTAAATCCATGGTAGGTTTAAAATTTGTAGGTTTAAAATTTTAACATTCCCAATGTGTGTACGAAAACCAAGTTGACAATGAATAAAATAGTGTTAATGGTGTTGACGAAGTTGTTGACAAAGTTGGAGACAATGAATATGGTGGTATTGGGACCATTGTAGGATATGCTCATCGAGGAAAAACCTATTGTTTATTTACCCTTGGAAAATGATTAGATATGCAATGCATTGTTTAAAGAGTGTCTTCACTCCGCTTCACTTGGTATGTCATGAGTGAGATATCAACATTGTATAGTGTCAACAATATCAAAAATGTTAGAGGTTCCTTGGACAAGTTTCTTCAATAAATAGGACATCTCACTCTTTCTTACTCTTACTTTGGCGATGAATAGTGTTAGCAACCTAGTCCATGTGTTCTATCTATTCCATCTTTCTATGAATGGGTCTCATTTCTTACCACATGTTCAAGGAAATAACATGATGAATTAATCCCTAGAATTTACTTTGGCGTAAAGGTCATATACATAGCCTTAAACCATCTTAAAGTACTTATAAAAGGAATATTTATTTTAGAAGTGGGATTTGAAAATTAATCTTGGTGAAGCATGTTCAAATATCTCTAGATTTATGGTTTGGTGATGCAAACTCAATCACTTAATTTCAGATAATTACTTCTAAAATTCATAATACAAACATAAATCTTAGAACCAAAACAAAATCCCTTAAAAAAATCGTTATCTTGCAAGCTGGGATTCAAGATAATTTGGGTTTTTGACAATTTTTCACCGTTATTATCTTACAAGTTATAGTTCAAAACAATTTTGTTGTTTGGCATAACAATTATGAATGTAATGTACAAATATTCAATCATATATATAGACATATTTTTCGAACTTATTTATATTATTAAATATACAAGAACTTATAACATAATTTAAAATGGACTAAATGTATAAAATTGTTTATTAATTTATTAATAATGTTTTTTTGCAAGATTAGGTTTCATAAATCCATAGTACATAGCTTTGGAATATATGGATTTTTCACAGTGGTTAGACATAGAGTCAATTTTCTTTTGGATTTTCATTGTGTAAACCAAACTTCAACACAATGAAAGTTTAAAAAGATTTGACACTACAATTAAATAATGCTAAGTTTTAGTTTACAAAAAATGTAGATCATTATACCCATCTCTACTCTACAGATGTAGTTTTCCCTTCGTTGTGAGAAAAAAATTAGATAATTCATAGAATTCCCTAAACCATGAGATCACCATGAGCTCAAAAAAATGTAGATAATTCATAGAATTCCCTAAACCATAAACCATGAGATCACCATGAGCTCATAAGGTAACTCTGATTATCGTAAGAGAAGAGGCTATTGAACAATTTTCTTTACCTAGTCACGAGGATCGTATTCTTATACTCTCTCATAATCGTCAAAGAGCACCTCTATGCAATGCACTTGTATGCAAAACACTTACTTATTGGTCACATTTTCATAATGATTTTGGTTTGGTTAATGATTAGAAAACTTGATTATACAAAAACACAAGTAACATAAAATTGCATAACATGCAATATGTAACTAATATTCATGGAGTAGATTATGGACTATTTTATAAAGCCAAATAAGAAAATGGTGAGAGTGACTGATAAAGATAACATTTATTGAACCGATATATTAAGGAAGGAGAGGACAATTATGTATTATATGTGTTGATTATTTTTTAGTTCGGGTTTCCGATACAGCAAGAAAAAAAGGACCTTATAAAACTCGTGGAAGTAGTGAACACAAATTTTTTAACTTCAGGCATAACATGCAATTTGAAGCATAGACTTTCTATCAAACAAAGAAATATTTCCATCGTGTCATTCTCCTGATAGGGCATTTAGAATATGTATTAACCAATACCTTTTCAAGATCTCAAGAATATCAATGGTGGAATATAATGACTATATGTTAAACAAATTATTAATCTTTTTTAATCAAATCAACTAGAATATTTTGAACCTAGATTTCTCAAAGAAAAGCAACATAAGGTACCCTTATCTTGTCAAGTTTAATTATCTTTAATCTAGATTTGCTAGTATAATGAGTTTAATATCACATGCAAATTGGCCTGTCACTAGTTTAAGAATTGACATTGTATAGTTTTTAAGGAATAATCTTCTCTTCAAATATTTTTCATGATATATGGAATGTGTAAACCATTAACCCTGATAATGGACCCTAACTTATAGGGAATCAAAAGAGTTAAACCAACCTCACTACCTCCCCAACTTTTAGGGAGAACATATCACATCAACTTTTAGGGAGAACATATTACATCAGACTTGTGATAATTTGAAAACACACACCCATGCGTGCACACACAAGTTTAATATTTTAGAACCGCAATACTTGAATGTGTAATTTAGACCATGCATACAAGCATATTCTCATTGCACCATTATAGTGATTAAATTTAAAATTTAACAAATAAAAAAACTCAAGCCGATATTTTTCTAGTTTGTCTGCTTATGGAATCATTATACATTTGGAATGGTTACCAAAATTCTATTTCAAACCCAAAATTTATGTATAGAAGTGTTTAACATGTTTCCTTCTTTTAAAACACAATATATTAAATCATTATATCATCTAAGATGAAAATGGATAGAGAAGACAAGATTCTAGACACATACTTGTGAGTGTAGAGGCCTGAAGGTGACACTATCTGCGTAACAAACAAGGAATAAAAGGAATGAATCACGTGAAACACAGATTAAACCGTCATGTAAAATTTTATGAAATATAATTTATTTATACATTTTATTTAGCACAACACACCGTGACTTAGTAAAAACTCATTGGTTTGTATATATATATATATTTAGTAATGAAAAACATGTTTATATTGATGTAAAGTTGTATCCGATTTACAATAATATCAGAGATAAAAAAGAGTGATATTCATAGACTAAGTCTGTACTAGAAAAAAACAAACAGGACATCCTTCCCATAATCATCGGCTAAGATCAAATTGTCTATCATTTTTTTTTTCAGAAATGAAAAAACAACTTTTTATTATAAGAAAAAGTTGTATCAGAATGTACAGAAAATACATAGTCTCTAGATTATCATTGTAGAAACACATCAGTAGTGAGATGATCCATATATCTTCGAAAGGAAAAAACTGCCCTATCTACCTTTGACAACCCTATCGTCGAGGGGTCTATACATAGTAAAAGATCATCAAACAAAAAGTGACCAGCATAGATCCATCACTTTTAAAAATAGGAATAAGACTTATCTGAATAAATTCAATGCATCTGTGCACTCATAAGTACCAGCAAAGAAGATGGAATAAAGGATTTTGCCATCCATATCACCCAGAACAAGTTTGGAGAGAACATCAGCTTTAACATTTAGTTTGCAGTAAATATGATTGAAATTTAAGCTATTGAACTCGTTCATCATCCTTCAACCAATGATTTAATTCCAGTGACATTACCTGGGCCTTCCCCAAGGCCCAATTTATGATCACTTGAGAGTCACCTAAGACATGGAGATCTTTCAGTCCCCACGACTTTACGAAAAAGAGAACACTCCAAAGCCCAATTAATTCCATACAAGTGTTAGTGCCACAACCTACCTTTAATCATCCTTTTATCACATTATCATTATCCATTTTTATTACAAAACCTGCTCCCCAAAATCCATTTGCGGCTTCTCCATAAAAAAAAACCACTGGATGATCCTGCACAAAATAAGGGAAATAGTAACATCTTTTCCTTCTTAAAGATTTCCCTTTGCACCAATCAGAAACTAAAGAAAGGATATTGACATAGATTACCTCAGTTTTTTGAAGGAAATTTGAAAATAAGGATGCATTTTGGCCTTCCAAACCTCCCATAACACAAAAAAAGGGTGGTAACCATAACAATATTTTCTATTGTGCTAAGACTGTAAATTTTCTCCCACAGAAACCTTCTTCCATCTATGCTCGATCTTTAGGTAATTCATAAGCAATAACCACATGTCTATAAAATAAGCACAATCTCCAAACATATGTGCAACCGAATCAATATTTGTGAAACACATAGGGCATCTTCATGACCCCTTGTATCCCCTACCCTGCAGAGCCTCCCAATTTAGTATTTTTTTGTTTAGACACAACCACATAAAATTTTTGAATTTTAGAGGCACCGCTCCTTTCCATATCCATTTAGACCACCATTTGGACTCATTTAAAAAATGCATAGTGATAATAGAATGATAAGCAAGCTTTGCTATCACTTGACCATCACTAGGGTTGAAAGACCAGAGAAACTTGTTAGCAGAATCAAAGAGAGTGATATTACCTTGGTTTAGAGAGGAGATGTACTGACCCCATTCTTTAGCATGCCTACCTATCATCCCCAGAACCATTGAGTGCCCAATAATTTATGTCTGAGTCCAGTTCAGGGATGACTTTAGGAGCGAATCTTAGCCCATAGGCGAATTTAGAGGGGTTTGGAAAATTCAATGGGTGAATTTTTATATGGTTGAATTTTTCTAAATTTTAAAATATTAGCCCACTATTTATTTAAAAAATAATATTTAATATAAAATTATCCTTTCAATTTATACGAGGAGAACGTCAGAGAAGCATCGTTTGCCTTCAGAAATTCCCCTAAATTTCTTTAATCGCCCCCGATTTCTGGCCATGGAGATCACTGATAGAAATTTCGCCCAATTTTTTGCTTGTTAATCTAAATTCCAGTGTAAATTGCCCCTGGATTTTTCGTATGGAGATTTTTTTGTATAGAAGTTCATCCATAAATCCATGCATAGGGGTAGAATGGGACCAATTTTGTCCCTATCTGCATTTCCTTTGGTGCTTTACTTGTTATGAGTGTCGCCTCTGGCATATCAACTTACTTCCTATCTACTCTCAGTGTTGGGGTTTCATGTTTTCTCTCTGCATATTGAAGCATACAAATAAGAATACTATTATCTCCTTGTGTGTGTTGGTCTCTATCATCTTAGCTTGCATATTACCTAGTTCCTTACCTTATTCTTATTATCCTCATCGATTCCCATTGCTGGGGTTTCTATAAATGTATTTCTTTTTCCTCACGAATGGGCTGAGGGTCTGAGGGTCAGGTAATTCCATAGCTAATATAATTCTTTTTACTTGACGAAACGCACATTCTCCAAGCTTAATAGGGTTTCAATTTTGAAGAATTGGGTTTCAAAGGTTATTATTATTTGCAAAGCTCTTGCTAAGGTTCTTTGCAGGTTGCCAAGCTCTAGAATTTCGACTCTTGCAATCACATCCAAACTTCAATCTTCAGGTATGTTTATACTTCATTATTTTGTTGGGTTTGGTTTCCTACCGTTTAAGTACTCCTACTAGAAATTTTGATTGGTGTTTTAAGCTTTAAAGATCTATGCTTTTTAGGTTAGTTTTTAGAGTATAGAATTTGTTCACTGTGGTCTGATTTTTGGCTTTGGAGTAAAAGATTCCCAAGAAGTATTTTTAGATTTTTGTGAAAATATTACTTACCACATGATTTATCATGCTAAGAAGATCTCGTAGGTCAAGCTTGGATCTTTGGTTAGCTTCCAAGAGGGCTGAGTGTGTATTTTAGCATCATTGCCCTATTTTTGGTGCATGAAAATTGCATTTTCCAAGCTTGGAGGACATTTGGATGCAAAAAAGCATCATGTCATTTTAAAATATTTGCAGGGTGTTACCTCCCTCATTTGCATGGGTGTTCAATTGGAGGTTTTCTAGTCTGATCTGAGGGGTTTGTCAGCATTTCTGGGCCTTTTCACCTACTAGAAGCATCAACATTCAGTTATGGGCATGTTTAGCCATAAAACAGTGATGGGGATATAGAAGAAATGTGTTATGGATTAAATAAGATAGGTTTCAGCAGCATGGGGGCATAAAATTGCTGAATCTTCAATACACACGAGGCTTCTTGAGTTTACAGTCAACAGAGATAAAGCGTTATACATGAAAGGAATGTGGCACATTGAAGCTTTTTGCTTGGAATTATGAAAGTTCCTCATCTAACGCAGCTTTGTGAGACATGTGCAAAGTAAAATGGGCAGTGTAGCCACAGATCCTGAGATTAATGAGTTTTCATAAATAGTGACCCAGGTTGTGACAACATAACTGATAGAAGTCATTTTCAACTTCTGTATCTTAGCTCCACTATATAAAAGGAGGGACCATATAAGAGGTAATGGGCTGATGGTCCCATTGTTCTAAGTACATCTATGCACGACCTTCTACTCTGAATTAGGGTGCAATATTTTAATTTTCTTGTTAGTTGCCTATAGTTTTAGGTGATGTCCATAATTAATGATTCACAAGCTGTTACTTTTGTAGGAATTGGATATAATGGGTTTCCTAGAGGTTGTTTTGATGACTCACTTCCTTGGGCTAAGGTTGGTCTCGGACTCTAGTTTCATCTTTCCCCATTTCCATCCTCAATTCACTAATAAATTTTGGAAATAATTTAAATATTAACTTCTCCTTGTTCTAGAAATCTATCAGTGGAGATCCATTATTGACAAAGTATCCACGAGTAAAGTTCCTAACTTTACTATTAAATTAGCATTTAGGTAGGATGCATGCATTGCTTTCTATATTGCCATGTTCTACTTAATTTTATTTTGCATTCAGGTGAATTGTAGAATCCATTTTGGCCTATATGGTTTGCTCAATAAATATATAAGCTTTTTGAATTAGTTTTGGTTAGTTTGGTTAGCCCATAAAATTGTATTGCATGGGTCAATTTCTTAAGGTCTTAAAGAAAAGTTTGGCAAAATTTGGCTTTGGAGTAAAAGATTCCCAAGAAGTCTTTTCAGATTTTTGTGAAAATATTACTTACCACATGGTTTATCATGCTAAGAATATCTCGTAGGTCAAGCTTGGCTCTTTGGTTAGCTTCGAAGAGGGCTGGGTGTGCATTTTAGCATGACTGCCCTATTTTTGGTGCATGAAAATTGCATTTTCCAAGCTTGGAGGACATTTGGAAGCAGAAAAGCATCATGTCATTTTAAAATATTTGCAGGGTGTTACCTCCCTCATTTGCATGGGTGTTCACTTGGAGGTTTTCTGGTCTGCTCTGAGGTGTTTGTCAGCATTTCTGGGCCTTTTCACCTACTAGAAGCATCAACATTCAGTTATGGGCATGTTTAGCCATAAACTAGTGATGGGGATACAACATAAATGTGTTATGGAGTAAATAAGATAGGTTTCAGTAGCATGGGGGCATAAAATTGCTGAATCTTCAATACACACAAGGCTTCTTGAGTTTACATTTAGCAGAGATAAAGTGTTATACATGAAAGGAATGTGGCACATTGAAGCTTTTTTCTTGGAATTATGAAAGTTCCTCATCTAACGCAGCTTTGTGAGACCTGTGCAAAGTAAAATTGGTAGTGTAGCCACAGATTTTGAGATTAAAGAGTTTTCATAAATAGTGACAACATAACTGATAGAAGTCCTTTTCATCTTCTGTATCTTAGCTCCACTATATAAAAGGAGGGACCATATAAGAGGTAATGGGCTGATGGTCATGTTGTTTTGAGTACGTCTATGCACAACCTTCTACTCTGAAGTAGGGTGCAATATTTTAATTTTCTTGTTAGTTGCCTATAGTTTTAGGTGATGTCCATAATTAATGATTCACAAGCTATTACTTTTGTAGGAATTGGATATAATGGGTTTCCTAGAGGTTGTTCTGATGACTCAGTTCCTTGGGCTAAGGTTGGTCTCGGACTCTAGTTTCATCTTTCCCCATTTCCATCCTCAATTCACTAATAAATTTTGGAAATAATTTAAATATTAACTTCTCCTTGTTCTAGAAATCTATCAGTGGAGATCCATTATTGACAAAGTATCTGTGAGTGAAGTTCCTAACTTTACTATTAAATCAGCATTTAGGTAGAATGCATGCATTGATTTCTATATTGCCATGTTCTACTTAATTTTATTTTGCATTTAGGTGAATTGTAGAATCCATTTTGGCCTATATGGTTTGCTCGCTGAATATATAAGCTTTTTGAATTAGTTTTGGTTAGTTTGGTTAGCCCATAAAATTCCATTGCATGGGTCAATTTCTTAAGGTCTTAAAGAAAAGTTTGGCAAAATTTGGCTTTGGAGTAAAAGATTCCCAAGAAGTTTTTTCATATTTTTGTGAAAATATTACTTACCACATGATTTATCATGCTAAGAATATCTTTTAGGTCAAGCTTGGCTCTTTGGTTAGCTTCCAAGAGGGCTGAGTGTGCATTTTAGCATCACTGGCCTATTTTTTGTGCATGAAAATTGCATTTTCCAAGCTTGGAGGACATTTGGAGGTAGAAAAGCATCATGTCATTTTAAAATATTTGCAAGGTGTTACCTCCCTCGTTTGCATGGGTGTTCACTTGGAGGTTTTTTGGTCTGCTCTGAGGGGTTTGTCAGCATTTCTAGGCCTTTTCACCTACTAGAAGCATCAACATTTAGTTCTGGGCATGTTTAGCCATAAACCAGTAATGGGGATACACCAGAAATGTGTTATGGAGTAAATAAGACAGGTTTCAGCAGCATGGGGGCATAAAATTATTGAATCTTCAATACACACAAGGATTCTTGAGTTTACATTTAGCAGAGATAAAGTGTTATACATGAAAGGAATGTGGCACATTGAAGCTTTTTTCTTGGAATTATGAAAGTTCCTCATTTGACGCAACTTTGTGAGACTTGTGCAAAGTATAATGGGCAGTGTAGCCATAGATTCTGAGATTAATGAGTTTTCATAAATAGTGACCCAGGTTGTGGCAACAAAACTGATAGAAGTCATTTTCATCTTCTGTATCTTAGATCCACTATGTAAAAGGAGGGACCATATAAGAGGTAATGCGCTGATGGTCCTGTTGTTCTGAGTTATTTTCCCATGCCCTTGGTGAAGAAGGCTTCCCTATGACGTTTATCAGAAGAGCAGTCTGGATTGTATGAGGTCATTCAAAAGGTTGATTCTCCATTCCTGGGCATCCTAAATCACATGAGTAGCCACATTTTAAAGGAAGTGTTGTTATCTTCAGGATTGTTCAAAACTTCAAACAAAGAAGCCTATATCAATGGACAAGATTGGTTTGGGACTTCTTTTATCTCCATTTGTCATTATTTTGAGGCTGGTAATTCATCCAGTGCATACTTATACAGTGACAACAAGTTTGAATGTTTACACAAGATATAAGGAAAATGCTTATCATGATGAGTAGACTAAGGACAAATTGCAGACTACACATATGGTCCTGTAAAAGACTATTTCTAGCACCATCAAATTTTGTCAGAAGCAAGGTAGTTAGAATCTTCAAATGGTGATATAGATCCGAAGTTGAGGGCTAGTCAACGAATGACAGGGTAGTGAAACATTTCCAGATATGTTACCAGGGATTACTGAGAGCTAAGTTAGGCAATCAGTGCAGCTCTATATTAAAAAAAACTGTTTATGCACAACCTAGCAATCTAACAATTGGCAAGGTAATCGACTGTTAAACTAGCACAACTATGGATTCCCTTCCCAACGTGTCACTAGGAGAAGGAAATCCTCTTTTAGGTTTCCTAGGTTCAATAGTCAGCGAACCTAAACTAACCAAGGGAGAGACCCTAGCCTAGTTTTTTCTAAGGCTAACTAGGATGATGACCTAACTAACCCCAAATACAGGCCTAGCTCTATATTTTTATGATGATGTCTCAAATTAGGATATTCAATCAAATAAATAAGACACAATTCAATTTTTGGTAAAATATAGTTATACTATGAGCAAATAAAATATATGATACAATGAAATAACAACATTCACATTTAAAAAATAGACAATTTGAGCTTCTTGAAGTAAATGACCCCAAAACAAAGGCATGAAAATCACTGGGATTGTCAAGCTACTATAGCCTTTAAATTCACCTGCGAGATCCAATGATGATGCTCGACCCAATATTTTAGAGCACTAACCAAGGAGGCTCAATTGCGCCCTTTGTCACGCCACCCAATCTTTTAGATGCATGAAGAGTAATATTCCTGAATGTTGTGTTTGGTGCACTATAGTAACATGATGGCCAATAGGTTGGTTTTGGGATGCCTATGGGTTCCCCAATATACACAAGGTATGTGGTTTCCATGTTCGTGCTCAATGCTATGATCTATCTAATATGGTACTACTTGAAGAGGGGTACTAGACTGGAGTCAAAGGGGATGTCCACCATATTGCACTTAACTAGGATGCAAGGAGATGTGTCCAAAAGACGATCACTGTCTAGTATGGTTCCCCTAAACCGCTGTTCTATGCACTGAATGGTAGCTTCTGAAAATCTTTAAAGATACTGGCACATGTCTTCTACCCAATAAATCCTAGATGTCATTAAGTTGAATATAATATATACGCATAACAATGTATCATTTGCATTCGACTATAACTTGTAGCATTAATCAAATCAGCATTAACAAGATCTGAAAGCAATAATTACTTAAAATGGTAATCCAGTAAATCAACTTGAACAATAAGTAAGCCACTTAAGATGTCCTTAGCAAACCAACATATGTCAATTGCTCAAGTTCATAGCCATCAAGTTAACAAGGTATTCATATCACTATTACAGCAAACTTTTCACTAATGTAGAACAAGCATTAAGTTACCAAATTCATGTGAAGGCTAGATCCAATATCATGAATTAGTCATAGGTTAATTATGAACAAACCATTATGGCATTAATATAAAATTATGATTACGACTTTCACTTGCAATTCACTTTCTACTCATGAAATAATAACCTAATCTTAGATTTTAATGTCACATTCAATGTTAGGCTAGGATGAGTATACCATTAAGCAATTATGCTAAGTTCCTAGATTTTTAGATCATTAAGGCTTCAAAACTTGTAAAGCAACAAAATTAGCTAATCAAAACTAAATTAGCTAATTGCTAGCGGTGTCTTGAGTTGATATTTGAACACTTGCATAAAACCAAACTTTTCATTGAAAGAATGAGTTGTTTAGAGTTAGACTGTTTATGGCATCAGTTTTATAGGTTAATTGAATATCCTCTATAGATCATGAAAAATTCTCAATGATAGCAAAGTATTAGCAACATTATGACAGAGATATGGAAACCACTACCAACCATCAAGTGCTCCTCAAAGTTATCATATCTGGAGTATCTTATCTGCAGTTATGAAGATGCAAGTAACTGCCAACCAAACTCATAATAAATGTACTAAAATTTGATTTGGAACTGCAGATTGAAATGTGATATTGATCTACAGTATGATCCTTTATATTACTTTGAGGTTTGATTGCAATATGAAGTTGTGTTCTGATATATTTGGTTTCCTGAGATGACAGTATATATATGGTGATGACAACAGTGATCAACAAGTACTCTAAGAACGCTAAATTGATCAGTGACCAAGTGGAAAGTAATAAGATGGACATACTTAGATTTTTCTCAGGAAGTATATATATCACAATGATTATATTTTCATCAATAGGGTCACAGTATACTTGCAATATCTCATATTGGTAGTTTGCCAACAACCTTGCAAGATAAAACAATGGAGAAATGTTGCAAGAGTGCAATAATCAAAGTGGTATAACCCCCTTTTAGAATATACTTATTCAAATGTTATTGCACTTGTATCCAAGGTATGGCAGTGACTATGGTTATCTTTCCAAGGTACCAAAGGACACAGATGATACTCTAGTCAAACAACAACTAGAAGAGAGTGTAAACATTATATGTTTTACCTGTAGCTCTTCAGTATCGTTAGGGCATTAGGAAAAACTATTTATTCAATCTGGAAACTTTTCCCAGTTGAAATTTTAGATCTTTATTGCCAAAATGAATTACATGTTTCTATCAGAGGGGTGCTATATCACCATATGCTTGTTTATTTCTGCAACAAGGCACAATAATCAGATTTTACATTTATTTAGGAATGCTTGTTTTCATTTCCCATTATGATCTTTTTGACCTAAAATTTTGTCATCCATTTGTAGCTGTTGCTCAATATTTTTTGTGTTTACAACTTTACAACTTTACACCCATTGAAATTTGAGCTTGAAATATTCACATTCCAATAACATCTCCATCGCTTCTGCAGACATGACTAATATAAGATTAGCTCTAAATTTTGTGCATGAAAGATGGCATCCTTATGTATCCCCGGTCCTAATGCAACAAACTTGCTCTTAAATCTAGGTTTTCCAACATTTAGGCTATATTCCCTCTGATGATACACAATGATGGGCCTCATATTAAACATGTAAATTATTTGCAAGAAAGAGCATGAATGGCCCCTTTCATTACAGATAAATCTTGCCTTGTAAAAGCAAGTAACTTATTGTTCTATCTTGGCTTTCATTTTCTAAAATTTCCAATATTAAAATTCTATTAGGGTCATATGCCATGATATCCGAGTTCCCTAGCTTATTGTTCTTACTATTTAGTATTTATTCACCAAAATATTGGTGTTCACCATATGCGTATTTCTCATAAGGGTTCATGATTCTTGGAACATTCTGAAGTAAAACTTTAGGGAATCTTCCTTCCAAACTTCTTAGGATGGTGTAGTGTCTAAAAGATCTTGAATCCTGTCACCGTTCTCAATATCTAACTGTTGGTCTCACTTTCAAATAGGGTCTTTCTCTCCTTGTACCTAATTTATGAAAACATATTTTGAAATGTAGGATACTCTGGGAAACAAGGACCATCTTCTGCTTTTCTTGAACATGTCAGTGCATTTTGATCCTTTATGAAGTTTTCCATGTTAACCGTTCTGCTTAACCATCCCCATGTTTAGCAGATGCTTGCAAATCTCTGCTTCTAGGAGGAGCTTACTGTAGTCTTGTAAACCGGATAGGCGAAACAACATTTTTGCTTACCAGGGGAAATAGTTTATCAAAAATTGCAGCGGGTGTTATATTGGACCATCTTGCAAGGAAGTTGGTTCTTGCTGGTGATCAACTCTGCAAACATACAATGCAGGGTACATGTGCTCCACATATGAAGATGGTTTGGATGCTTAAATATGGTGTGCTAACATGGGGGAAGTCACGAAGAAGAAATGTTTACATTAATGAAGCCATGTTGGGATCGAGTCCTACATTCCAGAGAAATCATGGGAAACATGATGCCAATATACCAGGGACATTTAGAATTGTCACTATGAAGAAAAGAGAAGTTCACTTTGAAGCAAGAAATGATGCCAATCCAGAAGTCTGGGTTCATGGAATTAACTTGATTACAAAAGAAGCTACCATGTCAAGTGGTCCTGTAGTTGCAAGTAAAAGTTCTTTTATAGCTGAAAACAAAACCTGGTGTCTTTGCACTGAGATGTATTTCTTTTGTGCAGATTTGACTTGGTATCAAACATCATCCAAACAAAAGAAAACATTTACAGGTAGTTAAAGGATCAAGTTTGGTTCTTGTTTTGTGGCATTATGAGATTAGGTAATCAGATTTCCTCAAGTTCAGTCAGTCGAACTTACAAGCAGGAAAAAAATCAAAATTTAGTAGCTGGTATTTCTAAGAAGAAAAAGGCATGTATAGTATTTGCATAGGACGATGGGATTTTGTGAGATTCAATGTGTTGAATGCATCCAACTTTATACTAGTAGAGGTTTCCATCATATTGGTTAATTTATTTACTTGTGTTTAAGAAAGAAGGGAAGGTGGAAAAGTCGCTATTGTTTTGGGAAACTTATAAAGAAACTTGTGTAAGAGATCCAAGATTTGATTCAATTTTAAGTGAATGAATCAATTTTAGTTGTCTTTGAATGTTTAAATATTTCTTTATAGTCGACTTCCCAACCTCCATCTTTAGCTATTTACACTAGGTTTTGATGTAAGTTGTATGGAAACAAATTCTATCAGTGTGGAAAGTTGTTGCGGTATTGCAGAGTTTCACTGGGGCAATTAACATTCCCAGAGCATAATCCTTCAACATGGTCTAAACTTATGATATGACATGTCATTCCTTATAATATAAGCATTTATATCCTCTCTGTCCAGTGCTTTTGTAAAAAAAACTGAATCTATCGTTAGACTTAGCATAGGAATTCCATAACACCTAGAGGACCTTTAGTTGTTTGTAGCCAACTAGAAACCTTAATTTGTTTGGCATCATTATCCCATGCATGTACACCTGCAAGATAATGGTCTGCTCTAATGTTTCTCCCATTAAGTGAGCTTTTGTTAAAGTAGTTCTAATTTGTTGGGGAACATTATTATTTACTATACTATAGACCTTTGGAGAGTTTCACATTATGCCTAGATTTTGTTGTTATGTAGATTTTACTAACTTTTTGTTTTTCAGGTCCTTTCATTAAATTGAGAAGTAGAACTGTGCCTTTATTTCTGTATTTTGTAAATTCAATTTGCTTACAGGGTTCTCATCATCATTGATTTAGAGTGACCAGTTTTCCTCAATGTAGTTGGCAATAATTTTGTAAAGTCATTTCAGATGGTGAAAATCAAATTTAAAGATAGGCGTAGACTGCATTCAAGAGTCGATATTCATAAAACATCCTCTGTTTAGAATCCTAATATTGTGATCCTAAAATTTTGAATCAACTTCATGGTTTTGTCATGCTATGATTTTAATATAACCAACAATAGGTGGGTTCTGATTTGACACTTGCTATTGTTGTTGCTATGTACATGAAACTAATTCTATCTGGGGATTTCGAGTGTAGGTTAGTGTCTGGATTATTAGCGAGTAGAGACAATCTCTTGATGATGCTCTTCTCATTACTTCAGTGCTTACACTAAATGTGTCGACTCCATTTCCTAATAATTAGCAGAGAATTCATTTTGATTGTACAAGTACCACCAAGACTTTAGGAATGACATCTAGAGCTTGCTTGAATTTTTGATCTGAAACAAATCATTGTGCATCTGAAGTTTGTTTAATGTTTTATCCAAATAGGTCATTGTGACATCCCAGTGTTAGCCTTCATTTGAAAGTTTGGTATCTTTCTTTTCTTTCTAAATTATACAAGTTTGATCATTTTGTTAAATAAATTTCAAGGACAACCAACATAGATCTATCTTAACTCCATATCTATCAAGCGCTAAAAGGGATCAAATCCTTTGTACTCTAAAAAATGCTTGTACCTCAAGGGATTTGATCACTTTGAAGGCTTGGTAGATACAAAGTTAAGATGAATCTATGCTGGTTTATTTTATTAGCCATCCCCTTCTTTTAGTGCTAGTTTTCAAAAAGATCAAATCAGGAACAAAGTTTTACTCTTGGTGTTCATGTGGCCTACTTGTCACATCATAAAGCTTGAAATTATTAAGAGTACATGGGGTAGTAAAGGCACTATAATCATCATGATCAGATTCATCACTAGTAATATTATATTCACTGTTGTGACCATTGCCAAGATCATCATAATTTTCTGCTATGGTTGGAACGTGCTTGAACCATGGAGAAGACGAATTCGTTGAATCTCTGGCCATGTTGCTTAAAGCCAAGTGCAAATTACTATGAGCATAAACAAGATCTCTCAAATATCCAAAGAATAACATGTTTCTTTTATTGGACTATAAAATGGTTAAAGCTTCCCCAATTCCTTTCACATGCAGAAGCACTTGATCCTTGGATCAAGATATGAATGGAAAAATGTTTCAAATTGGGAGGTTCTACACAACAAAAATCCTACCAGTTATATGCAGTAGTATTGGGCGTGTCTTCTTTGGCTAAAGCACTTCCAAATTTCCCTTATTCTAACTTATAAGCTCTAAGATGGTCTATAACCTTATGTGTTAAAATTTAACTTGTAAGCTCTAAGATGGGCTATAACCTTATGTGTTAAACTTTTGGGTTACTTTGAAAGTGTTTACACCATGTTTGGGGGTGCTCCATGAGATTTGGGGTACATAGTGTAAGACTGACCCTTGGATAGTCCAAGATATATTGTAAGCATGAGAGATGACCTGTGATGGATATGCACAGTTGAGATCAATGTTGCAAACGTCGTTGATAAATTATTGATGTTCCGAGAAATCTCTCTATTTTTAGATCGATGATTTTTTTGTGAAAAAAAAGTCGATCTTTTCACCCATTTTTTTCTCGATTTATCTCAAGATATTGCGGATTTTCCCCATTTTTAAAGGAGATCTTGACTTCGTGGAGGGTGGAGTATGCTTGTTTTTTTGCCGTTGTTTATCAAATCTAGACCGAGTTGGAGGGTTAAAAGACAATTTTGGGCATGAAAAACCTTATGAAAAGTGAACAATGGCAAAAAACAGGCTTGGAGGAATGTCGGGTTGAATTTGAGGGTTAAAATGGCATTAAGAAACAATTCTGGGCATGCATATGGACATAAAGAGAAGAATTTGGCACTTCAACATCCTCAAAGGCTCAAAACTTCATTTTGGGCACAAATAATGGTTTTTCTAACCTCCCAATCAACAATTTACAACGTTATTATGAATTCTAGGCTCTTTTTCTCCACAAAAGGGGTGCAAACAAACCTAAAAAAATAGACCTGAGTTAATTTCAGACCCTATAAACCAAGTCTGAGTGTGATTTAAGTGATTTTGGGCAGTCTCTTGATGGAGACTAGTAGCAAATAATATTCCTGGGTGGTTGTCCTTGCAACAATAGAAGAAAAACGACCCTAAAAATTTCCTAGGATCATTGTTTAAGGCTGTTAGGGGGCTGGGTCATACCCATAATTTCCCATGAGGCTGATTCAACCCAGAGCAACTGCCCAGATTTTCACTTTTCACCTCTGTTTATACTGTTTGATGACTTTTGTCACTGTCATGGCTTCCAAAACTAAACCAGAATTGCTTTCTAGGGTTTGAAGTTGACCTAATGTTTCCAGAAGTGAAGATCTAACCCTTTTCCATTTCCAAAATATCTAAGAATCAATTATCATCATGGCATTCCTCTGAAAACATAAGGTGAACACCCTATGCAAATAAGGGGGTAATAAGATGAAACCCTATGTTTAGGAGGCGAAATTTCCCACGCAGATTAAGAAAGTGGAGTGGAAGGTGGCATGGGGATTTGATAAAAAATTCCCTTGTATGATTGAAAAGGTTTGTTTGTGCCAAAACAATGGCAGTATCAAACCCAAGCACAGAGCTCATAAGAAAAAGGGAAGAAAACGCAAAAGCCATCTCCAAGTGCCAAGTCAGTTTGATGTAGGGGCATATACTATTTGAGTAAAGTCATTTATGACTTTTCCAGGTCAAGGGAACTTAAGAATACCTAGGGTCTCACATGTTTCTAATTTGCTTTATTTTGTTGAGAGGTTGAATAAAGAGGATAAGGATACTACATCCTTTTCCCAATGTAATCGATAGGGTTAGTTGAGCATTTCCATAATTGTAGCATTTAGTTAGTGATTTGTCAAGTGAGTCACAAGTTAGTTGAGTTAATCATGGATTATGTTCCTTCTTTATACGATTATCCTTCTTTATAGGATCAAAGAAGCAGAATTCAAGTTGTATTTAGTTTAGTTGATGACCTTTAAGTTAATTAGATTTTTGGTAGCTCAATAGAGCTAGGGTTAGCTCGCAGAAGTTGCAGATAGAGATACAAGTGGAAGAGGGCTAGAAATGATCAATTCCTTGGAGAAAAACAAAGACAATTTCTCTAGGTAAAATTGATCTCTACATTGTATGACAGGCTTAGAAAATTAAATAAGAAACATAGTGATTTTCTATATGAAGTCTTTGAGTTGAATAACATTGGAAATATAATCTATTAGTTTGTTTTAATCTGATGGAAGAGTAAGTCATCTGTGTAAATATTTATTTTATATGGAATTGAATTTGAGTTTAGCAATCACAATCCAGATAATCAATGGGAATCTATAAACATGTGAATTGTGTGCACAGATGCTGAAGGGATTAACATTGTTGTAAGAGGATTAACATGGGATAATCAATTAGATACTTTTTTTTTGTTGAAACATTGATCATTTGAGCTACATTACCTTCATGCAGCTTATTTTAATAATGATGTTTTGATATTTATCTCTTACATTGTCTCTTTCTTGTGAGTGACAGGAAATGACATTGGAATTTGAGAAAGCTAGGTCTAGGAGCTATCTCTTCACATAGATAGTGGCCTAAAATTAAAGGACAAATAACTGATTTGACAACACTTTCGCTAAGTAAGAATGGGCTCATTCAATTACATGAAACCATGTTGGTGTTTAATAGGAATATCTTGACAAATATTTATGGTTTGTTTATTGCTTTTGTTTGAAGCATTTTATCGATTTTTGAAGTTTGTGTGTATTTTGGTTAATTATTGTGTTAGTCCCTTGAATGCTTCTAGTTCTCATTTGATGCTTGATTTAACCATTTGTTGTAGCTTGAATCAAGATTGGTTTTATTCGATTTCCATTGATTCAGGGTTTGAGAAAATATATTTTTATTACCTTTTAGTTGCATGAATTAATTGTCTTCACTTTTTCGAATCTCAATTCTTTTATGTTGATTCCATATTTTCTTTGTAAATACTTATCATTATTCAAAAATAAATGAGCTCTACATAGCTAAGCGAAGAGAAAAATGGTCTATGTACTAGGTTCCTATGCATTGATCGTAGGATACCTATTGGCACAAAACCAACATTCATATAATGCAATAATCAATTGGCATAAAGGCAATGTATAATTGTATTAGCCTCCACAACCAGAATTGGCTAATGGAGGCCAAGATTGAGCATAATTTATGTTTCTATTAGTTTATCAGTTTGTCAAGATTAAGGTCCCCACATGTCCACTGTATCATTAAGGGACGAGATAACAAGTGGAGTCCCCACTTGCCCTGAATCTAGTCAGTGCAATTGTGTTTCACTAACACCTTCCAGTTGTGAATCATGAGTCTACATGTTCTGTTGTTGATGATGTGATTCATGTTATTTCACTAATGTTGTTGTTCCCCTATTTTTACAATATTTTATAAATCAGTGAAAGATTCACTAGTTTTTACAATTTTTTATAATGAAGTTAAATGATCGCCAAGATTTTACAATATCTTATCACTTAGTGAAAGATTCACCAAGTTTTTACAATATCTTATAACTTAGTAAAAGATTTGCCAATATTTTACAACATTATATAATAAAATCAAAGATTCACCATTTTTTTTATATATACATGTTATATTATTGATAAAATCGCCTTCAAATTTTCCTATATATCGGAGAGATTCACCCATTTTTTATACATATAAATTTAGGGGGGGTTCTTAAAATCATCCCTGGTCCAGTTGGATGTCCTTCAATACAAATAGATTTTTACAGTGCAGTTCAACCAATAAATCATGTGAAACTAATGATTTATCCCCCACAACACAGATTAGATCGATACCTAACTGAATTTGGATGCCCCTAACTACCTTCCATCTTAGGTCGTTGGAGATAATTGGTAAACTTTTACCAAGCTTTTCCATATGGTCAAGACACCAGTATTTACTCCAGATCGATATCTGATCGAATAAATAGGTTCCATCCCTTTAAAGTATTTAACTTTTATCATATTTCCCCACATTCCTTTTCCAAATAAACATCTCCACAACGATTTGGCACACGGGGAAAAATTGAAATAACTTAGATGTTTAAATATCAAGCCTCCCAAATCACGAGGGAGAGATAATTTTCCCACGCTACCAGGTGAAATTTCCCAGTCTCCAAGGAGCCCGACCATAATAAATGGAAGAGTTTAGCTCTCATTCTTGATAAGATCGAGGCTGGGAGAGAAAATAATGACATCCACTACATAAGAATCCCTTGTAAAAATGACTTGATCAAGACCATTCTTCCAGCCAAAGATAGATATCGACAAGCCCAACTGCTAATTTTCCTGGAAACACACTTCACCATCCAATCCCAATCTTTTGGTCCATAACCGTTTGGCTTAATGACAAAGCCCATATATTTAAAACCCTCCTCAATAATTCCAGAATTGAAGGGGAATAAATTTAACATAGAATATTTTAAGGCCGCATCTATACAAGAGTATAAGAGAAATGACATTTTTGAACTTACCTCTAGACTAGAAGCTCTGTAAAAACACAATAATAAAGATTGTAGAAGTTTCCATTCTTCCAACGAACCGCCATCGATAATGAGCACATCGTAAACAAAAAAATATGGGAAACATACATCCCTCTTGCAACATTAAACCATGATAAAAGCTTTTGAGTTCTTTCCCGAATGATGAGAAGGATGCGTCCTTCGATATCTAAAATAAACAGGCAAGGCAAAAGCAGGAAACCTTGCATTAAACCTCTGTTAGCCTTAAAGGTTTCAGATGGCACTCCATTGACAAGAACAACAAACTGTGTTGATGAAACAACACTCATAATACATTCAACCAAGTTTGGGGACAAACCGATTTGCACTAGAATCAATCTGAGATAGGACCAATTCACACGGTTGTAGGCCTTCATAAGATCCAATTTTAGTAAGAAATCTCTGTTATTTTCAAGCTTTGGCAGAATGTAAGCATTCCTAAACCACCCCCATTACTCCATTAAGGATGCAAATCCTTTATGAGCTACAACTTTATTGAATTATGTAATTCTTTTGTGACTGTGCTAAGAGACTTCCATTGTGGGACTCTAAGGGAAACTTGGTGTTGCATCACATATGTATGTAATGTATATAGTATTTTTAGATATGTATCTAATTTATATAGTATTTTCAAACATGTATGTAATGTATATAGTATTTTCCAACCGGTGTGTTCAGTTCACATTGTAACTGTCTATGGCATAATTCTTCAAATTTGTTGAGATGAAAAAATGGTTAGCGTTTAAATGAAGCAAAAACATGCATAAAGATTTACATATGCACGACCTAAAAGCTTCCATCTTTGAAGGTGGTTGAATTTCAATGGTTATAACGATATAAGTGACCATCTTTATTTGGATTTAAATAAAGAAAATGTTTCCGGTAATGGAAGTCTAATCTGTGGTTTGAATAACGAATCACCTTCTCAACATTACTGTTCCTTTTTATAATTATAAAATGGCCTATTACCACTAAAAATGAATCGGTAATTGATATCATATAAGAATTTTTTCTTCATTTATGGAAAACATGTCTAGTTCAATTAAGGCGATCCACGCGAGAAATGTATTTTATTAATTTTAGAAGTCCTGTCAAATTCAATTAAATCAATCTTGCGAGATATGTTTCTTCCTTTTTAAGAAAAAACAATCCATGCAATAGGTTAGGTTTTGGAGCTACCAAGTTCACTCTTCGTCAGTTAAAATGTGTGTTTTACTCAATAATTCTTGTAGTGTATTCAAATGGAGAGTCGTTTGGAGGGAATACATTTCTTATTTAAATAAGAGTTGTTCGATGGGGAGTAGTATAGGAGATAACCAAAATGACTCCATTTCCCACAATCTGATAAGAAAAAAAATATTGAAATTGCTTTTTTTATTGGTCAAATAGTGATTTTGACAATTTGGGTAGTTTTAGAATGTGGCATTTAGTCTAGGAATAATCAGTGTGACGGCTGAAATTGTATAATTATACAATCTGCAATTTTCAAACTTGATTTTGACCAGATTTGCTTAGAAAATAACATGAAGAATGAGGATTTTTGGTTTGTCTTTATCCTACATGTATTAATGACTGGGAAAATACATTTCAGTCAACTTTCAATAGCTTTTCTAACGAACTATATCAAAGTATTGATGAGAAATATCATGTCTAGCTTATGATTACTTGAGCTAACCCTCCAGGCTAGGTGGATGAACAATTATTATGTAAGTTGTTATTTTCAAAGTATGGTGAAATGTTTATACATTATTATTAAAAATATATAAATGAAAAAATAGTCACCTTGATTCAAACAGTTAATTACGCTCATCCAATATTCACTCTTTTAAAAGATGGTGTCCATGTTTCATAATCAAAATTTTCACTTTTGGAATCTAATTTAACTTAATCAAGTATTGTATTTTTAGAATTTGATATTAGGACCTATGGATTCCCAATTTTCATTTTAGAAACACTGATTTTGATTGCACTATAGAGGGTTTTATGAAATTAATCCAATTTTAATGAATGCATTAGGGTGAATCCATGAAGATGGGTGTCTATTTTGGGGGGTCATATGAGAAAATAAATTTGATTTTTTTATGTTTTTCAACTTTGGGCGAACGAAAGTGATATTTTCGTTTAGAATTTCACTTTCAAGTAAAAACAAAACTTTTAGAGAATTATGTTAGCTTTCTATTCATAATTTTTTGAATTTTTTTTATTGAGATTTGATATGTCGTTTCGGAAAATGTTTGGCAGTGTGTCCTTATAAAATGAAAGGACTAAAAAATAGTCATGTTTGGTTGTGGCTGTAAAATCATTGTTAAAGTCATGTTTTGCAAAAAAAAATATGCTACGACAATATACACACAATATACTATTGCGATGACTATAACTTTGTAACCAACGGATCTATATAATAATTATAATATTTTTTTGAATTTGATCAATGGAAAAACCTTGTCGGTTTTAAACATGTTTTTGGTTGCGCCACTTTTCTCTCAATTGACTATAAAACTTAAAAATATACGAATACCCTTTTGAAGTAGACACTCTAATTAAGTGCACCATATTTGTTTCAATTTTTTTGGTGGTGTATTTTTAGAGTTATATAGTTTTCATTTCACCGCATTTTGAAAGAGATGAAACTAAATTTGACACATGTTAAGAAACAAAAAATATAAAAATATCGGATCTCACCAATACACAACAAAATCTATACCTACAGAAAGTAGATTTAATAACGAAACTAAAGGTATCAAGTCCGACAATCAATTTGTAGTGTAAGGCATCCATTTTACCTTCCGAAAATGGAGAAACCTAAAAACTGTGCAGGTTACAGGTTTCAGAGGTTATTCGGCCGAACAATGTTTTTCTGTAACGGAGACGTTACAAACAAGGTTGTTCGGCCGAAAAACTAAGTGCAAAAAAAAATTGTTGGCCGAAAAAAAAAATCGTATAAGCAAAATGAAAGAGCCTCATTATTTTCGCAGCTCTTCATTTCATATAAGTAAAACAAAAGAGCCTCATTATTTTCGCACCTCTTCATTTCATATAAGTAAAATGAAAGAGCCTCATTATTTTCTCACCTCTTCATTTTGTATAAATAAAAGTATTTTTGAAGGAGTTTTGAAAGGAGATTTCTTTTGCCAAAGGGTTTTTAGAAGGTATTTTTTCTCTTATTTATTTTCAAGGGGTACATTCAAAGAGTTTTTTCCCAAGGCATTTTTGCCAAAGATTTTGTGTTCTAAAGTATTTTTGAAAAGAAGTTATTTCTTTTTAAGAAGTTTTTTCATAGAGTTTTTTTCCAAGATATTTTTCCAAAGTAGGTTATTTCTTTGCAATGGGTTTTTTTCCAAAGAGTTTTTTTTTTCAAGGTATTTTTGCAGAGGAGTTATTTCTTTGCAAGGGTTTTTTTTTCAAAAAGTTTTTTTTCCAAGGTATTTTTGCAAAGTAGGTTCTTTGCAATGGGTTTTTTCCAAAGAGTTTTTTTGCAAAGTATTTTTGCAAATGAGTTTTTTTTTCCAAAATATTTATATAAGTTGTTTTTTCAAATAAGGTTTTTTTTCAAAGAGTTTTTTTTTTCCAATTGTTTTACAAAGAAGATTTCTTTACAAGGTGTTCTTATTTTTTTCCAAGGGTTTTTCAAAAGGAGATTAAGCAATCATGGGCAATAAAAGAAACCGTTAAAAAAAAGTGATCGTAAACGTGATGACGACGCTAATAGAGAAAAAAAAAACTCAGAAATATAGCCAAAAGAGCAAGGGTTGCGGAAATGGAAGAAATAATTGAAGCTATAAGAACATATTTACATGACATTGTTGATGAAAAGGAAATTGAAAATAGGGTACAAGAAGAACAAATGGAAGTTGAAGAGACCATTGTTGAAGATGTAAATAATGATTTACATGTTAATGTTGATGGAGTCAATATTGAAGATAAAAAACAAGATCCAGAAATTGGACCTGGTATGAAATTGGATCATATATTTTTGAAATTCATTTTTTATAATGAATTGTATTTTTGGACATACTTTAATTAAAATTAAATTTGATGTATATGTACTTTTATCATTGATGATGAAATGTTAGAAGACATTGATTGCGACAAATATGGAGAAAAATTACCCATATATGTTGCACGATATCGTGTTACAAAAAAATATGATGATATTCTCAAGGATTGTTCAATAGCAGGACAAGCGCAAATTTTGAGATGTTTATTGGTGTCCAAGAAGTTAGAAGGTGTTACGTCATTATTGGGTATTCACAAGGTGACAAAAGAGTCGAAACTGAAACATAATGTGATAGAAAATATAGGTGATGCAATAAAAAATTTGGAAAATCCAAAAATAAAGATACCAGTGCTCCATGTAGGGCAATTTAGAAAGCAATTGTTTCAGCTAGTACTAGAAAAAAACGTTTGACAACACAACTAGCACAAGAAATTGGAACCTCAAGAAAGACATTATAGAAACATAGCAAATTCAGAATGCAAATAGATGAAAATGATGAACTTGCTTGCTGGGCAATTATTTGTATACAACCTTACAAAGATAGAATGGGAGAAGGTGTTAAAGATATTGTACAGAAATATTGGTTGAAACATGCTCGAGTTTCACCAAATTCAAGGGATGTGATACGACAAAGAGTATAAGGAAATGTATATGAAAGCTGTCCAAAACATATAATGGAAATGACACAAGTACAATTGTTCAATAAATTCAACGAAGATCATCATGGAATTAATATGTCGATCACTACATTTGTGCAACAAAAACCATGGTATGTTAGACCTATTACTATACATGACACATGTTGTTGTCGTTATCATGTGCAATTTCAATTATATTACGACACATTTCTTGAATTTGGTAAAATGTTTTGGACAAATTTACCACCTCTATCCATAGTACGTGAATTCATATCTCAAACCCTATGTGAGAGAAATCACAATGAAGTATTTTATAATAAGAAATGTGTCAATGGAAAACATTGTCATGGTTGTGGAAATCTTGTTTCATTCCACAATAAATACCCTATCGATAATGATTAGTCACTTTCAAATGTAACCGTTGATGGCAGAAGATATGAATACAACATTTATTCTACAAGTTCTAGGGATGCACATTCCAACAGAATTGAATTGCGAGAAGATAAAATATGTGTGATAGATTTTCTCAAGAAATTTGAAAGTGAAATTTATAAATACACCAAGCATTCACATAGAGCACGATGGAAAGACCTTCAATTCAAACATTCCCGTGAAATTTTTCCAGCTGGAACAATTTTGTCTCTGGTTGATTTTGTAGAAAACTACACATTTGGTGCACAAAAAGAGATTCAAAGTGAATAATATCATTTTGACAAAGTTTCGATATTTGTCTACATTCTATATAGACATTCTCAACAAGATGTTTATGGCATTGAAAGCATGTGTGATAATCGAGATGTGATTAAAAAATATCACTTTTATATCAGCGATGATCATACACATGATACACATTTTGTTCAACATTGTATTGAAATTTTTTTCTATGATTCACTAAAAAGTTGTAAAGTTAAATTCAATGAACATTGGATATGGTCGGATGGATGTGCAGGAAAATTTAAATCTTCACGATCATTTTTTTGGTTATGTTGACTTCATAAAGAAATGAACATTAAACATTACTGGAATTTCTTTGAAACTGGACATGGAAAAGGTGAACATGATGGTGCAAGAGCATGCGTAAAAAGAGCACTTCGAAGATGGCAAATGAACCATTCTTCTAAACGATTCCATTCAGTTGCAGAGGTTGTCCAATGGTGTAAATCAAATCTAAGCCATGATTGTAGTCAACAATCAAAAGATGTGCATAGGTATGTACATTATTTTTTTTGATTTATATTAATTGCCAATTTTAAAAAATGTATGTACTAACATTGAAGTATTTGTACACTAACATTAAAAGTTGTCATTTGTGATTGATCATTTATTGTGTAGGTTTTTTTGGCTTGTTGGGGTCCAAGATATAGATAGATCAATACCATACAAGGCTAGCACCATACATGGGACTAGAGAAATTCACTCTATTCAAACAAAATCCTTGAAAAACGTGTTTGCATTTGACAATAGAAAGGAAACAGGTTTTTGTCATATTTGCACTGAAAATGTTGAATCTACAGAATTTTGTGAAAACATAACGAACAACTATGTAAAACATTGGAAACACACAGAGATTAATCCAAAAGGGAAAATGCCACTAGCAAGCATAGAAGAATTAGAATCAGAAGAAATAAAAATATCATCTGATGGCGATAGAATTTCAGATCTTGTTAGAGAAGGTACTGATATTGTTGATTGTTCAATATTGTCCATCACCTTATGTTTATATAGTCAATTTAATTCACTTAACTCCAACGCCAATTGTAATTTGCACAGGAGATATTTTCGCTGTGATTACACCTTTAGACAACAACGAAAATGTAAAATATTATTTGATGCGATGCACTGAAGGAAAAATGAAGTTATTGGAGGACTACAATGACAATGGATTTACATATGAGAGAGGATCCATCATTTTAAAAGGCTATTTTTTGCAGTAGATCCGTATGACTGAAAATTATGTCTACTTTCAGGATTATGAACCTGATGTTATATGTTGTCAGTATAGTCATTTAGTATGTGCATCTCAAATAAAATAGGTACAAGTTGCATAAAAAAAACTTAAAAAATAAAAAATGAAAACTGTCCAAATATGACCATGAACGGATAATTGAGGACGGAATTTCATTGCGTTGTTTTTAATTATATCATTTCTTGTTTTATGTTAAGATTGACTATCATGAAGGCATTGAACTTTAATTTATTAAAATTCAAAATCAAGTTGCTAATGTTACCTTAGTAATAAAAAAATATTAGAATTCAAAATCAAGTTGCTAATGTTACCTTAGAAAATTTATGGATTGAGCTATAATTTATTAGAATTTAGAATCAAGTTGCTAATTTTACTTTAGTAATAATAAATATTCCTATCAAAACTTCTTAACATTCCTAACCATTCATAAAATTCAATCATACATTCATATATTTATGCCTATCAAAACTTCCTAAAATTACTAACATTTCCCAACATTCATTTCTAACATTCCCCACATTGATTCTTAACATTAAATTGCATCTAAAATTCCTAAAATTCCTAAAATTCTCAACTTTTTAACACTAAAAATATGTTACATATACAAACATACATAAATTTACTAATACATACATTCATATAATTGCACCTATCTAAACTTCCTAACATTCATTCTTAACATTCATATATTTACACCTATCAAAACTTCCTAGCTCCTTTCCTAACATTCATGTATATTTGCACCTATCAAAACTTCCTAGTTCCTTTTCGAACATTCATTCCTAACATTCCCCATGTTCATTCTTAACATTAGCATTCCCCATGTTCATTCTTAACATTAGCATTCCTCATATGTTCATTCTTAACAAATTGGATTGCTTTCATTCTTAACGTTAACATTCCCCATATTCGTTCTTAACATTCCTAACATTCCTAACCTTTACATATACATGTATATAATCCAAAAAACAATATCTAATATCAATGTATGTATGTATATAATCCAAAAAAAATCATGAACATATGAGTTCAATGTACATGTATATAATAAAAAAAACATTCATGAACATGTGAGTTCAATGTACATGTATATAATAAAAAAAACATTCATGAACATGTGCATAATCCTAAAATTAAGCTCCTCGATGTCTGAATCAAAGAAGTCCACCACTATCCTCCACCAGGGTCTTCCCTTGGACTCATAACAATATGAAACATGTATAAAAATAGATTATGAATACCATAAATTATTTAAACAATTTTAAATTAAAATCAAAACATTAAAACATTAAACTAGTATATAGAAGATCAATACAACTATTAACAAAATTACCTCAAATTCTCTATCATTCAATGGAGTCTTCTCTTTGCCTATAAAAGGTGGAGGAGACCCAAGCTTCAACATGTATAAAAATAGTTTATAAATCTTACAAACTATTTAAACTATTTAAAACTAAATTAAAAAAAATAAAATATTAAACTTACAATTCCACCACTATCCTCCAATGGAGTCTTCCCTTTGCCTCGAAATATTGAAGAGACCCAAGCTTCAACATATATACAAGCAATTTACAAATGTAAAAAATTATTTAAACTAATTAAACTTATACATCAGAGAACGATTTGGGTAATATTACATACCTTGAAGAAGAAACATGTAAAAACATTACTACTTTTGCTTCCTTTAAATTTTATGTGTAGATTTGTAGATATGGGTTGAGGAGTAATATGAGTCATAGATTTGATCCATCATATCTATAACTCCAAATAATCCACGACACATTTCTACAAATAAAGATAAATGACCCTTCTTTATATAAATGACACTGGAACCATAAATGATAAGGAGGAATCATCTCTACTACTATTGCCACGTCGATGATCAGATGAATGTGAACTATACAATAAGCTTGAATCCAGAGGTGAAATCGATAATGTTTGATTTTCATTTCAGACACCAACTCCTAAAAAATGTGATGACCTCCTATGCTTCTGTCTCAAAGGCCGTTCTCTTTCCATTGGATATGATATCTACAAGTTTACAGAAATATAAATTTCTACATGTTAATTAATCAACTTCAAAGACCTAGCTACTATAAAAATTAAGATTTAAATAAGGACCTATATATCCCTAATATTATCTAATAGTTCTTTAAATTATTATAGCTAATTTATTATCTATTTCCATTTGATATGATATCTATAAGTTTACAGAAATATCAATTTCTACATGTTAATTAATCAACTTCAAAGACCTAGCTACTATAAAAACTAAGATTTCAACAAGGACCTAGATATCCCTAATATTATCTAATAGTTCTTTAAATGATTATAGCTAATTTATTATCTATTTCCATTTGATATGATATCCACAAGATTACACAAATCAACTCATATCATGTTCAAATTCTACATGTTAATTCCTCATCTTCAAAGACCTAGCCACTAAAAAAAACTAAGTTTTTAATAAAGACCTATATGTCCTTAATATTATCTAATATATCAACTCATAACATATTCAAATTCTGCATGTTAATTCCTCAACTTCAGAGAACTAGCTACTATAAAAACTAAGTTTTTATTACCTAGATGTCCCTCATATTATGTAATAGTTTTTAAAATGAAAATAGCTAAACTTTTGTTGGATGTATGAAAAATTAATGTAGCAATCTCTGTGTTTTTATGTGTTTTAGATTTTTAAAACTACCTTTCTAATAAAGGCCTAAATGTCCATAATATTATCTAATAGTTCTTAAAATGAAAATAGCTACACTATTGTTGGATGTATAAGAAATTAATGTAGCAATCTCTATGTTTTTGATGTATTTTAGATTTTTAAAATTAATAGAACCAATATCATCAAATATGAAATTAAAGCTACATTTCTTTATGTCAACTACAAATGTTTTCATTATTCCATAAAATCATAAAAAATATCCCTTATGCTAAGTAAACTAATCAGAGTTAGAGTTGATGAACTTTGCATGGACAGAGTTGATGAACTCTGCATGGACAGAGTTCATCAACTCTGTCCACATAGATAGGGTTCATCAACTCTGTCCACATGGATAGGGTTAAGTTCATCACTTCATGTGAACAGAGTTAATCAACTCTGTCCATGGACAGAGTATTCATTCATGAACTTTGTCCATGGATAGATTTAATACAAATATCTTCCTTATTATACCTATGATATTAGATTAAAATTAAAAAAAATGCACAATATCTTAATATAATAGTAAGTATAAATTGTAACTAATAAGCATTATACAAGTTATATGTTTCTTTTATGATTTAGATTAAAAATACATAAGATCAAACAGATCGGTAATAAAAAAATATGATGTTTTATGTGTAATAATGTTTATTTATTTATTTATATTAAACCTACTAAAATACGTTTTGCTCAGTAAAGTTATCAGGGAAAGAGTTGATGAACTCTGCATGAAATATGTTTTGCTAAGTATAATCCATTGTCTTATCTATTTGGACATATTTGATTTACTTTGTCCACATGTGGACAGAGTTGATGAACTCTATCCAAATGGACAGAGTTCATCAACTCTGTCCATTTTATTTAAATTATTAAATATAAATTAAGTTAAAAAATATTCATTCTAATTAAAATAGATTATATCAAATTCTAAAAATATAGAATTTAAAATTAAAATTAACAAAAAATTATCGATGGTCATGAATAAAAAAATCCTTTAGATTACAATTTAAAAAGCAATCAATTCGACTGATAGCGTTGGGTAAAAACAAATGGAATCCTTCCTTGAGATTTTCTGTTGATCAACTCTGTCCAAATGGACATAGTTCATCAATTTTGTCCAAATGGACAGAGTTGATCAACTCTGTCCACATTTGGACATAGTTCATCAACCCTGTCAATTTGGATAGAGTTCAACTCTGTCCACCTATCTCCCCATTGTCAACTAGGTTTAAAGCATCTATTCATAATTTGACAGATTACAATATAAATTACATTTTTAAAACTATTGTAAAGAGGACAACAACATTAAGGGCATGGATTTTTGAAATGGTTTAATCAATTTTTTATTAAAGTCTTTTGAACTCTGTCCAAATGGACAGAGTTGATTAACTCTGTCCAAATGTGGACAGATTTCATCAACTCTATCCAAATATGGACAGAGTTCATGGATGACTACCTTCGACATATAGATATTAACTAAAATTAAAATTATAAGAATTATGCAATACCAATTAACATATGCAAACTTTAACTCTGCAATACTATGTTGAAAAACGAATGCCATTGAATACAACAAGAGATAAATGACATATTCAACATTCTAGATTATAAAAGCAATTTCATAAAAATTTACCTGACAAGGGGCAACACAGCAAGACCAGACCACGAACAAACGCTCCAAGAAAAGACCACAAACACCACCACAAAGTGACCTCCACGAACAAACCTCCATGTCGAACAAACCTCCACGCCGAACAGACCATCACGAAGCGACCGACACAAACAGACCTCAACGCTGAAAGGAAACTAGACAGTGTTCAGCCTCCACGTCGAACACACCATCACAAAGCGACCAACACAAACAAACCTCAACACCGAAAAGAAACTAGACAGTGTTCAGCCTCCACGTTGAACAGACCATCATGGCCTCCACACTGAACAGACCATCACGAAGCATCCTCCATGCCAAGAGGAAACTAGACAGGTAACGAGGTGCCAGGATGGCGTATGTACACATCAGGAGGAACGGTGATGTGGATAGGGATGATGGGAAACAACAAACAAATCGGGTGGCGGGAGAAACACGATAGGATGAAGACAAATGACTGCAGGTGAAAACAATGAAAATGGGGCCGGAGCTGACCTTTTATGCGAAATAATTATTCGGCCGAACAATTATGCGGCCGAATACTTGCTCGGCCGAACAATTATTTGGCTAAATAATTATTCGGCCGAACAATTATTCAGTCGAACAAGTATTCGGCCGCATAATTGTTCGACTGAATAATTGTTTGGTCGAATAATTATTCAGCCGAATAAAGAATTCATTATTCGGACGAATAATAATAATTATTCAGCTGAATAAATTCAATATTCAGCCGAATAAATATAGTTATTTGACCGAATAACGTCCGCTATGTTGTTTGGACACCCGATTCTCACGGAAGTGTTACCCAACTTCGCGTTTTCACCCATTATTTATTTACTATAAGATTTACAACACTAGATGTATTAACACAAATTCATTAATAAATGAACATTTTATACTCTACTTGTATATCTATAGTGTACTTAAAGCCCAATGGGCTAGCTAGAGTGGTTGAGAGTTGTGAAGTGCAAATAGGAGGTCATGAGGTCAAGTCTTTGAGATATGTATGTGAAATTTGAGGGCCTCACTTGATGTATCCACTAAGTTAGATTTCCAAAACTGCAACTGAACGATTAACCCCATGTACAATCCTTGAAATGACGGGAAACACTCATAGGGTTTATCAAAGACCGGTCAATTCGATCACAGTTTTACCAAAATTAGTTTATGAAAGAGTGATTGTTTCCTAGATTCCCTACTCCATTCCATGACCTCCCAACCTGAAATCATTGTGCCTAGAAAAAAATACCACTGAACAAAACATGTTTTTCCTTTACGCACAATCTCCCTAGCAACTTCTCCCGCATGCAATACCATCAAATTAACCATGATTTTGTAAGCAATAGTTAATAGACCTATGGGTATCCATACCCGAATGGTGTCCCTGGAAGCATTTTTTGGAATGATTTTGATCAATTCTTGATTGGTTAACTCTGTTAGATATTCTATAGCAAAGGATTCTTAAACCATGTTAGTGAAATAATCTCCAATATTATCCCACATTGCATTATAGAACTCATAAGGTAATCCATCAATACCTAGAGATTAACTATTCTCCATAAATCTAAGTGATGCAAATAATTCATCCTTTGAGAAGTCATTATCCAACCTATCATGGTCAACAATAGAGATGTTTTGTGGAATTACACTATAGCAATCGTTCCTATCTATAACAAAAATATTAGTTAGTGGAATAATTTGTATCCCTCATCTCCTTTCTTAATCCACTATAACTTGGTATGCACATTGACACCTCTTGCAATATACTCTTCATCCCTATGAACCAAAAACTCTAAGGTTGTTGCATATTTTTTAAGGAAATTGTTATGAAGGTTCTCCTCAAGGGGGATGCATACCTTTTCCAACTTCCACCTAGCCTCTTAAATCTCATGTCTATTCTGGCAGGAAATAATATGCCCCCAACCACACATAAAATTGATATTCCTTTGAATGTCTAACTCCCACCATAGCATCCGATCACTACCATCAACAAGATGAGGAACAAGGTTCCAATCATAATGGACTAGAGAATCAAAATCATGGGAATCCAAATCAGAAATATTTAACTTATACAAGAAAGAAGGATTTGAGCCAATAACATGACCAACCAAAATGGAAATTTTGAATGGGTAGATGATCTTAACAAGTTAAATCCATCAACACATTAATTGGTTCAATCCTTCTAGAAAAGGAAATCTCATTCTCAGGTCCATAGACCCTATTTAGCATTTCTTGCATTCTCTACCTAACTGGATGAAAATTGGACCAAGTGAACCAATCTCCATATTCCAACCTTTCCTTTCCCAATTAGGATCAAAGAGTTGAAGGGAAGCCTTTCTCCTTGACCATGCATGTTTCTTTGTAACACACACCACAAAACTTGATCAAACACCCTCATCACCATTCCATTCTATTACCCATTCTACATCCGGAAGAGAATAATACATTCAATACGAAAGACAAGTTTGAGAAGAGATGATGTTAGGTACATACATTGAACAAAATCCAAGCTTTCTAGAAATAACTTCTGCAGGGATTCTTGCAAAAACCTAAGGCAAATGTGGTATTTCTCTAGGAAAATAAAAACATATTTGATAAAATTAATTTATATAAACATGTAATTTATATACTAATAGGTCATATTTATACATATCGTTTAATCAACTTATAATGGACATATTTATACATAATATTTGATCAAGTTATAACAACATTTAGTGTATGTTAGTTACCACATTAATAGGACCTAAATCTCCCTGACCTATTTATAGGTAAACTTGATATATTGACATCCATCACCATGAGAGTGAAGAGAAATTAAACTATAAGAGGACATCTTAACGATTTCTTATTATATGTGTACAAGTTTTATGTTCTTGATATATATCTCTTATGTGATTTATAATTATTAGTTTATTGGGTTTAAGTTTCATTGCACATTAATTCTTTAATACCATTTCTTATAAATTTTAAAGATGGAAATTTTAGAGCTTTTATGTTCAATAAATAGTTTAGAGCTTTAAACCTCACTTTTTTTTTTGGTTTAACATGTTTTCATGTTTGAAATTCATGTACTTATATCCTAAACCGTTGTAGGAATTAGATTTTAAAGTTTTCCCACTCCATGCTTATTTTGGATTAAATATACATACCTTGAACTATGATATATGTGCCATATAGTTCGAACCTTTCCCCTTTAAAGGACTTGGAAGCAAATTTCAAGGATTAAGAGCAATATAGTTGATTATTGTTTTCTCGAAGATAATTTTATATCCCAACTCATGGATTTAATCATCTAATCCATGTTTTAAGAAGTTACAAGTTATTTAAAAATCCCTAAACGATGTCACATCACATGTTCTGCAATGCATTATTTTTATTTATCATTTAATCCATGTCTTAAAAGTTATTTAAAAACCTGTAAACCATAAACCATGTCACTATAGAGATTTTTTTGGAAAAGAAATATTAGGAATGAACTATGATATGGACCATATAGTTCGAACTTTTCCATATAAAGGATTAGGAACCAAATTCCAAAGATTGAAAAAAAAAACAATATAGTTAATTTTGTTTCTCTTAAAGAAAATTTTGTTTCCCAACTCATGCATTTATCGTCTAATCCTTGTTTTAAAAACTTAAAATTTGTTTACAAATCCCTAAATCACGTGACAAGTTATAGAGATGGAATTTTTTCAAGAAAAATATTGGGAATGATAAGGATGATTCTTAAAGCTTAAACCATGGGCTAGTGGATTAAACCATGGATTTAACTCTTAGTCCATGCGTTTTGGCTTAAAAGCCAAATATAGGAGCTTGAAACGTAGAATGGGATATGGATATATTTTTTATATTATATAGATAAATATGGTAGGGTACATATGACCATTGTAAGATAATCATATCTTCGAAACCAAGCCTTTAAATATATTTCTTAAATCAATTTTCTTTTGAATTAAATTAAGATATATGAATGGTTCTAAAATGTGGTATTAACCCTAAAGATAGATCATTTTCTCTCTACAAATTTATGGCCTAATTTCAAGTATTAAGAATGATATAAATGATTCTTGAGGCATGAGGAAATTGTAACATATCTAAAACTGAAAAATAAATATTTATTATTTATTTCAACAAAAACATTATGTTAATTTTTATTGTAAAGTTTTTGACCAAGTGGGTCAAGGATGACTGTAATTGAATAATTATTTATTTTAATAATTAATTAAAGGAGACACTTATTCACGGGAGACTGTTAAATGAGTGTTCATTGACCACTAGGAGGAAGGAGCAGTTATAGAAGGCTGGTTGACAAGTGGCAGCACTAACATTCACTTTCTAGTTGTTGCAGGTGCATAATCCCTAAAAAAATGGTCATGTTCTTTGATAGGGGGAACTGAGCTGGTGGCTCATTAAATTCTAAAATTGACCCAAATACCTAGGCAATCTTATATAAACCATAAAATTGAGTAGGAGGCTCACCACTCATTCTGATTTATGAGAGAATGAACTTTGTGATTGTTGTAAACTAAAAAGTTAGGCACACAAAGAATTTGATGAGGGGATAACTAAAGTGTTTTGTTGAGTTAAGTCTGTTGCTGAGTGTTGTTGCAGAAGTCTATTGTGTGGAAGAGATCTTCGTCCTAGTGGTTCATTGAGAAAGCTCGGGGGTCCTAAGCAAGTGATTTGGCTGCTTCAGGAAAAGGTTGGGTGGAACAATCTCCCTTGGGTGTTAGTCCCTTTTCTGCAACACATCTAGGTTCCAATTCTATATCTATATTATGCTATTGTATTATTTCTATTAAAGTAAGATGTAATTATTTCTAGATAGGATTATAGCTAATGGATATTTATTTCATGGTTATTTAATTAAGTATTTGAATAGGAACTAATTGCTAGAGAAATGAATTTTAAATTATCTTCTGTATTTATTCTCTCATCGAAGTGACGTACTCTAGTACAGGAAGATATGAAATTATGTCTGATTTGCAGTACGAGAATGACTAAATCTTTGGGTATCTTCGTTATTACAGAGGATAAAAGTGATGTGTGTGTGTGTGTGTGTGTATTTGTTTTCAATCTACTGATAAATAGAAGTTTTAGTTTTAATTAAATTTACAGGTTACAACTCTTGTTTCAAAAGATAAACAATTACAGTTAGTAAAAACCAAACTTTCATTTACAGTACAAGTATAAGCACATAATTATAAAACTAAACTAGGTTACTGAAGGGTATCTTAAGCCCAGTTTTCTTAGTAAGATAAATTATTAATTAGTCACCGGCTTCAGATTGAAACTGGTGTTGTTTCTGCAGTGTTTCTTCTGCAGAAAAAAAGTTACAGGAACACTAGTACATGTGATCAATTTTGCCATGTTAGTTTTCCACGTTAGTTTTAATTTCGTGGAAAAATCAAGGGTAAATTATGCATTTTTATAATTTTTTTTAAGAAGCCTCGACTTTCGTCGCTGTATCCACGCCAGACCGTCGCTATAGCGACGACACCGTCTTTTGTTGACTTATAAAACGGTCAAGGCATCGATACAGCGACGGCCAAGAGTTTAAGCGCGGTTATGTTTGATTTTTTTGTGAATTTTGTTCAGCGCGCGCGGTTATGTTTGTTTTTTTTGGTGAATTTTGTATGCCATAACCGGCCATGGATGATATTTCGAGCCCGAAACAACGTCTCTCATGGAGGAGTGACCAGGGGGTTTTCGTTGGAGTTGGTAGTTGAGAATTTTGTGACAAAGGAGGTTCCATTTAACCCTGATGTCTTGAAGCATATGTTCCCAAAGATTGAATGGAAGGCTCTCCACGATGCAGCAAAGAAGATGAATGAGAATGATCTACAGTACTCCGTTAGGGAAATACATTGATAATCAGCTGAATAATGTGTGGTTTCAAGATGAAGAGATTTTTCCAGTGAATGGAACTCCAGAGGTCCGGGAACAGGGGTTTTGGATTCCTGTTTCACAGTCCTATTATGAGCTTGCACAAAAAATAGAGGTATTTGTTTTGGGGGGCCATTGCTTTATCATACTGCAAGAGATATGCAGTGTATAGGTTAAGATAGCTATTTATGTCCAGATCTGTGTCTTACATGCCTACCGTATTGGCACATATTTCAGAATGAAGTTTACTTCAAGCTAGGGTCAAGCTTGGTGGTCTCGCACACCATCAGGAGATATTCTTCAAATTGCTGATAAACCACTTCCAAAACTTGCAGAGGATGAGGAGATCGTGGGTATAATAACAATGGAAGATGTTATTGAAGAGCTTTTACAGGTTTCCATCTCAGGCCCTATCTTCATCCTTGCTCTTTTCTTAGTTCACCATCATTTTCATGGGTGGGTAAATATCTTTTGGGCCAGAAACCTTTGGCTTAGATGCTGCATCCAAGGGTTTTTTATTATGCAAAACCATTCAGGACTTGCACATGGATTTCTCCACCTAATGCTTAGAACAAACTTCCAAGGCTCAATTAAGGAGTATAACAAGATGGTACAATTTGGCTACATAACTGCAACAGCATAAGCAAAGCAGTTGAACCTATTTATCCCAATGAAACCATTTTTAGATTTACCACTTGACTACAACCTGGTTGACTGTGCACAGTAATTTAATAGATTCCTTATATTCAGTAATATTTTTAGTGAACTGAGAAATTTGGATGAGAATACCCTGTTCACTAAAATGACAAGTTTTGAACAGTGATTATGGTTATAACTCATTTGTATGGCATGGGCGTTATTCCCTAGCTCAGAGTCGAGTTTTCCAAATCATGTAAAGGATCTGGGTATGGCCTTAAACTTCATGTGTCATTTAGATTGCAGGTGAAAAATACATCATGTCATTGGCTTGCATGACTAAGCAAAGAAACTATCAAATTGTCTTGGTATCATAAATCGATTATAGGATTTTACTTCAAAATACACCTATGCAACGTTTTGACATAATGTTTCTGTATTTTGAGGGCAGCAGCTATTCTTGATACTTGAAGTTTGTCCATTGCATCCCACTCGTTTTAGAAAACCAACTTTTTCAATTGCATCACCTGATCACATTTATTACTGAGGTTTGATTCCTACAGTAGTTACATTGTTTAGGAAGAAAATCTCTTGATACTGACCTACTATTGTCAATTGGGAACATGGAATCCCTCTTGTAGTTGGGAAAAAGTGAAGGCAATTTCTTGTGAAATAAGCTTTGTCTTGGTTCGCACTAAACTATATATGCACTCACAGAATATCTAACTTTGATTTCTGGCTTTCCTAGCTTAACAGCCTCTTTCACTATTTGATCTTAGTGACACATATTTTAGTCTCTCTGTGAATGTTGGTTGGTTAGACCATTCCTATCAATGGATCTATAGACCTGTTTCAAGAGGTTAGGTCGGGAGCCACTAAGCCTGAAACAAAATAGATTTTTAATTTCAACCTTTATGAGATTTAGTTGGTCAGCACATGCACTGGAAATGGTTAGTTCTCTTAGTGAGGGCCAGGATTTGTTGCTTGGTTAGTATTAATACAGATATATTTGCTTTTTCTCTGGGGCTTGACCAATGATGTAGGTTAACTTTGTGTGTGTGCAGGAGGAGATATTTTATGAGACGGATGCTCATGACGATACCACTGCAAAGTAAACATTATACAGCTGAGAGAGTATATCTAGAATGATATTTGACAGTTGTGATAGCTCCCCTGTATGGCCAAAATGAACATTATGGCGCAGAATTCTGCTAAAACTTATGAAGTATTCAATTTCAAGCAACTTGTCTCTGCCCAATTCAGGACTCCATGGCAAAGCACCAGCTTCCTTAACATCAATATCTGATAGAGTGATCCAGCCAAGTACAAAACAATATCTTTCAAGTATAAGCTCATGCATTTGGGAAGCTTCCTATTCTGCCACACTTCCAAAATGCGACAAACAACAGAATAGAGATCAGACCAATTTAAACCCAGATCTTGAAGAACTTTGTGTTCTACAATACCCCAGTTATGGCTCTTCCATTTTACATGGTAAGTATGATCCTTTTTTAAGAGATGATTAATGCATGGAATTTATTTTCGTGTGTATTTTTGTTGTATGCTAGATGGTCTTTAATGATGGAATTTGTTTTAATTAATAGATGGTCTTGTTCTGGCCATTTGCAGAGGGGAGCATTAAATAGCTAGTTCCTTAACTATCTTAATAAGCACATACTTCCTGTTTTCGATAAGGTATTTTTTTTGAGCCACTCTGACTATGTCCTTTGGCTTCATTTCTGGTTATATGAAAGTATATGGTTCTACTGAAGAATGTATCACTTTTCTTTCCACATCAATATCTTGTTCACCTTTTCAAGGGATACTTGTCACATGGGCTTCCAAATCTCCTAACCATATGGGCACTGGTGAAAATAATGAATAATGACATACTATCATAGATATTGTTGTCTGAGCTCTTTCTGTTGTGCTACCTCATTTTTATGAACTATTAGACATTGAATTGGTAAAGCAGAGCACAAGGAATATGATTCAGGTGCATGAAATCGACCAATATGGAAATTAGACTGAAAGGAAGTGGTCTTCTTCCATTCTGAGCTCTCTTCATATATATAAAATGGGGCCTATACCTGGTGAAGATGGAAAAGACCTTATTTGTAGATTGTAGATTAATATGATCACGTTCTTTCACTTGTTTTTGATTTTTCAAAATCGAGATAATTTTTGTTACAATGCAAAATAAAAATTTAGCTTCTAGCATGGATATTGTTTGAATTGTTATTGTGAATTATGGCCTTTGAGACACATTCCTTCTAAATAGATTATGGGATGTAGACTGTAGTTATGTTCCTGAGCAGCCCCTCGTTCCTTCCTTTTTGGGGA
>LPNX010188042.1:0-10392 GCA_001517045.1 Pseudotsuga menziesii | reverse complement strand
GATATGCACGGGCATGAATTTGTAACTGCAATGTAACTTTGATCTGGTCAATCCTTTCACTTTTCAAGTGTTGCAGGCTAGTGGTCATCATTTTGACCATGTTCGCACAAACCTGACACCTCCATTGTACAAATTTCCATATCCATTTGCACATGAAATCATCTGACCCTCTTCCAATCTTAAATTTCTGTGCTGAAATCTGACCATAGCACATAATCAGCTTTCATCTAAGTACTAGACTAGTTGAAAAGGTCGTATAATTTCCTTTATATGTCATGTAATGAAATTCTTACCATGTTTGAATGTTTGACCAAATCTCTCGATTCCAAATGTTGGTATAGTTACTTTTGTTGTCTTTTTGTAATCTCTGTTAAGTTTTTTTTTCTTTTGTAGTCCCTCATGATATCATATGATTTTGGAGGTTAAGAAATACTCTGGTAAGTGTGTCTAGAAATGAATGGAAATATATTTTAGTGTCCTTGAGTGACCAGAAACAGTCAATGATATTGTCAGGTACAGCAAGGATACTTAATGAACAGGAACTGTGTAAGGCAACTTCAGCCTGGAGTTCCAACTCTGTAATGCAAATTGTAGTATAAGTGAGTAAATCACATGATTAAGGTAAAATGAAATAGCCAGACAATTGACACAGGATGAAAAATCATCTCAATAGGATATGAATGTGGCATGCTCTGCATTTACCATGACCCTTCACCATGGTGAAGGTTCCCATGAAATATCATCTCAACAGGATATGTAGAATGAGTTAAGGAGACAGGTCTGGATTTATTGGGAAAATCTTTAGGTCTGGAGATATCAGTCGCTCAGTGGCATTGCTTGAAAAAATATATTTCAATGCCTTAATATATTTGCAACCGTTTGGGTGGCTCTGCCCCTGTTTGTGAGATGTTTTTATTTGTTCTTATTTCTTGAATATTTGCTATTATCACTTAAGCACTTCAGTGTGACAGATTGATCTATTTCCATTGGACTACTCTGATTACCTGTGGATTCTTCACCTTGTGGAAGGCGACCAATTGTAAACCAAGTATGAATTTGTTTGTGTGTTTTGACTTTATAGTCACCTAAAAGTCTTTTAATGTGCCAACGACACCTTATCAATCGTAGTCTTCTCAAGATATAATATATTCTGCACATTTGTTCTATGATTATGGTTATTATACATTTGTGATTGTATTATTCTGCCTCCACTATGATGCAACAAGCAATTTCTACACTGATCGAATTGGAATTCAATTATTAATGGAAGCTCGTTGTGGTACAAGTTGATTATGATTTATTGGGAAAAGCTTCATCTGAATTGTTCTGTATGGAAGTTTTTCTATATATCTGTGTTAAGTACAATACTAGCTACAAATCAAAATGAATGTCTGAAATATTTTCATTAATTTGCATTTGAAGTATGTGTGTTGAGTACAATACTGGTGACAGATCAAAATGAAGGTCTTGAATATTTTCACCAATATACATTTGAAGTGCATGAGCTCTTAAAGTCCTGAGTGGAGCTCGAGCAGCTTCTTACTCCAGCCAAGTGCACTTATGAACCTTTTGCAACCTGTCTAGAACACTTGCTAAAATAGACAATCAGAGTCTAGAATATTCTCAATAATTCCCATTAGAAGTGTCTAAACATTTACTTAGTATAGCTATAGAAAACTGCCATTCCAGCCAAATTCAGTTATGAGTTTTTAATTTTTTAAGAGGCAGATTTCTTGCAATTGACTGGTTGTTATACTTGTTTTTTGCAGTTGATATCATCTCAGCAATTGAGTTTGATAAGACTGGTGAGCATCTTGCTACTGGAGATCGCGATGGTCGTGTTGTACTCTTTGAGAGGACGGATGGAAAAGATGTAAGTTTTGAATAGAGCTCACAATATGTGGTGGTATATTCATTCCAGTTTCTGGTATAGGCTTAACATTCTTTTTTTTAGACTCTAGAGTCTACACATATCCATTCTCATCTAAATTTGAGAGAATTCATTACTTGTATTATTATATATATACATTCTTTAATTATAGCACTTTATCTTTTGAAGGGAGTTTGGTTGTCCTGGCCATTGAATCAATAATAGAACATTTATTTATAAATGTTTAATATTCCTTTGTTTAAAAAACTTTTTAGCTACATTCTCGAAAAGAGTTGGAGAGAATGGATTATCCTATTACAAGGCATCCTGAATTTCGTTACAAGACAGAATTCCAGAGTCATGAGCCTGAGGTATTCTTTTGCATTTTTTGTGTTTCTAATATATTTGTAGCATTATATTTAGTTCAACTTTGATAAGGATTGTTGTCCAAAGTATTTTGTATATGCTCAGATCATCTGCTTTCCTGTTGTCAGTTTGACTATTTGAAGAGTTTGGAGATAGAGGAGAAAATCAATAAGATCAGGTGGTGCCCGTCAGCTAATGGTGCCCTATTTCTTCTTTCGACCAATGACAAAACTGTCAAATTTTAGGTGCCTAAAATGCCCATATATATATATTTTAAAAACTACAGAGAGCGTCGCTATAGCGACGGCTTGCCGTGGAACTTTGCGACGTCTTTCCGTCGATATAGCGACGTCTTACCGTCGCAGGTATTGGGGTTTGTCATTTTCATTTTAGGAATTTCCATCGCAATTGCGATGTCTTCCCGTCACTATAGAGACAGCCTACCCATGGAAATATACACACAACAAAATAGAACATCGTCGCTCTTGCCACGCAATTAACGGGTCGTCGCTATTGCGACGAAATAGTTTCCACGGGAAAAAAAACACTTAGACGTGGCAATATCCACACTTCTCCGTGGATATTGCCACGTTTTGGCCGTGGCAAAATTGATCACTTGTACTAGTGGAAGCCTTAGGGCCTAAACCTTTTATTATCAGATTAGTATGGTTAACTAAACAAGGTATGATTCTTTATAACAATAATGAAAGATTTACCTACGGTCTCATGACCTACTTAATGATATAATATCATAGTTAAGTATTCAAATTAAATCTCGCACAAGATTCACTAACATATTTAAAAAAATAATGAATTGGAGAGAGGAGTGTATTTCTACTACAACATAGATTTTAGTATAAAATCAAGAAGAATAATGGTACAACCTGTAACTGTAAATGAGTAAAGTCAAATGACATCACAATTATTGTTTAAACCAAGCTTTGTATATGCAGAATAAGACCTTCGCAGGAAATAAGTCAACAGGAATCAATATAGATAACAGAGGCCTTACAGCCCTTGTTTCCAAGCCTACTTAGAAATTTCAAAATTCTAAGCCTACTCTTTCGTTCTTTTTAGGTAGTTTTAAGCAAACAAGGAACAATATTTTAACCTCATCATCAAACTCCTCTACTTCCATTACGACTTCTGTGTAAGTTAATATTCCAGTTATAAACAAAGTGGAGGCACTTTAAAAAGATATTAAAACTACAGAAAACAGACAAGCATTGCTCCACATAAAAGAAAAAAAAACAATTAATGTTTACGATAGAGGAGTCTGAGCCCAAAAATATAATCGATAGTTGTCACGTCCCCATCCCTCAGACCGGTGAAGAGGACGCGACGAACACCAAGCATACGGGCAAACCGCCCCATGAACACAATCAAAAGAAATCAATGCTGGAATTAAAACTTACAAGCATACACAGATGCAGAATGAATCAACATTCAGCGGAAGCAACACACATACATTTCCAGCATAAAACATGTTCATCATAATTCATTATACAATAGATATAAATTGTAGAGATGAATTAGCAGCAGTACTTATCTTTTGATGAAGAGTCTACCCTGCAATTAGCTACGTCGCTGCAACATTCCACCCAACCATAGGCTAGCGTGCTCATCCATCTCTCAGCAACGCTGCCACCCCCGAGCTGGGCATGATTCCTCCAAGGATAAGGGTCAATGCAGGCTTACACATAGCCAAGGGGCACAATCAGCAACAACCACAGCTGGGTTTATCAGGCCATCAACAGATCGGCCAAGCCAGCACAGTCCAAGGGACAACCACTGCATACCAGTAACAAAACAATCCCTTCACAGCTCTGTGAAGAAGGCAAGGACAACCGGGGACAGTCCCAAACAAAAATATGAAAACACAGCTCCAGCCCACAAGGCAACCAGAGTTGTTCTTGGCCCTAGCGTGGCCAAAACAACTCAACAACAACCCAAACCAGGGTACTTCAGCAATCACAAACCCACATGAATGATGGCAACAAACCACAGTCCACAATGGATAACAAACAACACTCCCAGCATAGCCATGGGAGATTCAGTCAACGAAGCCTGTGCGTAGAGGACAAGGACGTAGTCCAAAGCGGAAGAAGGGAACACACATGCACAGTCCGAAATTGAAGGAGGCCGGACTCTCAACAGCACTCAGAAATCATGGGAAGAACCATAGCAACCCAAATCATGGGTGAAACCAACAGCAAGCATGAATCACAGGTTAACTAACAGCAAGCAGAAAACATGGGTTAAAGCCACGGTCATTCATATACCAGCAGAAATCAGGCCCTTGAGGCCATTCACCTGCTCGCTGCATGCATAAACCAAAGAAGAGCCGCGACTGGTGCGTGACGAAGAATAGAATAGACAATCCCAGTCTGCGCGAGAATGAATAGCTCCCTGCGCGTGAGGGTGAGCAGACCATATCCTTAACGCATGAATCAACAGACCAACGGGAGGACAAACAGACCATGGATCCGCGTGAGGAAGAACTGACCAGCAGTGGAGGGAGTGGAGAGTGAATGGAATGTTGCCCCTCTGCCCCCAGTGACGTGAAGAGTAAGAATCCGCTGGTGGAGTGGGCACGTGGGCAAGGATGGACAGTCCTGCCACACCCACCACCACTCAGCAATAACTGCCCCCAACTAACAAAACAAAGCATTGAAGAGGTTGACAAGGGAAGATGGCAAAACACAACAAGGTGGCAACACATGGGTTTTCCCCCATAGACCAAGGTTTGACATCCCCCACCCCTTATCCTTTGGAACCATGCCCTTTTCATTCAACATTGCACTGCTGTAGCTGGTTGTGGTTTTAGTTTTATTTGATGTGCATGTTTACATGATGCTGAATTATAATGTGCCCAATAGCATGATATACCATCAGCAACTATCCCTATTGCCAAACATACACAACCAAATCAATGGTGGGGCTTTTGCCTTTAGCTCCTCACCATGATTAATTACATTATATACATCATTCAAATGGGGTCAAAACCGGGACGTTACATTCCCCTCCCCCTTGGAATAACACCTTCCTCGGTGTTCCAATACATAGGAATACATACACAATATATATACAATTGCACATCAAAATTTCAAAATTTTTGTAGATCTGTCCCACGTTCAATCATCTACTTTGAACGTTCAAGACCAAGCCCTTCGACTTCCACAGACTTGTCCTGCTGGTTCTCAGCTTCCAGCTGATCCCGAAGTCTAGGAACTTTGCAGCTATTTCCCTCATCATGTTCTCTCCTTCCTTTCCCTTGCCGATTGCTCCCAGAAGGCTTTTCACCTCCCTTTGCAAACCAATAGAGTCTTGCAAAATCTGGTGGTTCATTTCATTCTTCCTTCTTTGTGTCTTGAGCATCTCCCCAAGATTTTCTTGGGTCTTGGCAATCATTTGAAGGAGACTTCCAGTTAAGTCCAATAACTTTTGATCTGCTGCCATAATCAATGTGCACCTCCTGGTTTCACTTTTCTCACCTATGAAATGCACCATTGAAATTCTATCAGACCAAGCATAATGTAGACATTAAAATTAGTCAATAAACTTCCCCATTTGGCATGACAGTCCAAGTCTCATCAATGAGGCTTTAATATTTTTCATGCCTTCCTAACAAGCACATGAGCTCATTCATGTCCATTCCTGGGCAGGGAATTAACTATTCCAGCATTCACAAATTTACTTAAGCAAATACACACATTTCACTCTCAATCATACATGCATTCAACAATATTTTGTTTTCACAATGCATAAACATATATATATATATATATATATATATATATATAATCAAAAGGCAAGAGAGAGCAGTAAGAGTTTTCCCCTCTTTATTTTGTTCCATCCTGGAACCCACACCATTACTGTGGATTTTCATGCTCTCAGCCTCTTTCACTTCACCGTGAATGCTTGACCAATCCTTCTTGGTCAAGACACTTAGTGTCTTCGGTCTATTCTAGACCTCTAAACCATGGAGTCTCTCCACATGGTTTGTCCCAACTGCTAGGAACCTCACAGTCTCACTAGCACCTTTTTCATTACCGCTCATTCCAAGCTCTCCAGGACAGTCACATGTCCACATGCACCCCTAGGATGCTCTCATAGTGCTCGCTTCCAGTGATACCTATATCCAAACATTGAATATATTCACATGTTTAGTTTATTCTCATCAGTTTTATCTCTAGAGCAAGAGTTTAAAACATCATAACCAAATCATATACACATGTATATTCACAAGCAAAATAATCCAATACTTATTTGTATTGTGCATTTCCTCGTTTGTCCACAGGATCCTGCTTCGCTTTGCAAGCCTTGGGATCACCTATGGACTTAGATGTTAGGTCAGCACGCCGGCTGCTCCACATCATCAAATAACTAATGTCCAGCCAGTGCATCCTCATGTCGACTGGGCTTGGAACTTTACCATGACCATTTCCAGGTCTAGGATCTACTATGGGTCCTCAGGCATATCACAGCCCAACATACACTTATACCAACACACACTTATATCAACAATAACCCTTACTCCGCAACCCCTCACAACAACCATTTACCATTTACCTTTTACCTTTTTTGCTTTTGGGTGCAATTCCCAACTGCATCTATTTAGCCTGTCAACACAAGCAACACAAGCAATACAAGCAAACTCATCAGCGTTATTGCTCTAAAACTGTAATCACATTTCCTATCATTCATTATCAAGTATTGAGACACCAGGAGTGCACCCACTCCCTAGGGTGTAATCAATAATAAAAACCCTTTCATGACTCGACATCGGAAAAGTGTGCACTCTTTTGCGGTGTGTGCCATGTAGGTCCTATTCATACTCAAGCAATTGGTCATCATGGAAATAAATCAAAACATGTTCTGCATATGGAATTCAACAATTAAACATGCATATTCTTAGCAAGGGTTACAGAACACTTATCCATTTGCTGTTGCAGTATGCTTGTTATGTATATCAGGCACAGTCAAGCCATCAAGGAGTTGGGAACGGCTAAATGCTAAGCTGGTGAGCTCATTACAGAGCTAGGAATACCTACACCAGAACTAGCCTGAATTCTAAGACACCCACACACACCCAGCACAAGGAATCAGTCCCTTCTCTGCTACGTAGTCCCTCAGGCCCTGCATTCCCTTCCAGTGCTATCCCGGGGTTGTGGAGAAGAAAGCCAGCCCTCTAGCTCTGTCTGTGTGGTTTCCAATCACCAGGTTTAAGCAAACCAAGCCCCCATCCCTGCTTCCTTTTTACATTTCATATCCACACATGTCTCACTGACATAATTTATACCATCTCACTCATGTTACTACCAAACATGCAGTGCAGATGAGACATTTCCAAAATGTCCAATGGCGTTTCACCCGAAACCCATTTCCAAGGGAAAACCTTCCCATGAAGTTTGACTTCTGCAGGCCATCACACATGGTCTTCCTGTAGTGTGTATCCCTGACACATTCATCAAATAGCCAAACAGTCAATCATTGTCTGATAATACAATCCCAATTGATTGTTCCATAACCAAGCAATGACATTGGTAATCAAATTCAATAGGGATTTGCAATTCTATCTATTACAGAAATTGACTTGCTCAATTGTGGGTTTCTTGTAAGCAGCATTACTATGCCCATTATAATTTATGCTTACTAACATAATATAAATACCCACTTACCATGCGTCCACCTGACACAATCTTACACAAGCCAACAGTGATTAGTAGTCGTTAGCAATTTCTTAAATTCGAAATTCACAATTCAAATTTAACAAGCCATTATGCATGCCAACTACTTTCACAACCATGAGACTCTTCTCATAAATGGTAGATTCTGGCATTGGTCAGGGGCTTACCTCTCAATGACATGCTCGAAATAATCTACCTGAAACCTGAGTTTCAATCAACCAAACAAAATTTTGTGCAAGCCAATAGTGACTAGTAGTTGTTAGCAATTTGAAATTCACAATTCAAATTTAACAAGCTCTTTTACATGGTAGATTCTGGCATTGGTTAGGGTCTTACCTCTCAATGACATGCTCGAAATAATCTACCTGAAACCTGAGTTTCAATCAACCAAACACAATCTTGTGCAAGCCAATAGTGACTAGTAGTTGTCAGCAATTTGAAATTCACAATTCAAATTTAACAAGCTCTTTTACATGGTAGATTCTGGCATTGGTCAGGGTCTTACCTCTCAATGACATGCTCAAAATAATCTACCTAAAACCTGAGTTTCAATCAACCAAACACAATCTTGTGCAAGCCAATAGTGACTAGTAGTTGTCAGCAATTTGAAATTCACAATTCAAATTTAACAAGCTCTTTTACATGGTAGATTCTGGCATTGGTCAGGGTCTTACCTCTCAATTCCATGCTCGAAATAACCTACCCAAAACATGAGCTTCAATCAACCAAACACTTGGTAAGTCTAGATGCATATAACCTTTTCATTGCTACAACCCTCACCGAAGCATTTTCAGAATTTATAAAATTCAAATACTTCCAGCTGTTAGTCACATCAATATATACTAAAACTCATTTACTTCATGCAATCATTATCATGCTATCATTGCAAGGTATAGTCATATCATTCATGCAATTAAATGAAATGTTTAGATTCTCCTTTTTTCACAAGCGTGTCATTCATACCACCTTGCTCTTCCATAGAGCATTTCTGGCAGCCAATTGATCATGACTATCCTGCATTCATAACAACCTTTGAAATGGTTCCTGAATTGTCATCAATTCATCATTTCGGTCATTAGTCATTCACAGTATCACATGCATTCATCTCAATGCATTCATGCAATGCACCACAACATTACACCTATACTTACATTCCTTGGGCTACTAAGCTCAATCAATATATACAGGCATGACACCTTTCTATATTCCAACATCCACATGGTATGAGGTCTCTTACCTTTACCACTCCTTGGAATTTGTCATAAGCAAACTCTTACCTGCATGGGTCGTACTTACACCCTTGACATGACCAATTTGGTTGGTCCCTTGCAGGAGATTGCAGAATTTGCTCACCAACTTTTGTTATGGACTTGTTGCTTTATCCCTTTCTCCAAAGGGTTGCTGGTCACATCCATCAGCATCAGCAACATATTTAGCTAGGTCCATGTCGTCGTTGGTTTTTCCACTAATGCCACATCAAAGCAATGATTATCATTACTGGGTTATTATAGATATATAATTCCCAATATTCTTACCAACTGTAATGTCCCGGTTTTGACCCCGTTACATTAGATGTATATGATGTGTATATTGCAAATGATCATGGTGTGGAGTTAAAGGCCAAGGCCCCACCATTGATCGGTAATGCTATGTTTTGGATTTAAATTGTCACCGATGGTATATCGGGGCATGCGGCACATATAATGTTGGTCATCATGTAAATATGCATCTATAATAAAAATGAACACAACGAGCTACGGTCGCAGCAACTAAATTGAAAGGGGCATGATTTTCCCAAGGATAAGGAGGTAAGGGGGAATTGTCAATCCTGAGCCAAAAAGGGGGAAAAACCCATGTGTCTTCTTCCCTTGTTTTACTCCCAACCAGCTTCAGTTAATAATTTCTGCTGGTAGCTGAGGGAAGTTATGGCAGTTAATTGTTTTGAGAGTGGGGTGGCAGGACTGTCAGTCCATGCCTCCACACACACTCCACCCATAGTTGACTTCTGAATGGAAAGGAAAAAACGCACTCTTCACCCACGCAGATTTTCTTTCCTCTCTCCATGAGCTACTGAGCACCCACGCACTGCAATTTTCGCGTCCTCCTGGTAGCTGTTCACCTTCATGCACTTCCCATTTGGCTGCTCATTGCTTTCACACACAGGAATTTTCCTGGGTATTTTTACCCACGCGATTTTCTTCTGCAATTCGCGTCCTCTCCATTGCTGTGCATTCTCACGCAGAGGGACTCTCTCCCGTTTTTTCCTCCACGCACAGGATTTTGCTGGATTTACCCACGCATCAGTTTTCTTCTGTGGATTGGTGACTAGTGTGGCCGTATCCTTTACTCACGGGACGATTGTGGGAAGGGATGATTTTAAGAACCCCCCCTAGATTTATATGTATAAAAATTGGGCGAATCTCTCCAATATAAAGGAAAATTTGAAGGCGATTTTATCAATAATAT
>LPNX010187992.1:6924-19681 GCA_001517045.1 Pseudotsuga menziesii | reverse complement strand
CTTGTTAAAAAATGAAGAGGGATCCGAGTTTAGTTTCCTGGACTCATTAAAATTTAATAGGGAAGGTAAGGAAGAAATTTTCTCTTGTTTTCAGTAATGGCAGCATGTCCTCCTTAAACATAGTACTCTTTATTTTCCGATATCCATGTTTCAGTGATTACTTTTCCGTTCAGCTATTACCTTGAGTTTATTACTCCTCCTCTTGTCTGTTATACCTAGGGAATCTGATCATGTCTCCTACATGACAGATAGGTCTAGTTGTTCTATCTATAAGTTAAATGCTTCCTTGGGTCATCTATGTGTTGTGCTCATTGTTCAAGGACTATACCCAATGTCTGATCTATAGCCTGATCCCATCATTGTTATATCTATTATCTATTGTGTCTCCCTTCTTTTTCCCAGTTCCTAGTCACTCATGTGATCCATTGGAGGATCTATTGCCTTCCTTATCACAGCATGGTTCCATTTCAGTACTTCCTGATGACGAAGACCTAGAGTTTTGACGTTTGTACCTCATGATTCACTTTCATCATTGGTGAATTCCTTTGCTTCATTTGTTGATTATCACCTATTGATTGACAAACTGTTCAATCCTTTCCATGTTCGACTTCAGCTTACCTTTATTCACATGGCTTGGATTGTACTGGTTCTTTGGGATCCTTTATGAAGACCTTAGTCCCTCATCTATGGACTAAGTTCGGCAAGATTATGTTCTATTCATATACACAGCTTCCAGATCTTTGAAGACTCATCATTATTGTATATTGTGGCTTCGATCCACCTTTGTAATATACGTGGTTTCATATCCGTATCATATGATGTACTCAAATATTGTAAAGGAGCTAGTGTTCCAGTAAATTGAACATAGCATCCTCAGATGTAACTTTGTATATGACATTACTATGTATTTGTTTCAGGCACTCTCTCTGCTCCATTGGATTTCTGAGTTCTCCAAAGATAAAGATTATAATGTATTTTGGCCATTGTTTCCCTCTAACCTCACACATTAGGGGGCATCTATTATCCACCTAAATGGCACCTCTCCATCCGAGTGCCGACATTCCCCATGTTGGCACACAAAAGGACATTTATGGATTGAGGGTTGCCCAAAACACTATAGATGGGCTTATTAAGAACTACATTCATCATCCATCCAACTGGTTATTTTTACCTTTTGAATATGTCAAGTCCTGTACGTGACTCTTCTTATATGCAAATCACGTGTTGTACGCGAGTGTCAGTTATTGCATCTCGCATACAGATGTGTACGCGGGTTACCCTTAGAGCAACTCGCGTGTCATACGCGAGTTGCCAGTATTGATACCCGTGTACATGTCCCTTTGACATTAAAAATAAAAACACGTGATTACTTGAGATTAGTTAAGCACTTAACCTTAATCACCTTAACTGTCTCAACCTCCTCAACCTTCGAAATTGCCTTATTTCACCAAGTATAAATACAGGCCTTGGGGAGGGTGTTAATAACATACACTTGGAGAGAAAATTTATGCTAGTGGAGTTTATACAGAAGTATTTGGAGCAGTGGAACTCAAAATCCTTTGGTTGCAGAGGAATCCTTGTCTCAGGCGTTGGGTTGTAATCTGAACTATTTCATTATTGTCAATAAAGAGAATCCTTCTTCCATATGTGTCTTGAATGTCTCTCATATATTGTGGTTTGATAAATATTTATGTTTCAGCATCCTGTACATGATTTATCTAACCCATTTATATATATGTATCATCCTATATATTAAATATTGACTCTTGACAGGTGAAGGAGAAGCATCCCTGAAGGATTTGGAGGAGAATCAGAGCGAAAGAGGACAAGCTAGGATCAACCGTCATGTATCGGGTGAGTCTTTTCTATCCTCCTATTTCCTTTACTGCACTCTAGATTCGATTTCCTGCAAGTTTCTTGAGTATGTTGGTAACCCCAGACCTTCGGTTATAAGGTGTTTATTCATGTACAACAAGGAGGGGGTGACATTTTTCAAGATGATGTTTTGTTGAGTTTTTTATGACTCCTTAACTATTGGTGGTGGTAAAAAGAATCCAAAATGAGTAATAATGAATCATTCCATCCCTAAGAAAGCTGAGAGGAGGCATCCTGGGAGGTTTTGGAAAGTAGAGCAGTAGTGAAAAGCCTTGAATCAATGTGTTCTTAGCATAACTAACCCCAAAATTCAACAATAGGAAATTCCATACCTCACAACAGCCTTGTACAACAATTTTGGGTTGAGTTTGCTTATTTAAGTGGCATGTATAGTGAGTCTTGGAAAAAATCTAATTCATTATGGGAAATTTCCTTGACATTTTTGGACATTCTTGACCATAGACAGTAGTAAAAACCAGCCCTAGAATAAATCTGGGAAGTACTGACTGCATGTGGAACGAAAAACTGTGAATCACAGAATCAGTCATCCTTGTACACCTTTCTACCACCATCAAGCCTATCTCTAAATATGGTCTGAATTGGAGGATTAAAAAACAATTAAGGGCATGAACATCCTTATGAAAATTTATGAACAAAGGAAAAAGCAAGCTTGAAGGAATGTTCTGTTGAATTTTATGGTTGAAATGGCATTAAGAAAGAATTATGGGCATGGATATCAACACAGAGAAAAATTAGCCACTACAACAACCTCAAACCATCATTCTGGATGCAAATAAGGGTTGTTGATTCCTTTCTAACTTCTAACATCCCAATCAGGAGTTTACAAAAGTATTATGAAATTTGCGTACTCTTTCTCTACAAAAGGAGTGTAAACAAACCGCAAAAAAGTTAAAACAGATATGAGTTAATTTCATATCCCAAAAACCAAATTTGAGTGTGATTTAAGTCATTTTGGTAAGATTTATGAGTTCTTTTCATGTTGAAATCTCATCTCTTCCAAGTTGAAGTAACTATGGGAAGTCCAAGGGAATTAACAATAACTCACATAACCTTCAAAACTATGCATTAGGGAGCTAAACAATCATTTCACCTTTCAGATAGCCCTTGAACTTAATTGCTTGAGACTTGGGCCGGATTTATTGAGGTTTCAAGCCTACATGATGGTACCTTCCCCTCAAAAAGGTGTTATTATGGTGTTTGGAGCCCAATAACTAGGCCTTGGAGCAATATTCTACCTTCTAGACAAGAATTTCCAAACAACAAATGGTCTAATGAATGGCATCCTGCAGTATCATGAAGAAGCATCCCAATTTGATATGTTTTGTAAGTGTTTTGCAACAGTCCAATGAGGCCAATTTGTGCCCCATATTATATTATGGACATCACCTTATATTGGAACATTTCTCTTCCTTAATAGTATCTTTTGTGATGAAACACTAACTCACTGAAGGGAATCTTCTTGGTAATAAAGCAACATCCACCTTAGAGAGGCCTTAGGGCCTAAGGCATGTGGATAAGATTTGGAGGAGGATTGTTGAGATTTGGAGGCTTGTTTCATGTTAATCTATTGTATTTTATTCATTTGTGGATCCATCACCCTCTTTTATGGGATAGTCACTTAAATTTTGAAGGAAATTTTCATAATAAGAGGGCTCCCATATGCCTTTTCTTGACATGTAAACATCCCTTGGTGGCTTCATGAACACCTTGGGTTGCTTTGTGAACATTGCTTGTGAAGAAACCCATATTGGAATTCCTTGGAGATTCAATATTGATGAAGAAGTCTTCTTGAAAGACCTTCAAAGGCCACATGGCATAATCTTATCATTTGTTTCCTTGAATGATGGAGTCCCATGATTTTGGGGCCTCATGTATCTTATTTATTGTATATATCGCTTTGACAACTTTATTTTATTGCTTTGTTTGGATTTTGTTAGAAATGGGGATTTTGTATTATTTTACTGTTGGCCAAATTTTCCTCACTCTCATGACCCAGGTTCAACAGACCCACAAAACCAACAAAACACCCAAGGACATCATCCCGACAGAGCAAGCTCATTCGACAACACCCGTGAGGCAAGCGTAACCTCACCCGAGATTTCCTAATGTGTAACTGTCAGAACCACATTTTTGTAGTCAGCAGGGGATTACAGTTCCTTGGCGCAAGGACAAGGTGCTAGATAGAGTCCGAAGAATGGAGTCTTTTAATACTTAACAGTGGCACAACAGTGTGACACAGCTAGCATGTGACACAACCTTGTCCTTGAAAACCTAACAACCGGTGCAAATATGCGATGCAGATGATTCCTTAATAGTAAATGACAATGGGGTGATTGTATTACAACTTAGCAATATTTAAACATGAAATAGTACACAATGATTGACAATGCTTTAGTCATTCATTCATTCACTTCTTTTATCAGTATTGTGACATTCATTCAAGAAATAGCCATAACCAATGAAAGATAATCAAACATTCAACATTAACCATTAAACATTCAACATTCAAAATTCAACATTCATTCGACACAAGATGTAAAGTGGAAACCCAGTTGGGAAAAACCACCAAAGTTCTCTTCATATGGCATGAGAAATATATGGCACTTTGCAATCTATGATTTGCTGACTGTTTTGATATATGTCTTTTCAGTTCAGACTCTTTCTTTCTCTCATGCTCTCTATTTTATTCTTCTAACTACTCCTATTGATCTACACACATCTCGGATTGACTCTTCTACTTTACTATATTTGCACTCAATTGCATATTGACTCTCTACAAAATGGTCTGCACACACATCTATAGATACGTGGCTCAACAACCTTCTATTACTATCATACTTATCTCTGATCTCTTCAAAATACTTCTAATTATTCTATGACCGACTCTACTCTTATATTGAACAGGCTCTTCCTATTTATAGATGTTACAAGACCACGCAAGGTCGACTTGGTACAACTTAGTTATTACAATCATAAATAACCACAAAAATGTCTATTTATTACAGCCCATATTGGTCACAAAAACGTTGTTCATTACATTAATCATAGACCATAACTAGCTGCAAAAGGCATCCTTTTGTCTTCCACTGAATTGAAATCATACGGTCTTCTGACCTGCCGCTTTCCAACCTTTACTCTTGTACATGCCATTTTTCCACCAACTCTAGGTATTTTTTTCTTCGTTGCACTATTCCTTGTCGCAACTTTCTCTGTTATGCGCTTAATTTTCTTCCTTTACCTGCCATTATTCCATCGTGTGCCTGCTTTTCCTCTTGCGCTTGCGCTTCGGTTTCTTCTTTTTTCTCTTTAATGGCCCAACATTTACCCCACCCTATGCTATATCTAAAAAAATAATGATATTTTATTGTGAAGGAAGTTCTAGCTCCTATATAAAGACAACTAGTTCCTTATGTGAACTCATGGTTGCATCTTGGAAGATTTGTCTCTTTTGGTGCTTAATTGGTAAATATTTCTTTAGAGAAAATTTTGTCTAGCAATTTCTCTCTTTTGTTTATCTATTGGATATCATATTTGCTAGCATTGTCCATGTTACTTCTGTTGAGCTGCGTTACAAGAAATATTGTCTAGTTAGATTGGATCTTGGATAAGGTTTTAGTTTGGATTCAATTGAAGTGCGTGTGAGTGACAAATCAATAAAAATCAACGAGATGGAGAGAAAAAAGAGAAATTAAGGTAATAAAATAATTACAAATTTAAATAACGAGAGTCTAAGGTTTATGAAAAAAAAGAGAACTGTAGAAGAAATTCTCGAGATATATGGTGATACCCCAGTTTTGAAAAGGTGGGTCCTATTTATAGTCTTCAGAGGCTATCCATTCATAATGGTTCGAGGCAAATTTACATCCAACTTTGTGACCTCATCCTACTCAACTTCAAAATTCATTGGAAACTTGGACTTTGATTAAAAATGTATATTCTGGTGGTGTTCGTTTCAAATTAATGCATGGGCATGGAATTTTAAAATGATTTTATATTTTTCTCATCATTGAGAGGGGTCCTAGTAAAGGAAAAAATAAGTTCTACATTTAAGTTTCTCTATGAATTGTTAATTTCATAACAACGTTGAGAGATTTTAAACAAACAAAAGCCACTTGAAACTTGAACCCATATATCACTTTATGATTCCAAGCCACTTTAAAATTGAACCCATATATCACTTTATGAATCCATTGATGGTAAGAACGCTGCCATTTCTATATAATCATTTTAAGTGAGGTCCCCTAACTTGTATTTAAAGAAGAAATACAAACGTCTTGAGAGATGCAAGATATTAACCCCTATATAACTTGGAGGTAAGCTCTTAACCCCTTTTTCTAGCATTTAAATCATGTTATCAATACATTCATCGTCATCTATGTTGGGTGGATGGGGCAGACCTGGGTTCTTATGCTTTTATCTTCGCACCAACAAACAGACCCATAGTGTTGGCCCTTTCAGCAACAACCTACGAACAGGTTGCAGTCTCACCCGAAACAACTATGGGGTGCCGCAGAATCAGGTTCCTATAGGAGAAAGAGGGATATTATTGTACCTTTAGAATTAACAAAGAATAATCATGTAATACAGAGCTTCGACATTCACTTAAATAGCTTCGCAGTATAGATAAAAAGACAATTCTTGCTCAACCCTTAACTGGGAATTCACAGCGAAGTTAATACTTAGCGATCTATCTTACTTTATCATTCATCTACTTATCAATTTCATAAAAAAATAACATGAACAAAATAAAAAGAGCCACGACAACACAACATATACGTGGTTCACCCCTAGTGTAGGGGCTACGTCCACAGAACTGTGTTTATATTCAAAAATTTACAAACAACACAGTCCTGATCTGCGCACTCAGCTGCAGATCTTCTCAATAGCCCAAAACTGTGCACTTAGCTGCAGACCCTTTCTTCCAAAACCCTCTGCACACTCAGCTGCAGAGGTCATCCACACACTTAGTTGGGACTTAACCTTAAACCCAAAAATAGACCTTAACTTCTTCGCATCACATTATCATCATAACAAAAGCTTCTAAAAAATTGCCCTTGACTCCTTTACATAAGTGCCTATTTATACAAGTGTACTATTACAATACCATGGGCTTAAACCGTGGGCTCCCAAAACCTAGGGGTCATTTACAAAAAGAGGGGCTTCGACCCAACCCCGAAACCCCTAAGACTATTTTGGACCGCAACTCCGCTTACAAGCTTCGCACCAAAACCACGGAGTTGTCAAAATTAAGGACCTTCAAGGTCTGAGCCCCAATAGGCACCTGAGACTCACCAGTGTCCCGTCCCGGGACACTCTGCTGCTTTTTGGGTGCAATAATCTTGTTGGTGAAGATAGTAAACTGCTTGTTGAGGCTGCACATGATATCCTCAGTTGCTTTCTCCTTCTCCACTATCTCTTGCAGTGTTACTGCAGATGCTTCGTTGGCCTTTTCCTATGTAAACACATCATACTCCTTCAATACTTTGAGCTGGTTGTCCGCAGCAGTGCTCAAATCCAAGGCCTCATTAATGAGGGGCTACACAGACCTTGCTAACAGTGTTTCTTTTCTTCTGCAAGACTCAATTTCTTGCTGGAGCTCATTACTATGCTTTACCTTAAGCATCTTATGCATAGGAGGCAATGACTTAATTTCTTCTTTTACTGCATCTAGCTCTGTTTATCAGTGCTTGATGGTTTCTTGCAACTTTTCTACTTCTGGGTTGTCTTGCAAGTTTGCCCAGGCCTCGACACTTTTGTCTAGCAGCTTTGATGCAGTACTGACAAGATCTGAGATCTTCGTTGCTGAGGCCTGAATATCTTTGCGACGTTGTTCCCTGACCTCTGGTGGACTCTCAGGAATGAGGCGAAGCTGAAGCTCCACAATATGGGCCTCTTGCTCTGCTTTCATCTTCTTGATTTGGCTTCTAGACTGTTGTGCATAGTCTTTTAGCTTTACTATTCTTTGTTCTAGTTCTTCTTCAGCTTGCGTGTCGAAGTCAGGAAGACTTCGACACGCCTCATCCAATACTCACGCTAGTGTAGCCTGCTTGTTTTCTTCTTCCCTCTTCTTCTGTTCAGCTTCTTTCAACTGTGCTTCAAGGCTCTCACTCTACTTCATGGTATTCTCTAACTGCACATGTGTGTAGCTGTCCCATTCTCAGATCTCTTTCATGCGTTCCAATTGACAAAAATGCAGCTCCGGCATAGACAACTTGGTATAATCGATCTCAACTATCATGCTCATCTACGATTGAGATGCTGCGTTAGTTATTATAAGGGATACACTTGGTACTTGTCCTCTATTGTTTCTGGCTGGCCACTGTCTAGTATCTAGCTATGCGCCTACTGGGGCACTGCTTGCTGCAGCACCTGTCGCGGTTCTTTCCAATAATGCCTTAAGTTTTGCAACTCGCTGTGCTATGCCAGTGAGCACATCAAGATGTGTAGCTGCAAACTCTACCCATTTGCTGGATAATACCTCTGTCAACTTCGTCAGAGCCTGATCAAGCTCTTCAATCATCAAGGCGGGATCTTCGACAATATTCTTTCCCTTCGACGCCTTAGTTTTCTTTCTGGGATGAGGCTTAGTAACTTCCTCAGCTTCTGGGGACTTGCGCTTATCCAGGTGATTAGGGTCTGAGATGGTCTTTACTGACTCCTCTTCTTCTTAATTAGCTCCATCATCTCCACCATGGTCACCTTCACTCTGTTGTGAATCATCTTGTTCTTCACTCTCTTCCGGCAGGTCATTCTACTGCGGCTGGCTAGGACCTGCGCCCACATCTGCTACGGGACGGACTGGTATGTTGGGCCTTTTTCCTGTGTCCTTCATCCATTCAGTCGGCCACTGCTGAACTACTGTGAGGATGTCTTCCTGGTTCACTATGTATGGTAGCTTCCACCATGTATGTTTGTTATCTGCGCGGGCCTAGATAAAGACATTATGCATGTCAGCCTTGAATTCGGCCACTCCAGTATACTGAGAAAATAGCTCATTACTGAGCCGCGGTGTTTTCAGGATCTCATATGTGATATTCATTAAATAGAAGGAAAACACATAGTTCATCATCTACTGTAAGGCTTTATCCTGTGAAACCCAAAGAGATGCATACCTTGCTGTGCCAGGCATCTCCGGAGGCACATCAACAAACTATGCCTCGGTAGGTTCTCTCCATCCTACCAGTGCAATAAGCACTAACAACCATGAATAATGAAAGGTTCTACCTTTCTCCTATGCATCGCAGACATCTGCAAGGAATTCCCTAGCAAAGTACTATGTCCATTTGTAACTATCGCCTTCAGCACAGTTCGCAGCAATACTGACAATCGGGGTAGGTACTTCATTAGGTCTGCACTTTCGCATTAGTTTGCATGCTAGGAGCTCTACGGTGAAGTGAATGTTTTGGTGCTGAATAGTCACTGTTTGATAGCCTCGGTTTCCTTTTCTCAAACTGAAGCGGTCCTTCATGTGCTACGCTATCTTTGTATCTTCGTGCTTTCCCACAAATTCAATCCCCAGATCAGGCCCTTCCTTTGGAAAGCCTGTAATCCTATGAATTAGCTCTCCATCGATAGCAATTTTCTGGCTTCCTATCCATAGGTGCCCATCATGCACCAACACCAATAACTGATTGACCACCACGGTAACCTACGTGCTGCGACCAAAGTGGGGGACATTCAGCATCTTCAACAAGCCAACAGCCCACTGCTTTACTTCAAGCAACGTTGTTCCAACCTCTAGATAACGGACAGAGTGCAAGTATTTCCTAGGTGCGAAATGTGGAAACTTCCCATGATCATTCATATCATGGTCTACGTACTTGAGCCGGTCTAATATTCCTGTCATCGTTCCAAACAACTTCACACCCTGTGGCAGCGAAGGGGTGCGTAACGTGAACTTGGTTGTCTGCTGAGGTGGCTGAACTCTTGGTCAAATAGGTGAGAGATATGGTGGATGCTATGGTGCAACATTCTCATCCTCACCGAAGTCTTCGAAATCTTCAGGTGGGAGCTCTGCCGAACCAAGAGGATTCATGGGATCCTCCGGTGTCTTTCCTGATGGCTTGTGCCTTTCTTCATTTCGCTTAGAGAGAAATTCTACCTTAAACTCCTTTCTGGTAGATCATGTCTGCATTGGTTGATTCATTGCTAGGGAAGTCTCTTTGTGAGGTGCATATGCAAGTGCATTTCTCATAAGGTTCTGCAGACCCCTCTCTCTAAATTCTATCAACAATTGCTAGAGGTCACGATCAGCTGACATGGAATCAACTCAAGAAAATGCATAATGTGAAATTCACAGGCCTAGGTGGCTTCTTATGGAATCCAACAATGAAATATGCCATAACTGTGCATTAAAGACACCAAATCTGACCGAGCAGCAGTAGATCTTGTCTAAATGGTGCTAGATTCCTCAAAATCTCATCATTACAGGCAGTTAATGTAGTTAACGTACCGGCACCACCAAATCTAATTTTTCCCAATGGTCGTATTTTAAGCTTCGGCACAATCACTAACTTCAGTTTTTCCACAATAAGGACCTTCGACACAATATAGACCACACATCCTAACACATGCTTCGACCCACGACAGAATGTATTCCACAACCCTTGACACTTTGTAAATTATCCAACAATCTGTCGACGCTCTCTGAGAATAGCTTGATTATAGTCTAGTACCCAATTTCAACTGCTCTTGGTACTTAGACTCATCTTCTTGTTATTACTTCTGATCAGGGCGTACAGGCCCATCCCTGTACTTCGTCAATCTACTTTCATTCACCATGGAAGGAAAAATTTCTCCATTCAATTTAGCTAACTAAACTGCACCACCATCGGTAACTTTCTGAACTATGTATGGTCCTTTCCAATGTGTCTTGAACTTACCTAAGAACTTCATGAATTTACTATCGTATAATAGCACAAGATCACCATTTTGAAAATGCTTCTTATTAATGTGTCTATCATGCCATGATTTTTCTCTAGTTTTCTGTACTTGCTGCTAGAAACCTGCAATGAATTTGTCTTCTTCTAGTTCCAGTATCTTCGCCATCCTTTCATTCAACACGGCTGGATCATCCATTTCTATGAAGGTAGATATTCTGAGGCTAAGAACAATGTACTCCATGGGCATAACTGCTTCTCGTCCATATACTAGCCTAAAAGGTGTGTGGCCTGTCAACTTCTTGCAAGTGGTTCTATAAGCTCATAATACTACTGAAATTCTAAGATCCGAATCATTTCTGTTAACATTGCAAACCTTTGTCAGAGCGTGTTCAAGATTCTTGTTAAAGGCTTCGATAGTTCCATTTGCTTGAGGATGGTAGGAAGTACTCTTCTGATGATATACTTGAAATTCTTCGGTCAATGCTTCAATAGTCTTATTCAGAAAATGTGATCCTTGATCACTCATAAGAATTCTAGGACACCCAAACCTTGACAAGATATTATCAAATATGAACTTCGTAGCTGTAGTAGCACTACAGTCCTTGACTGGTTGAGCTTCAACCCAATGAGTAAGGTAATCAATTGCTCTAATAATGTATCTTGCTCCATATTTCTTTGCAGGGGGGTTGATTGGTCCAACAAAATCAATAGTCCACTTGTCAAATGCTTGTAAAGTTAGATGTGGAACCAGAGGCATCTCATCCCTCCTGGATGGTTTTCCTGTCCTCTGACAGATATCACAGCTGTGGCAATACTCTCTTGCATCCTTATGAATCGTAGGCCACCACAATCCAGTTGTCAGAATCTTCTGTGCCATAGCTTTTCCTGTATAATGACCTTCGAGTGCTCCAAAATGTGCCTCAGCCAAAATCAATGCCTTTTCATGCTCCAAGACACATCTGCGCAGTATTTCATCTAGTCCCATCTTATATAGCTGTCTTGCTATCAAGGTAAAGTCAACTGCTCTAACCACCAACTGCTTCTTCTGCTGTGTTGTCATCTCAGAGGGTTCAAAACCTGTAGACAAGTACTGAACAATATCCTGAAAATAGTCATCGACCATCTGGATGGAAAACAACTGGGCATTAGGAAGAAATTTGTCCAAACCAGTGGGCTCTTCTCCTGACTCGAGCCTCGACAAGTGGTCAGGCCCCAGGTTAAGTCTTCCTGGCTTAACTATGATCTCAAAGTCATACTCCTGAAACAAAATCATCCATCTGCATATCCATCCACCTAACAAAGGCTTGTTAACCAAATACTTCAAATCATAATGGTCAGTGAACATCTTAAAATGAGATCCTAACAAATAATGCTGAAACTTCTGCAAGGCATAAACCATAGCTATACCTTCTTGTTCTATCATAGTATAATTCTTTTCTGCTGTGGACAATTTTCTACTTGCAAAAGCAATATGGTGATCAATATTACCTTCACCTGAATGAGCCAATACTATACCTAAAGGAATGGAAGATGCATTGACATGAACATGAAACTCCTTACTCCAGTCAAGGAAGACTAAGATATGGGTAGTTACCATCTTTCCTTTCAAAATATCCAAGCTTTCTTGACATTCAGGTGTCCACTCAAACTTAATATCTTTCTTTAATTTTTTTTCCATAGGGGCTATAATCTGAGCATATCCTTTAATGAATTTCCTATAATATCCAGTATGACCAAGCGTAGTGTGAAGTTTCTTAACAGACTTCAGAGGTGGCTAGTTCACAATAATGGCTATCTTCGCAGGATCCACCATTAATCCTTGCTTGCATACAATGTGACCTAGCAGAATTCCAAAAGGTGCACAAAAGAGACACTTCTTCAGGTTTAATGAAATCTGATGCTGTCTACACTTGTCCAGCATAAGTCTTAAACTGGTCATATGATCCTTCAATAACCCAAAGATAGTCCAATCGTCAAAT
>LPNX010187967.1:90776-139456 GCA_001517045.1 Pseudotsuga menziesii | reverse complement strand
GATTTTATATAGCTTATAATGATAATATTGTAAAAAAATGGTGAATATATAAATTGAAATGAGTGAATTAAGTAATTTTTTGGTTTTTCATTTTTTGAATACTCAATCTTGTCGAAGTTCTAAGTTCTATATCCGTACTCGACAATACATATAAAGGGAAAAAAATAAAATATAGTATGACCTAGTTTTCCATGTTGTTGCTTGTGGATATGTTACTAATTGTTTTTCTAGTCAATATTCTAAATATGATTAGGGGTAGTGTCCTCATCCACAGGTTCAATATTACAGTGACTATATGAGCTAATAATTTTTCATGGTATTAGAGGTTTCACCCAATTCCTAGGCATTTCCAATTCTTGTTGTTTCTTGAAGTTGAGAAAAATTCCCCATGTTCTAGCCACCAGTTATCAAGATTGGGAATTAATAAGTTACTATGCCAATACATAAATTTGTTACAGTAACAAACACATTGACTACTATATCATTAAATAACTTTGTAGGTCACTCTAAAATGGAGACAATCTCTTACTAATATGGTAATTCAACACATGCACAATATATGCTTTATCAAATTATAAATAAAATGGTTAATAATTTCAACATACAAATAATGCCATTAGATAACTTAATAGGTAAGAAATTTCTTGCAACATCTATTGTTCATGAGATGAGGTAAACCTTGATTAACTCAAATATTAATACAAATTAAAAAATTATAATAATAAAATAATGTAAGGAATCTAAGTTTAATATTAGGAAGATATGCTTCAGCTTTATATAAATTTGATTTTATATAGCTTATATTGATAATATTATAAAAAATGGTGAATATAAAGATTGAAATGAGTGAATTAAGTAATTTTTTGGTTTTTCATTTTTTGAAAACTCAATCTTGTTGAAGTTCTAAATTCTAGATCACTTGTATAATTCCAAATTTAATGAAATATGTGTTACATGTCCTACTATGTGAATAAAGGTGTTGAGGTCGAACATAGTAGTCCATCATCTAATTACCGGTGATTGATGCATACCGTTAACAGACACAAGATCACCCACCGATAATGAAAATGGGAATCAAGGTACTAGAGTGCAAACTAACAAGTGTGAATAAATGTGTTGAGGTCGAACACTTGAGAGGATCCATTGATCAGGGGACATTGATGTATTCCCAAAGACTGTCGATGGCGAGAGAACCTACCACTGATGACTGCAAGTATCAAGGCACTCAAAATGACTCTAGATTCCAATCCTAGAATAAATGATCTAAAGGCGATGGGATGAAATCCACTGGAAGGAGGGCATTAAGGAATCCCCCAACATCCAACATGAGGTACTCAGCAAAGCTATATAATGTGGAAGGACTCGATCATAAGGTGCATGAACCAGTAACTGTACTAGGAATGGCTAACATGCAAAGTCAAGATAACTGAGGAATGGCTGACTCAGGTTTCAACAGGAATGGTTGACTCAGGTTTCAATGGAGTCAACAGGGGTGCCTCCAACCACTTCTGATGGTGAATTACACTTCAGTTAACCTCATCGAGGTTCATTGGAGTCATTGATGTGCTACCACTTGTTGGTTGGCTTGCAGTGACATGTGTCTGAGCTACTTTCAGTTAGACTCAGTTATTTATTGCACTCTGACTTCAGTTAGGACTCGATTGAGTCAATTAGGGTTTTGATCAGTGGTTAACTTGAGTGTTTATTGTGGTTTACATTCAGTTAAGCTAGACTCACTCATTCAATTCAAATAAACTCCTTGGGAATTCGAATTGTCTTGGAATTCATACATCTGGCATGATCATTTTATTGTATCATCATTCTTTCATTTGATTATACATAGCTGATACTTCCATTACAGCACCATTTTGCCAATTTTATGCATATTTGTCTGAATTCTTTGTGAGACTATGTTTTTAGTTCCTAGACTACTGTGACAAATTAATAAATAAATCCCCTTATATAACTATGGAAGCATGGTTCTCATAGTCCCCATAGGTATATCGAGTGAGACCTCACTTGTGTCTTAGGTGTTGCTGATTGAGTTACACTATGTTGGGTCAGTGCCTTAGGCTTTGTTGGATGGGAAGGAAAGATTGAACCTGGGTTAGTGGAATCGATGCTAGCACAAAGCATAATAATTTTTGGTTAGTTCAATTAGCCATAAGGACAAAAAGAAAAGTGAGTGAAGTAGTGATGGAATGCCTCATGGAGTTGAATGGACTTCACACAAAAGAAAATTTAAATGTCCTACCATTAGGGTCCTATGCTTCTCTTATTGGCATGGACTGGTTGGAAAAGCATAGAGCCAAGGTATACTGTTATGAAAATGTTCTTGAATCCATTGATGAAGAAGGAAGGCCAATATTAGTAAGAGGAATTCCCGAGCAAGTTTTGATAAGGAAACTTTCAGCCATATAGTTAAGAAAGTTTTACAAGAAAGATTCCCAATTATATGGAAAGCATATATCAAATTATTTAGAGGACAAAGGCCCAAATATAAAATATTATCCATTGTTGCAAGAGTTCAAATATGTGTTTCCACATGAAGTGTCGAGACTGCCACCAATAAGAGACATTTATTTTACAATTGATCTTATTCCAGGGAAACACTAGTTTCCAAAGCTCCTTGTACAATGAGCACATTGGAATTGGTAGAGTTGAAGATGAAACTATATGAATTAATGGAAAAAAAGTATACAATACCAAGTGTGTCTCCATGGGGAAAATCATTTTTATTTTTCAAGAAGAAAGAGAGGAATTTAAGGCTATGTATTGATTACAGACAGCTAAACAAACTGACCATAAAGAATAAGTATCCATTTCCTAGAATTGATGATTTATTTGATCAAATGAAGGAAGCCAAAGTGTTTTCAAAATTTGACTCAAGATTCAGGTATCATCAAGTGAGGATAAAGGAAGAAAACTTTCACAAGACAATTTTTCGAACAACATATGGCCATTATGAGTTCATGGTGGTGCCATTTGGTCTTACCAATGCACCCGCTACATTCATGTGCCTCATGAATAGTGTTTTTAGCAAATATTTGGATAACTTTGTGTTGGTGTTGTTGGATGAAATTATTGTATATTAGAGGAATTAAGAAGAGAATGAGGCACATTTAAGATATAATACTGTGGAATGTCGATAACAATGATGGTAGACATGATTTAGATCTGTATACTTTAAATGTTGTGTATGTGTTGACGAATCGGTTTTCTTTCTATGTTGTGTATGTGTTGATGGATGTACATCTCTCTGCTTCAATCGAGTGGCATGTTAAAATTTCCATGAAGAAATACCCTTTTATAAATGCAAAAGTGTTGGAGCAGGGTCCCGCAGCTACAGGAGAAGCTGTCATTTTGGCGGATAGACAGTTTTGGCAGAGATATAAGGGATAAGGCAAAGCTACGATGCCGTAGCATGTTTCTAGCTGTAGATCAGAGCTGGAAACCGTGACTATCAGGACAGAGAAGTCAAAGAAGATGACAGTACCTGAGCGTCCAAGAAGAGAGAGCTCACCCACTGCATTGAAGGCAGTGGCGAAGACAGGAGGGCTCAGCTACCCTCATAAAGGAAAAGGAGCAACAAGGCCGAGGTATTGAAGACGAAGGATAAGAAGGCAAGCGGCACCCAGTACCCATGGTTAACGCCGGGAAGTATGGAAGACTGCAGAGAGTAGTGGTGTGAAGGAAAGCGGCTACTCCAAGTACAGATACATCGACTGTCACTAGTTAGGGTATTGGGTTATTGTTGGGACAGGCCCACAGTGTTGTAAATGGTGAGACCTTCGGGCCACCTATATAAAGGGATGTATTTTGTATTGTAAAAGGTTAGCTAGCAGGACATTTAGATAGACAATTAGATAGTCAGTTAGTCTGTTAGCTCATAGCCATTTTGTAATATAGAAGAGTTGAGCTCTGGTTCCACTACTCAATCTGTAGTTATCTTACTGTAACCAGTAGTTGGCTCATTGAGCATGTATGTAACAATCCGCAGGGATTGATAGAGAGAGAGAGAAGGATATATTGTAAGAGAAGCAATATAGAGAAGAGAAAAGAGATCTAAGAGAGAAAGGCTCCAGGCTGTGTGTGGAGTTACCCAGAAGATCTCGAGCTACATATGAGGTGCAACGGAACTGTGTTTACTCTCTCAAGTTATAATATACAAACCAGTTCCCATGGACGTAGCTTCTACCCTGGAAGTGAACCACGTAAAACAGTGTGTTATGTGATTGTGCTTACTTAAGTTACTACCTGTCATTCATTACATGAACTCTACTTATTGTTGAATGTATGTATGTTGTCATTCAGTTTACCGCATTATAGAAGGATAAATGCAAGTTGAAGCTATTAAGTATTTGGTACAAGAGTTTATCTGTGTTCCACTCACAACAGTTAAGATTCGTTGCATGAAGCGACCTTGTATGTTGAGCCCGTTAATTGAGCACAAGGAACGTTAAGTGTGCTAAGCTGTCACAGTAGGATATCACAGGGAGGCGATATCGCACCATAAGAGGAGCTGTGGTGCACGATACCACCAGTGAAGGGTCAAGCGTAGGAGAGAGTTACGCGTTACCCAGGACGCAGCGATGTGATAAGGGCCAGGATCATCACGAGTCGACAGAGGAGAAAACTGCGCATCGTAGAGAGAGAAACCTCGTTGGCTAAGAAGAGCCACGAGACCCTAGGATGATACAGAACCTGGTCGAATACACTTGAGTCTTTGGCCAACCCATTACGATCACTTCGGGTGAGACTTCAGGCCGCTCCGTGGTCTGTCGCTGAAAGGGCCAGTGAGCTAGGGGTGTTGTTGGTACACTACAGTAAACCCGGGTTTGCCCATAGAAAACCAACAAATGGTTCCGTTGCCGATTTTGAACAAACTGAGCACTGATGTTCTGTTGGCATCCTACTAAAGACGAACTCAACCAGTGGGTTGGGTCTAAGGAGAAATAATTTGCTGAACGAGAGAACAAGAGTCCTAGACTGAGTACAGAGGACTGGTTACAAAAACATATCTTTACAGACCTGCATACGATATTTTTTGTGACCTATGGAAACGAGCTTTACGACCGGTTATCAAAGTTAACTGATTGGAGCATTTTCAAGAAGAAAAGAAACATTGTCTGGAAACCGGAGCTGATTCATACCGTGAAGAGCCTTGATAATCCCATTACGAGGACAGTAGACTTCTGGCTTGCGAGTGTACTAGAAGGCTTCGTCATAGAATTTGCAGTTGAACAGAGAAAAAGCTTTAGCGAGGCTAAGTGGTACTTCTTCAAAGGATATCGCGGTAAGTACCTAAACTCTTTAAACTTGCCCATTAAGATGCTATTACATGAAAAAGGAGTAATGGATATAGTTTCAGACCAATACGTTAAGAAAGTGTAATGTCACAAGAGTTTGAGAGTGATTTTGATGACATTGGACGTACACATAGTGGAAATAAATATAAAGTAGATTTTAGATCTCCCATATTTGAAGACAGTTCAGATAATATTAGACAGCAGAGTCATAGTAATACAGATAGAATAGAAGGGGGTATCCCTTACCACCCTTATACCCCACAGAAACAGACCGGGATTTAGAACAATCCCGTAGGAACTCCATCTATTAGCTCGCAGACAGTACATACTACTGCTACATCACCTCCACCTACCCCGCCGAGTGGTAGTAACACAACAAATCAACATCCACCACGTAGAAATATAATGGGGGATGATATGAAGCTACCTACCTTTAAGGGTACAGGGGCAGAAGACCCAGAGTAGCATTGGTTTCCATGTGAAGCCGTGTGGACCATTAAAGGACTCCATGATGATAATATTAAACTTGTACAGTTCGTCACCACACTTAGAGAACGAGCATTAACATGGTATATGCAGTATACCTTAGCGATACCTAGAACACTTGTACGGATCAGGACTGCCATGATTAAAGAGTTTAAGAAACCTAAGTCTAAGTCACAGTGCATTACAGAGCTCAAATACATTAAACATTTACCTACAGAGTCAGTATGGGACTTCGATAAGAAATTCAAAGCCCTTATAGACCAAGTCAGCTTTGAGTTTACACCGGAGCAGCATAAGGAATGGTTTATTGCAGTGTTTCTCCCTCACATCAGACTGCCATTAATGCAGCAAAAACTCCAGAAGCAGGATGAAGCATTGGAGATGGCGATGAAACTAGAGGCTTCACCTCTAGCTGAAACCAGCACAGGTATGACAAACCTGCAAAACCAGTTAGCTAATCTCACGTTACAGTTGCATGAGATTAAGAAAGGGAAAGAGGTTGCGTAAGAAATATGGTGCACAAAGTGTAAAGCACAAGGCCATACTAAAGACAACCGTCCAGTTTTTGTAGAATATCTAGCAAGTGGGGATCCTTACCCCTTACCACAGACCCACGAGTCATGGTGTGAACTATACAAAACGAGAGGACATCCACCTCAGCAATGCCCTCTACTTCAGAAGTATGTACAGACCCCTAAGAACTTATACTGTAACTTCTGCAAGTTGGTAGGACACAATGAACATAATTGTAGAGCCTATGATCTCATGTTAGATAGAAAACATGACTTCTACAGAGTCCAATCAGAGATACAGGGTCCAGTAGTAGGACCACAGCATGATCTGGCTCATGTTGGCCATGGAGGAGGATTCAGAGGACAAGGTCGTGGAGGAGGCTTTGGCCGTGGAGAAGGCTTTGGCCGTGGTCATGGACCAATCACTTGTTACAACTGTGGAGTTGTAGGACATTATGTTAGGGACTGTCAGAGCCCCACTACCACATGTAACTATTGTAAATATTACGATCACGCTATAGAAGAGTGTCCTACCTTGATAGCTAAGATCCAAGAACCTAAGCCAATAGTACACCATAACATCCATCTTATTGCTGCTGAGCAGGAAAAACCAGAACCAAGAGTCAACATTGTGACTCACAGCGGTGCTTCCACTAGTGGACCATCGTAGGATACTGAAAAGAGCACAGGTCAAGAGTGGGTGCACAAAGATCCTAACAAATCAACACCACTTGACCTACAGAAGAATAAAAAGACATTTCAGGAAGCTAAGACTTTCTTTGATGACCCTATGCAATCAGGATCATAGGTACTGCCGTCTAGGGGCATACCATAGAAAACACCTTGTGGCGTTAGCCCTGTACAGATATCACAGGCTACCACATCGGGAAGATGCAACGAGGATGAGTCAACAGGAAGTGTACAATCCTTCCTGTGTAGTTGTTTAAAACTCATAAGAAATGAACAAGCTATCGGAGAACTTCAGTGCATCATAGATCAGTGTCAGCCATCTTCTTCCGTGAGCAGTACATAGCATGTTGTTCATAATATTATGGGACATACAAGAACAGGAAGAGAGATGTGACTTACAGCACAGGTTGGAGAATTTGAAATGGATGAGGTGATCCTAGATCTAGGATCAGAGGTAAATGTTCTAACTAAGCAGACATGGGAACAGATGGGTATCCCTAAGTTAGTCAGATTTCCTATCCATCTGAGATTAGCTAATCAACAGCGAGTATCGCCACTAGGTCGATTACCGCAGGTACCAGTTGACATCGACGAAGTTCGCAGCTCTGCGGACTTTGAAGTTATAGAAATCATTGGCGATAGTAGACCATATCCAGCATTACTAGGCATTTATTGGGCGATCGGTAACATGTCCATTATCGACCTAAAGAGAAGACAAATGACCTTTGAGGATGCGCAGATCCGGGTCATCGCACCGTTGGATCCTCTTTAGGGTCCTATATACATTGAACCTATCCGAGCAGAGGAAGAGGCACATAACATGGAGAGTCTCTATCAGATGACTGTGAACCAGAGTGACTACATCAATCCAACCGTAGAAGGGAACATTAGTTGGCTATGCGACAGCTCATGCGCATCGGATTCAGATGTTGGTCTAGAAAACTGGCATAACAGACTTTACGAAGTCTCAGCGCGCAGATGTGCGTTTATGAATAAGTCACTACAATGGATTGGCACAAAGATTAACGAGATTCCATCATTTCATGGTCTAATAGATATCCAGGACTTTCTCCAGCAGTTTGAACAACAAATTCCTCACAAGCAGAGGATCGCAGCTATGGACCTTGCAGTACGAGCCACACCTGCAAGATGGTGGTATGCACATAAAGAGAATATTGCATCATGGGATGATCTTAAGAGATTGATGGAGATCAGATTCTCTATTGACAGGGAGTATGTCCGGCAGAGATACACAGGAGAAAGTGACCCCATGTCACATATTCAGACTTGTGAACAAAATTGGTCAGACATTCCTGAGGATGAATGGGTTCATCGATTCATTCACACTTTGTACACAGTTCCAAGAAACTGGTACACAGATACTGAATTACGCAAGGGAACGACTACATGGCCACTTATGATAGACAAATTTCTACTCATGTTTTCCTTTGATTCTGAGTATCCAAGTGTTGATCAGGCCTTAGATGTAATAAAGATTAAGATATTTGAGGACTATACCATATCGGTACATACTCAACCTGAGTGGGCCATCCAGTTAGAACATTCACTTGAGTGCTATAACTTCGCAGAAGAACCAGAGGATGAGGATGAGGATCCTTGCAACATCAACATTCTGGAGTCAGAAGGGACTCACGATGTTGATGGACCATAGCTACAGATTCCAGCAATCATAGACCCCATCAAAATTAAAAATATCAATATTGGCACAGACGCAGAACCAAAGTTTGCCTCTATTGGAGACTATTGGGATGATGAAACAGTAGGACAGATTGCAGACTTGCTACATGAATATCAGGACCTATTCCCCACCAAGTTTACAGAAATGAAGGGAATAGTTGGAGATCTGGGAGTAATGAGGATACCATTGAAAGAGGATGCTAGACCATTCATGCAACGTCCATACAGATTAAATCCGCGCTATAAATAAAAAGCTAAGGATGAAATCGATAAGATGCTAGAAGCAGGCATCATTGAGCTCGTAGAAGAGAGCGAATGGGTTAGTCCCATAGTTGTACAAGAAAAGAAAACCAAAGGAGACATCAGGATCTGTGTCGACTTGCGTAAACTTAACGATGCATCGCTTCATGATCCATTTCCGACACCTTTCACTGATGAAGTGTTAGACAATGTGGGAGGATAGGAGGTCTACTCCTTCACTGATGGATTTCCAGGCTATCACCAAATCATAATCCACCCAGAAGATCAACATAAGACCACTTTTGCAATAGAATGGGGCTCATTCCAGTATACGGTAATGCCCTTTGGTCTTAAGAATGCACTAGCTATCTTTTCTAGAGTAGTAGTTGCTGTATTTAAAGAATACATCCATAAATTCTTAGAGGTTTATTTTGATGATTGGACTGTATTCGGATTAATTGACAAACACATAGGAGATTTAAGACTGATGTTAGAGAAATGCAGGCAGTACTAGATTTCTCTAAACTTAAAAAAATGTATATTCTGTGTGCCATTTGGTATTTTGTTGGGTCACATTGTTTGCAGGCAAGGCTTGATGGTAGATCCTGCAAAGATCACCATCATTATAAATCTTCCAGCACCCAACTCAGTCAAGCAATTGAGAACAGTACTTGGTCATACCGGGTACTACAGAAAATTCATCAAGGGATATGCAAAGATTACAGGACCGATGGAAAAACTGTTAAAGAAAGACGTGAAATTCCTATGGAACGAGGAATTCCAGCAAATCCTAGACACACTTAAAGAGAAGATGGTTACAACACCCATTTTAGTATTTCCAGACTGGACTAAGCTGTTTCATGTACATGTGGATGCATCTGGCATCACACTAGGGATTGTTTAAACGCAACCAGGATAAGGGGGTATCGATCATCCTATCGCATACTCCAGCAGAAAGCTATCTATGGCAAAAAAGAACTACACCACGACAGAAAGAGAAGGCTTAGCTATGGTGTACGCTCTACATAAGTTCAGGAACTACCTATTGGGTGCCTCGTTCAAGATGTTTACTGACCATTCCGTGTTGAAGTATCTGGTCAATAAGCCAGTGTTAGGGGGAAGAATCTGCAAATGGTTACTCCTATTTCAGGAGTATGATTTTGAAATCATTGTGAAACCAGGAAGATTGAATGCCAGACCTGATCACCTATCATGGATAGACTTGGGAGAAGAGCCAAGTAATATAGAGGACAATCTTCCAGATGCGCAGTGGTTTTCTATCCAGATCACAGACGAATACTATGCTGATATCATCCACTTCCTCACTATAGGATGGGCACCTGTTGAGTTTACTAAACAGCAAAAGAAGCAGTTAGTTGTTAAAGCAGCAGAATTCACTTTGATCGCAGGACAGCTATACAAGTTAGGTCCAGATGAAGTCTTGCGCAGATGTGTTATGCCGCACGAAAAAGAGGCTATTATCAAAGAGGCACATTTAGGTACCGCAGGAGGTCATTTTGCAGGAAAGACGACTGCGCAGAAAATCCTAGCTGCAGGATTATGGTGGCCTACTTTACACAAAGACACTAAGGACCTTTGTAGATGCTGGGATATCTGCCAGAGGGTAGGAAAACCTTCACAATGAGATGAAATGCCGCTGCGACCATATATTACGCTGCGCGCATTTGACAAGTGGGCTATAGACTTTATGGGTCCTATCAACCCACCAGGAAAACGAACTGGTGCGAGATATATCATCACTGGAACAGAATACCTCACCAGGTGGGTAGAGGCCAAAGCAGTAAGAAATTGTGATGCTACTACAACTGCACAGTTCATTTTTTAAAACATCATCAGTAGATTTGGATGCCCAGTCATTTTGATGAGCGATCAAGGCACCCATTTCTTGAACCGCACTATTGAGGCCTTGACGGAATAATTCCAAATACAGCACCATAAGAGCACTCCCTACCACCCACAAGCTAACGGTATGGTGGAGGCCTTTAACAAGATTCTAGAAAACGCTCTTACTAAGATCTGCAACAACCAAAGGAATGATTGGGACCTCAGAGTTAATGATGTATTATGGGTGTATAGGACTACATGCAAGAAACTTACAGGACACACACCTTTTAGCTTGGTGTATGGGAAGGAGGTTGTTATGCCTATGGAGTATATTCTCCCCAGTTTAAGAGTTGCTCAGATCACCCGGATGGCTGATACAGACACGATGAATGAAAGGCTAGTGCAGCTGCTTGACTTAGAGGAAGACAGGTTCATCACCGGATTCCACCAGAGAGTGCAGAAAGCACGAGAAAAATATTGGCATGAAAGACACATTAAGAGTAAGACTTTTCAGATCAGAGACCTAGTACTCCTCTATGACAATAGGTTTATTAAGTTTCTAGGGAAGTTCAAGACGCACTGGTTGGGGCCATATTAGATACAGCAAGTTACAGAGGGAGGTGCCATTTAGCTCAGCAAACTGAATGGGGAGCTTCTTCCTATGTTGATTAATGGCAGCAGGCTTAAGCTCTATAGTGACGGCCACTCCACCTCTCATCCCTAACTCAGAACCGCTTTAAGAGTGCAGATGTCTAGTGTAGTTGAAAGGAGGCATCGCACCGGGAATTAGTCTACACTGGCAGGTATTCTAAGTATAAGGAGTCGCATAAGGACGGTTCATTTTGCGCAAGTCCTAAGCGGCTTACGGGAAGAAAAAAAACAAGTATGAGGAAAGTTTGCGCAAGCCATAGGATGCTTGTGGAGTTTTATATGTTGTAGCGCTTCACGCCCGCATTTCGGTTCAAAACAATGTGGTGTGGCATCACATCACTGCGATGTTTTCTCGTGCCACGTGGTCAGTTTGAAAAAAGACAGAAGGCCAGTCAATTCACCTTCTGACAGAAAGTTAATGAAGAAATGACCGGTATATCTTACCGTAGATTTGGCAACAACATCATAAATTTTCCAGATTTGGTAAATATTCGACGAGACCGGCGCCTGCACACAAGGTTCGAGGGAAATTTGATCGGATTTTCAGAACTTAATGAGGATCAAAAAGACAGGTGTTGTCTCATCCATGCAATTAATACCACTGATGGGTTCAGCCTAGATGACCGTTGCGTCCAGGATTATCGCCTCCAGCATAAAAGTAGAGATCAATCATTCAGGAGGGTTACTTTTGCAAAGAGCTGAGAGCTATAGAGTAAGTGTTAAGTTTTCCCTGTGCAGAGCTAATTCCGTTACAGAGTGCTGTGATTTCCCTATTTTGCAGCCATTGCCCGTCCAGAGTATTCCACCGAGCGGGTTCTGTCCGAGGAAGAACCTATAGAAGACATTTTAGAGAGATTCCAGCATGGTGACCTCGCGTCTGTTATGACAACGCCGCCCAAGGTTGTGAAACCAGGAGCATCACAGTCCAGACAGCCACCAAGGATGAGGATTCAAGCGCCAGATGTAGAAGATGTCATCAAAGTCTTTGCTCCAGAGAAGCAGGAAGACGAAAAGATCACTGAAGATAAGAAAACAGAGTAGAAGAATGATGAGAAGAAACCTACAGGCCGCAAGAAAGTAAAAATGAGATATAAGAGAGAAGGGCTCCTGACTGTGCATATGGAGTTTCCGAGAAGATCTCATGGAAAGAAGAAAGGACCAAGAAACAGGCATCCGAGACACAGAAGAACAAAAGAAAAAGGACAAGGAATGAAGCAGAAATTCAGCATGCAGACAACCGCTTGTTCTCGGAATGGAATTCAAGGCCCGTAGAGCTCTCATAAGGACGGATCCAGACTGAATGAAATGTTTGAGAAGGCTGGAAGATACAGATTCCTATTTCCTTTGTGATAAAATTTCTAACCCAGATAAAGAGGAAAGGGTATCTGTGGATGACTTCTCAAAATCTGAAGATCCTTATAGGTCTCGCAAGCGACGAGAGCGAGAGCATGACAATTAGGGAAGGAAAAATACGAGAGACCTATGAACTAAGTTAATAGAAGACTCCAGTATTAGTCAAGTTATGCTTGAGTCGGCACAAGAGTGTGTCGAAGTTATGCAGAACAAAGTTGCAGGACTTCGGGACAAGTTCAAACGGACTTCGCAGGAAGCCAAGGAGAAGCTACAGCAGGAGAAGCCCACTGGTAGTGGCTCGAGGACGAGCCACAAGTAAGTGTTAGGGGACTGTTGGAGCAGGGTCCTGCAGCTACAGGAGAAGCTTCCATTTTGGTGGATAGACAGTTTTGGCGGAGATATAAGGGATAAGGCAAAGCTACGACACCGTAGCATGTTTCTAGCTGCAGATCAGAGACAGAAACCGTGACTATCTGGACAGAGAAGTCAAAGAAGACGATAGTACCTGAGCGGCCGAGAAGAGAGAGCTCACCGACTGCATTGAAGGTAGCGGTGAATATAGGAGGGCTCAGCTACCCTCATAAAGGAAAAGGAGCAACGAGGCCAAGGTATTGAAGATGAAGGATAGGAAGCGAAGCGGCGCCCAGTACCCATGGTCAGTGCCGAGAAGCATGGAAGACTACAGAGAGCAACGGTGTGAAATAAAGCAGCCACTCCAAGTACATATACGCCAACTGTCACCAGTTAGGGTTTTGGGTTACTGTTGGGACAGGCCCACAGTGTTGTAAATGGCGAGACCTTCGGGCCTCCTATATAAAGGGATGTATTTTGTATTGTAAAAGGTTAGCTAGTAAGACATTCAGATAGACAATTAGAGAGTCAGTTAGTCTGTTAGCTCATAGCCATTTTGTAATATAAAAGAGTTGAGATCTGGTTCCACTATTCAGTTTGTAGTTATCTTACTGTAACCAATAGCTGGATCATTGAGCATGTATGTAACAATCCGCAAGGATTGACAGAGAGAGAGAGAAGGATATATTGTAAGAGAAGCAATATAGAGAAGAGAAAAGAGATCTAAGAGAGAAGGGCTCCAAGATGTGTGCGGAGTTACCCAGAAGATCTCGAGATGCATATGAGGTGCAGCGAAACTGTGTTTACTCTCTCAAGTTATAATATACAAACCAGTTCCCGTGGACATAGCTTCTACCCTGGAAGTGAACCACGTAAAACAGTGTGTTATGTGATTGTGCTTACTTAAGTTACTACCTGTCATTCATTACATGAACTCTACTTATTGTTGAATGTATGTATGTTGTCATTCAGTTTACCGCATTATAGAAGGATAAATGCAAGTTGAAGCTATTAAGTATTTGGTACAAGAGTTTATCTGTGTTCCACTCACGACAATTAAGAGTCGTTGCATGAAGCGACCTTGTATGTTGAGCCCATTAATTGAGCACAAGGAACGTTAAGTGTGCTAAGCTGTCGTGATAGGATATCGCAGGGAGGCGATATCGCACCATCACAGGAGCTGTGGTGCATGATACTGCTAGTTAAGGGTCGAGCGTAGGAGAGAGTTACGCGTTACCCAGGATGCGACGATGCGATAAGGGCCAGGATCATCGTGAGTCGACAGAGGAGAAAACTGCGCATCACAGAGAGAGAAACCTCACTGGCTAAGAAGAGCCACGAGACCCCAAGATGCTACAGAACCTGGTCGAAGACACTTGAGTCTTTGGCCAACCCATTAGGATCACTTCGGGTGAGACTTCAGGCCGCTCCGAGGCCTGTCGCCGAAAGGGCCAATGAGCTAGGGGTGTTGTTGGTACACTACAGTAAACCCAGGTCTGCCCATATAAAACCAACAAAAAGCATGGTTCTCACAGTCCCCATAGGTATATCAAGTGAGACCTCACTTGCATCGTAGATGTTGCTGAGGGAGTTACTGTAATCAGGAATATTGCACCTTCTGCGAATAGAAGTTGTTCCTCTGTTTTGAATGGTTCAGATCCAGAATAAATGAGTGAACAACAGAGGATGAAGACCTTCCTTGAATGCTGTAGAAACCTAGAATATTGCTTCGATTATGAACCTGTGTACCTGCAAACATATCTAACATACAAGCACATCAAAGCTACCTGAAAATCATCTACTTATCCATGCTAGTGACTAAGCAATATAGAAACATATACATGTGAAATCAAAACAACAGTAATGTGGGATGGAAATCAGCTTTGCATTAATAATGTATGGAGAAGCTTACAGTTGTTTCCTTAGTGTCGACAAGCCCCTCCACGAGACAAACACTTCATCCCCATAAGCTCCAACTTTTCTCTTTATGCTCTCTAATGATTTGGACTAGGTAGTCAATCCAACAGCATAGCAATACCTCTATAGTTACCCCCCTCAACTATGGATATGAGATTTTATTTATAAGGCTCAATGGATAGGAATAGTTGAGAGAATGGTGAGTGAGGTGGCTCCAAGATCCTGCCATGGGGGATCTTGAGCTCAAACTAACCCATAATGATAGGAATAAGGGAGGACACGAGGCTAATGTTCTAGAAGCCTCAAGAAACTTTTATTTTTCCCATTTTACCTAGGGTACCACTTTTGTTCCCTTATGACAGAGTGGTTTAGGTGAGAACTGCTTTAAGAACAAATACCATAGGTGGTGGCACCGCTTCTCTATAACAGGATATAGGTGGTGCTGAGCAAGATACTGCTCATCAGCCTTAGGGTAAGTGCGGTGCTAGGTTTTTTCAATTAGAATTGACAAACATAGCAATTTTCCACTCTAAGTGTTGGCATTAAGGGCAAACATGGAAGTTAAGTGTATCATCACATGATGGTGACAGGATTTAGGTATAATAGTTACACTATGTTGGTTCGGTTCCTTGGTATTTGTTGGACAGGAAGGAAATATTGAACCTGGGTTAGTGGAATCGATGCCAACACAAAGCATAATAAATTTTGGTTAGTTCAATTAGCCAGAAGGACAAAAAGAAAAGTGAGTGAAGTAGTGAATGCCTCATAGAGTGGAATGGACTTCTCACAAAAGAAAATTTAAATTTCCTACCATTAGGGTCCTATGCTGCTTTTATTGGACCCTTATGAACAAGGAAGTCTAGTATTAGTAAGAGGAATTCTTGAGCAAGTTTCGGTAAGGAAAATTTCAGACTTATAGTTAAGAAAGTTTTACAAGAAAGATTTCCAATTATAAGCAACCCATATATCAGATTCTTTAGGGGACAAAGGCCCAAAGATAAAATATTATCCATTATTGCAAGAGTTCAAATATGTGTTTCCAAATGAAGTGTCGAGACTGCCACCAAAAAGAGACATTTATTTTACAATTGATCTTATTCTAGGGAAACACTAGTTTCCAAATCTCCTTTTAGAATGAGCACACTAGAATTGGTAGAGTTGAAGATGATACTATATGAATTAATGGACAAAAAGTATATAATACCAAGTGTGTCTCCATGGGGAGAACCAGTTTTATTTTTCAAGAAGAAAGATAGGACTTTAAGGATGTGTATTTATTACAGGCAGCTAAACAAACTGACAATCAAGAATAAGTATCCACTTCCTAGAATTGATGATTTACTTGATCAAATGAAGGAAGCCAAAGTGTTTTCAAAATTTGACTTGAGATTCGAGTATCATCAAGTGAGGATAAAGGAATAAAACTTTCACAAGACAATTTTCCGAACAATATACGGCCATTATGAGTTCACGGTGGTGCCATTTGGTCTTACCAATGCACCCGCTACATTCATGTGCCTCATGAATAGTTTTTTCAGCAAATATTTGGATAACTTTGTGTTGGTGTTCTTGGATGACATTCTTGTATATTAGAGGAATTAAGAAGAGAATGAGGCACATTTAAGATATAATGTTGTGGAATGTAGATAACAATGATGGTAGACATGATTTAGATCTGTATACTTTATATGTTGTGTATGTGTTGACGAATCGGTTTTCTTTCTATGTTGTGTATGTGTTGTGGATGTACATCTCTCTGCTTCAATAGAGTGGCATGTTAACGTTTCCATGAATAAATCCCCTTCTATAAATGCAGAAGCATGGTTCTCACAGTCCCCATAGGTATATCGAGTGAGACCTCACTTGCGTCATAGGTGTTGTTGATGGAGTTACACTATGTTGGGTCAGTGCCTTGGGCTTTATTGGATGGGAAGGAAAGATTGAACCTAGCTTAGTGGAATTGATGCCAGAACAAAGAATAATAAATTTTGGTTAGTTCAATTAGCTAGAAGGACAAAAAGAAAAATAAATGAAGTAGTGAATGCCTCATAGAGTGGAATGGACTTCTCACAAAAGAAAATTTAAATGTCCTACCATTAGGGTCCTATGCTGCTCTTGTTGGCATTAACCGGTTGGAAAAGCATAGAGCCTAGGTATATTGTTATGAAAATTTTCTTGAATCCATTGATGAGTAAGGAAGTCCAATATTAGTAAGAGGAATTCCCGAGCAAGTTTTGGTAAGGAAAATTTCATACTTATAGCTAAGAAAGTTTTACAAGAAAGATTGTCAATTATATGCAACCCATATATCAGATTCTTTAGAGGACAAAGGCCCAAAGATAAAATATTATCCATTATTACAAGAGTTCAAATATGTGTTTCCAGATGAAGTGTCGACACTGCCATCAAAAAGAGACATTTATTTAACAATTGATCTTATTCTAGGGAAACACTAGTTTCCAAAGCTCCTTTTAGAATGAGCACACTGGAATTGGTAGAGTTGAAGATGAAACTATATGAATTAATGGACAAAAAGTATATAATACCAAGTGTGTCTCCATGGGGAGAACCAGTTTTATTTTTCAAGAAGAAAGATAGGACTTTAAGGTTGTTTATTAATTACAGGTAGCTAAACAAATTGATAATCAAGAATAAGTATCCACTTCCTAGAGTTGATGATTTATTTGATCAAATGAAGGAAGCCAAAGTGTTTCAAATTTTGACTTGAGATTTGGGTATCATCAAGTGAGGATAAAGGAATAAACTTTCATAAGACAATTTTCCAAACAAGATATGGCCATTATGAGTTCACGGTGGTGCCATTTGGTCTTACCAATGCACCTGCTACATTCATGTGCCTCATGAATAATGTTTTTAGAAAATATTTGTATAATTTTGTGTTAGTGTTATTGGATGACATTATTGTATATTAGAGGAATTAAGAAGAGAATGAGGCACATTTAAGAAAGGTGCTGCAAGTTCTTAGAGAGTGCCAATTGTATGCAAGGCTAAGCAAGTGTCAATTCTATCACAGAAAGGTACATTATTTGGGTCATATTATCTCAGAAGAAGAGATTGCAGTGGATCCAAAAAATGATAGAATCCATAATGGATTGGCCTACTACAAAGAATGTTATCGATTTTAGAGATTTAATGTGTAATGTAGGCTACTATAGAAGATTCATTGAAGGATTCTCCGAGATCTATCATCCCATTACATCGCTACAAATGAAGATTTTAAAGTTCATATGGTTTGAAAAATGTGAAGAAATCTTTCAATGGTTGAAGAGGTTGCTTACCATCGCTCCTGTTTTGAAAATTGCAAATCCAAAGAAAGATTTTGTACTATGCATGGATGCTTGTATTGAAGGATTAGGTGGAGTGCTTATGAAAGAAGTGTTGGTTGTGGAGCCTGATCTTCTAGATATAGAGATATTATTCAGTCATGTTTGTACCCCAGTTGTACTGTACACTCATTCCCATTTCTTTGGGATTTGGGGTAGCACCCCGAAAAACAGGGTTCGAGGGAAATGCCCCTAAGATATAGGGGTTCCGGGGCGGAGCCCTCGAGACTTTTTTTTCGGATGTGTGTTGGAGAACAACTATGCAGACCCATGGTATTGTGTTAATCATAGTATTTTTCCCATGGTGTTTTTCCCCTATAAAAGAAAGCATTGTAACACGACTATGTATGGTATTACAACATTGTAAACAATCTATGTGATTGTGTGAGAGAGAATGTGAAAGAGTGAAGAGGAAGTGTAGTGGTTTTTCTGCAGGTTGTATCCTTTCATCTTTCTAGATTATAATAAAAGGACTGGCAATTTATTTTTGGACGCAGCCCACCGTTTGAGTGAACCATGTTATAACTTTGTCTCTCCGTAATGTGTTTAATGTGTTTTGCATCTTGTTTAATGATTTAACTATATAACTATTATTGCTCTGCGGTCTTGTTTGCTAACAAGAAGGCTTTTTATTTGCTATGACTCATGAAAATTAAAGGAGAATGAGAATAATTATGCAACTCTTGATTTAGAATTGGCAACCATATTACATGCTCTAAAGATGTGGAGGCATTATTTGTTGGGAAGTAGGTTCAAGATTAGAACATACCACATGAGCTTAAAATATTTGTTTGATCATACAAGCTTCAATGCTAGGAAAGCTAGATGGCTGAAATTTCTATGTGAAATTGATTTTGAAATTAAGCATGTAAAAGGAAAACAGAATAAGGTTGCATACGCTCTTAGCAGAAAATTTCATGTATTAGCATTAAGTATATGCAAATTAGATTTGAATACAAGAGTTCTTAAAGCCAAAAACAACGATGGAACATACCTTCAAGTCAAATAAAAATTGCAGCAAGGAAAAGTAGATGAAAATGTTGGACTCGTGATTGTTGTTATAACAAAACCCGTAGGTGTTAATCTCCACCACAATTTCCATAGTTAGGATCTCATGAGGCGATTAGTCCATGTCAAAAAACTCATGGGGAGCGTTGAACCCAAAGTCCAACAATATCCCCCCCAACGCAAGCTGGGTGAGTTTCAAACCCTTGACCTGTGGCTCTTATACCATTTTTTGGACTCACGATTCTCATTAGACCAAAACCCGCAGGTGTTAATCTTTGCCACAATCACCAAAGTTAGGATTTGAAGAGGCGATTAGTCCATGTCATGAAACTCACAGGGAGCATTGAACCCAATTTCCAACATAAAAATGTGAAGGATATTGGCTTGGAGAAGACGTTCTTCTTATTTATAAAGGTAGGTTGTACATTCTGAATTGTGCATATTTAAATAAGTTAGTGACGGATGAAATTCATCAAATTCCATACTTTAGACATCCAAGATACCAAAAGACAATAACAACAAAAATAAATCAATACTTTTGGAATGGAATGAAGAAAGACATAGCAGAATATATTTCTCGGTGTCAAAAGTGCCAACAAGTCAAGGAAGAGCATCACATCCAACGTGACTATTGCAGCCTTTTCCCATTCTAGAATGGAAGTGGGAAGTAATTTCTATGAATTTCATAATAGATTTTCCAGTGACAGTTAAGAAGCATGGTTCAACTATAGTTGAGGTGGACACACTATCAAAGACAACTCATTTTATTCCATTCAAGTCCACTCCTAATGCAAGTGGCATAATGAATAATTTAATGAAGGAAATATTTAGATTGCATGGATTGTCCAAGTCAATAGTTTTAGATCGAGATACAAAATTTACATCCAAATTTTGGAAAGGGTTATTTTGGGAATTGGGAATGAAATTAAATTTTAGTACAATGTATCATCCTCAAATAGATGGTCAAACAGAGAGGGTGAATCAATTTCTTGAAGACATGTTGAGAATGTATGTTATGGATAGAACAACCAAGCGGGAATATTATCTACACTTGGTATAATTTGCATACAACAATGGGCATCAAGAATCATTGGGAAAGATTCCATTTGAGGCATTGTGTGGGAAAGCATGCAGAACTCCAGTAAATTGGGACATCCCAGTGAACAAGGTAGTGCTTGGTCCATAAATTCTCAAGGAAATGGAACAGGAAATTGTTTAGGTCAGGAAAAATTTAAAGGCATCCTAGGACATGCATAAGAGTTATCCAGATTTGAAAAGAGTGCATAAGGAATTTAAGGTTGGGGATCATGTTTATTTAAGAGTAAATCTAAGGAAAAATTCCCTGTAGTTGGGAAGTTGTGCCAAGATGGCACCATGATATTGTGGACCATTTGAATTCCTTGATAGGATATCACCAGTTGCGTATAGGATTGCATTACCTGCTAACATGAGATCTCATCATGTTTTACATGATCCTTTGCTTAAAAAGTATGTACATGATCCTTATCACACAATTGAATGAATGTGATATAGGTGGAACCCGAGGGAGAGTTCCAAGTGGAGCTTGTGCTCATCCTCAACAAGAAGGTAATGTTACTTTAAAACCAATCCATCAAATAGGTAAAGATGAAATGGAAGCACCTTAGTCCCCATGAGGCTACATGGGAGTTATTGGATGCCATGAAAGAGGTATACCCATTTTTGTTCAAGTTTTTTGAACACCGAGGATGATGTTGTTCTAAGTGGGAAGGGAATGTAATACCCCAATTTTGACCCCTATAATTTATTTGATTTATATGTAATAAAGTAAAGTATTTTATACTTTGATAGCCATGTGCTAGTAAGCCATGGAAAATTGTAAAATCATGTAAATATTTATATATTGCAATAAAAATACCAAGAGTTGGCAATGGAGCCACATAAATGATGGGGGAATGAGTATCCACTAGGGAGAGGTGAGGGGGTTGTGGTATGAAACGTATGTTTCCAAATTCCATCTTGAATCCCTTGATAATATTTAATTTTGTTGTAAGAAGGTAGTTGATAAATAAGCTCATGATTTTAATGGAGAGTGCGAAAACCCATAAATTTGTATGGTCGAGTATGGGCTTAGTTTATTTGACCTAGAATTCAATTTCTCTCATGGGTATTTGTTTTCCATAATTCCATTCCATTGTAAAACCATCAGAAATCAATTCCCAGAAGTGGAAATTGCAGAAATCACAATCAGGAAAGAAGCCCCATTTTGAAGTGCCAAAAACACCCAAAAATTCATGCAAGGCATAAAATCCAGTTGGGAATCCATAGATATAAACCATGGGGAGAATTTGAGAGTGTTAAATACCCAAAAATGTGTGGGAAGACCAAGATTTAGAGGCTTGGAGGTTGAATTTCGTGATTGACAGTCACGTGGCTGGAATTAGGAAATCCAAGAGTGGGATGAATTGGGAAAGAGAGATCGGAGGTCATAAGTGCTTGATAAACCTAGTGAAGTAAAAAATACCTGAATATTTAGCAGCTTGGACCTTTCTATGCCCACCCTGAAGAGAACTGAAGGGAAGGGGTTCCTAAGGAGATGTGTAGCAGAGAATGGGACCTTTCTTGTGGGGTGTGGTAGGTAGTGTGGGTGCCAAGGTTGGTTGAGATCAATTGAAATTCCTGTAGCTCTGCATTTGAGCTCACTGACTTAGGAATCTCATTCCTTGTGTCTATACATGCTTGAAAAACCCAGTTATGTGCTAGCATAGCATGAATGATTGTGTCTATGACTATGAGTGAGCCTCAGAATTTCCCCCTTAGTGGATGCATAGCCCAACTCAAGGGTGGTATCTCACTGCTGAAACAATATAGGTTGGGTAGGGACCTACGGTTGTGTGGAACGTTGCTCTCCCATAGTCGATTTCTTGGACAACTTCAATTAAAAGATAATTGTTTAGTGTTGTCTTTGTTTATGCCAATTTTATGTATTATGAATGACAGTTCATTGTATTAAATTGAATTATCCAGCATTGACGGTTCAATTAGATGCCTATAAATAACATGAAAATGATTTTATTGTTGTGCATGGTTTTATTATTATGCATGTGATAAATATGTTGATGTATGCATGGTGTGTGAAATGAATTTATTTTTCGTTGTATATTTTATTGTTATATTTTCACACACATTTAGTTGTTCATGAAGTTTATAATATGGTCTTGGTGGCAAAATTTAGCACCCCACACATCGTTCATGTTCCCTTTGATGGTCGGATTGACGGGAGGGGACATGAAAATACATATTACCTTTGTTTTGTTGTCACATTAACTTTCATGTATAGCAATGACAACTTTTCTTCGTGCAACGATATATAGAGATTGTATTTTTCCTTTTCCAATAAAATGATTTATCTACGTAAAAAAATAGCAAGGTATGTCATGTTATCCACTAAAACAATTATATTTTTCTTTTTCCAATAAAATGATATTATCTAAGTTAAAAAAATAACAAGGTATATCATGTTATCCACTAAAACAAATTACCCCTTTAGTTGTAGTCACATTAACGACTTGGAAAAGGTCGTCAATAAAACAAAAATTACAACATTATTTAATAACCACCATCAAAATATTTTTCAAACAATGGCCATCCTTACTCCTCTTCCAATCATCCATATGGTATTAGCATATTCTCTTCTTCTTTCATCCCTCAATCCTTGATTGTCTATCTTCTAATTCATCTATAAACCAAAAATTAATGTTTGTGAAAAGGGCTATCATTTATTTGATACCATTATTATTTTGTACATAGACTTTTAAGCTTCTATCTTATTATTTTTATAATTAATGTTTATGAAATAAAATATAGTTTCTTTGACACCATTATTATTTTGTATTTAGATTTGCTTCTACCTTATTATTTTTATTCTATGCCAAGGTAGTGATATACTATCACTAACAGCTGGTTAGTCAAATCTGATTCACTTCTATTAATTTACATTTTTATACAATAATTTTTATAATTTTTTTAAAGTTTTCAAGAATTTTTATTAAACATAATAATATAAAATTAAAATAATTATAACAATTTTTAAAATTTAATATCTAGATTTTTTTTATTGGTCTAGTACACTTTTGATGAACATAAATCCCAAAAAATGCTTTAATTTTTAAAATTGAAAAGTAGTTAAAATTAATTTTTAAAACAAAAAATCCTACACTTTTGATAAACATAAATCCCTATAAAAAAATGCTTTAATTTTTAAAATTGAAAAGTAAATAAAATTAATTTAAAAAAAATCCTCATCCTCACATTGAATAGTGAATAAAATTATTTTTTAAAACCAAAAATCCTACACTTTTGATGAACATAAATCCCTTAAAAAAATGCTTTACTTTTTAAAATAAAAAAGTAAATAAAATTATTTCTTAAAACAAAAAATCCTCACACCACCACATGTCTTGTTTGTATTATTAAATAGGTAAATAGTCACAGCATCATAAATCACCACCACATGTCTTGTTTGTATTATTAAATAGGTAAATAGTCATAGCATCATAAATCAGTTTTGGTGTCCTGAATCCCTCTAACAGGTCTTCCTGTCATGAATCTGTTTTTCTTGTTCTCTTCATTAGAGGCCTTTTCATTATTGCCCCATAGCTTTTCAATTTAACTCGAATTCCTACTTATCTTTTATAAGCTTTTGATACACGTGGAAAGTAGTTTCTCTCTCCACTTAACAATAACTCTCTCAAGGTTTACAAAATGGTCAATAATTGAGTGGTTAAGCCAAAATAATATTCGAGAAGAAACCTTGACCTTGTTTTGTTTTGTACACTTATTTTGAATGGTGCTAAATAACATGACAAAAAGGTTCCTTTTAATCATGATGGTGAAACAGTCACCTTTTTCTTAAAAATAGGTGTGATCTTGCTAATATGGTATTGAGAAAGAACCTCATGCATACACATACATTGATTGAATAAATCTCTAAGGACATCATGCATACGATCTCATGAACATTTAACTACATCGAACCTTGAGGATCTAAAACCTCTCCATTGGTAAGATACCTACAACTAGTCGTTCATCATCTTTAGGAATAACTTTTATGCTTTCGAAATAAAGTTCCATGAAATGGCACTCATATTCACTTGTTTCTTTGAAGGGGCGATCTCCTATGAGCTAAGCTCCAATTACAATATTCTTTCATATATGACTCATAAGGAGGACCCCATCTTTATTTATAGATCACAATACAATTCTAACAATAACAACCTCATAACTATCCGGTGAACATTCTTTAATGAGGCTCCATTACATTTATACTAAGAACTATTACATTTATACTAATAACTACCATAGTGACCCTTATTTAATAATAACAAAAATAGTAGACCTAGTGATCCACTTTATGATGAGTGGCCTCAACTATTACTCTAATGGGCCCTTTATCCCCCATTACACCCCTATGGAGGGTCATAACACTCCCCCCCCTTTAGAAAAGTGTTTTTGCCAATGCTTGATGTGAAGAGGTACAACCATAAACCAGGGTCCCATGGATGAATGTTGACCTTGATGTCGAAGTAAGCCAAGGAATAAGGGTCCCATATACATGTGTTAGACACCATGCTGACGTAGTCCAAAAAGCTCCATCTTAAGCATGGGTCTCATGTACAAATGTTAATGGCCATGGTGAAGTAGCCAATGTCCCATGTGAAAGGACTAAGCGCAACCTCAAAGTAGTCCAAGGGACTCATCCATAAATCTAGGTCCAACGTCCATGTCCTCTAACTAACCACCCATTGATAACAGCTAAACTTGAGTGTGATGTGGCATATTCACATGATGGTCATGTGAATCTAAATAAGTTTAACTATCCAAAACAAACAAATTCTCCATATAGTAATAAAAGGATGGTACTAAGAGGATCTCTACTATTGTAGATGAAGCATACTAAAAATTGGTAGGCACCGCCTATTGATGTCTTTCCTTCATAAGTTTCTCTTCATACAGTGGAGAAGAGTAATAGAAAATAAGATGGAAGCATTCATCTTCACAAAAATTACAACTATCCTTATATCAATTATCACAATCATCCTCTAAATTATACCAAGAATCTACTATGGTGTTATACTCTCTTAAGATCAAAGTATCTGTTTCATGAATGATACAACATTCCTTGAATTCACGGGTTACCTTCTTTAGATCTTTACAATTTACATGCATATCATCAGCTACCTTCTTCATCTTTCCACAATTTGTAGACATATCTTAGAATGCTTTTGTCACCAACATATAATCCTCTCAAGGCATGTTCCACTATCGTTTCATTTTTCAATCCTATCCTATGAGAGGGTCGAGGATAGAATTTTGCAAGGGCTATGGCATACTAAATATTGACTAGGAATATGTCACATAATATGCCATAAAAAATCCCTAGAAATTGGTGATCCACTAGTGTTTTTAGTTTCAATTTGACCATCTTGTCAAAAGTCATGTTTTCTATAAAGTCTATGGTCGTCACCGCAAGCCCTAAAAAATCATAAATATAAAGCAACAATATTTTGTCATCCATGTTTCAACATTTTTTTTTAAATAATAGATATGAAGCAACAATATTTTGTCATCCATATTCCAACATTTTTTTAAATGGTTTGTTTTTCTAAAAGAAACTCAAATATATAATCAATTTCTACAAATTCATCCAAAAATAAATTTGAGTGTTGCGGCCCTCCTCGTACTCTTTAAAAATGTAAAGAAAATGAATGAAAAATAACTTGCATTCTTAATTGTTTTTCCAACCCTATAAGCAAATACATGTTTTTAATGATGTAGCATCATATAGCATTTTCAATTGTTAACTTCACTTCAATATTTTCCACACCATTCAATAAAGTGATTCTACCTATGAGAAATCATTTTCTTATAAAAGATTCATTTCAATCTTAAATCTTTGTACGATTTCAATCTCAATTATATTTTCTCCACATTGTGAAATGAAAATAATTTTAACCTAAAAGGGATTTTATCTAATAAATGGTTATTTTTATTAAAAAAAAAATTTAATATTAATCTCAAATCTTTATAAAATTTATTATACTTAATCTTTAGTCAATTTGATATTTTATTCTAATTATATTTAAATACATCTTTAATACAAATAAAAAAGTTAAAATCTATTTTTTTTTAATGAAGATAGTGGTTATTAACATCCACTAAAACCAACTTTGGTTTATCAAACCTTATAAAAGGTAAGTAACCTCTTAGTTTTCTTTATAATTTTATTTATGTGCTTGGAAAACTTTAAGATAAGTAGTCCTAGATCACCATAGTTATGATAATTTAAAAGATTTGGAAGGTCAGTATTGTAGCAATAATTTTGAAATGTTGTGTTTTAATGTGGGTGTATGTGGGACATTTTATGAGAAAGTGATTTTCATCTTAAACCCTCTTAGTACCACAAATATGACAAATTCATCTTACGATGTTTTAGGAATGGTACAACACCATATTTCACTATGGAGCTTATAGAATTTGTATTTATTTTAGCAATGTTGATTTTCTTCTTTATGCTAGTTAAAATAAAGAGATACTTTTGATCTTCTAGGTTAGGGTTGATCACCTCCTTATAATATACTCATTTGATCTTATTTGTTAATTTAGTATCAAAGCACAACTTCTCCTTAAATAATAATACTTGTAATATTATCACAATTCCATAGAGTGACCTCTTACACAACTCCTTAATGATTTAGCCAAGACGCAATGTCTTTATGCCAACCTCTCTTAAGTTGTAGGTTGTTTTGACTATCCAGTATGAGTAAATCTTAGGAAGCCTCTTGTCTCCCATGTTGTTTATCTTAGTCTTGTACATTAGGTACATTGTGATAGTCATGCTCTCAATGGAACATAGACTCTCTTTTATGAGGAGGATAGGATATGGTGTATTTCCTTTAATTTTAAGATTATAAGTTATAAAGCACTTTTGGGTCTTCTCTATCCTTATTCATGATTCTCTAGATATGTTGCAACCCCAAACTTCACATCCGTATAAGTTAACAGAAGATATGAGAGTCTCGAAAATGAGTTTCTTCTTATCCCATAACCAAAGCTCTATCGATTTACAACAATTTTCAACTCCATTATTAGTTTTCCACCTTCCATTACTACTTTTATTCATGCTATAGTTCCATTTAAACATGTCATGAATTATGTGATATTTATATGAAGTCACTTCCTCCAAGTTGTTGTTGTCATACATGAAATTAACATAAGTGATCTTTGGGATTTGATTATAATAACTTTGTTTTGTCAGTGTTAATAGTCATAATTGGACTAGAACAAAATCCTTGAGAATTTTTAGTTGCTTGTCAAGATCATAGGGACTCCTCACAACAAGAAAAATACCACTATCACAACAAAGAAAATTTGTGATTGTACCATCCAAAGTCGTGCCAACATAACCTGTCTTCCAAACAACCCTCTAGATTGTCAATGTATTTACCAAAAAGGGTAGGGGACAGGGGACACGGGGGGATCACTTAGTGAACTTGTTACATAGCATGACCATTCGTAGCATGTTAAATAATATCCCTAATTTTACAAAATATTGGAAAATTCCTCTTAAAATTGTATTGTTGAACCCCCCTCCCAATATACTTTTCCAATTAAGAAAACCCTTAGTTTCACCAGATATTGTAGGTATCTATTTTTATCAACCTATTTTTAATACCCCCTTTATATCATATTCTCAAGTTGTAACAAACATGATCCCTAATGCATCTTAGTATAAGAAAACATGATGCTAAATAAAATAATAGTATAATGTTAATAATTATCCCACTGCTATTACGGGGTTGACCAGTCAATTTGTAGAGTTGGATGGTGGAAGACCCAACAAATTAGTAATGGGGAAGGAAAAATGCCTAAAATACAACCCAATAAATATATCAATGTAACAAAGAATGTAAAAGAATGATAGTCCAATAGTTAGTGCAATGCTTAGTAAAGATGATAATTACAGATGTTTCACACCACAACCTACCAATTTACCAATTCTGTATCATGTACATACAAGTATATCCATAGAGAGCTCATGTTTTCTATAATCTTAGTAAATTAAACTTCATAAAAATGAAAAATTGAAACCCTTTCATGGATGGAATACCCTACCTTCCTATGAAAACAAACATCATTGATGTTTGAATCCAAATGAACATAGAAAAAATCCTCTTACTTTCCAATAACACCGTATGATCATTTGCATAGCTTGGATTTGGGTCATTCATAAGATGCAATAAAATACCTCCACTACCTCTACATGTATTCTTGCAATAAAGGGAATTTACAATATTTAGTTATCTTTTCTTGGGTTATATCTAATTTGTTTACCTTTACAAGAGAGGGAAAAATCTCCATTGTTAAGTTTCAAGCATGGAATTGTTAAAAAAAGTTGTCAGTTGATGTCAAAAGAGTTCAAGAATGACAAAGAAATAACTAGTAAACATGATGATAGGGAAAACTCAGTGTAAGATAAAGGAATTACAAGTCGGATGGTAGATTGATGACAGGGGAAAACATCTGCAAAGTAAGTGTGGAAAATAACATTCCCGAATACTATAGTAAAGTAAAGAGTTGGACGACCTAGATCAATCGAGAGAAATTGCGGAAGCCGATTTTCAGAAGAATGGCAGTGGTGAATGATTTCCGAACAAGAAAAGTGAAGTTCTGAAATCTACACTTGATCGTAGATCAACGGTTAGGAGTGAACCCGCAAGGAAATCAACGGTCTTGAAACAGTTTGGAAACAAAGTTGCAAAAGAAAAATTGCGGAGGTCCGAAATGGGGAAGTGTGGTTTCGTATTCCTCAATCCACAATCCAAAGATCGACGGTTAGGAAAGCATCCACAAGAAATCGACGGCCCAGAGAATAGTGGAAAATGAGTGGTAGAAAGAGATTTGCGGAAGCCCATTTACAAAATATTAGAAAGAACAACCGCAATACGCAATTCTCAATATCGATGGTCAGGAAAGACTCCGCAAGAGATCGACGATGTGGAAGAAAAGTTATGGAAAGGAAATTGTGGAAGTAGTTTGAACAAATTTGGAAAACTCGCAATCCACAGTCCGCATCTGATCTAAGATCAACGATCAAGAGAGAGTCTGCATTCAATCAACAACGCGGAATAAATCTTGTGGAAAGCGAATTGTGGAAGAATTTTTAAAGAAATTTGTAAAACCCACAATCTGAAATCCACATCTAATCTAAGATCAACGGTTAGGGAAGAGTCCGTAAGAAATCAACGGTTCGAAAAGTAACTTACAGAAGGTAGTTGCGGAAAGGAAACTGCGAAAGGAAATTTTGAGAAAAGTCAAAATGAAACCACAATCCATAATCTGCATCTGATCTCAGATCAACGGCCAAGGAAGAGTCCGTAGGAAATCAACAGTGTGGAAAGCCAAAATGCGTGTTCGCAATCCACAGCCCACAATTGTGGAAAGATAGTTGCAAAAACGAAATTGCAGAAGGATTTTTGTTGCGGAAATATCATTGCAGAAAAAGGAAAATTTGAAAGGAATTCTGGTGCAGAATTATCAATGCGAAGAGACAATTTTGGAAATTTTTTCGTTGCAGAAAGTTATGACTGATAAACCTAAATAGAGTTAAAGTATTATTAAAATGAAGAATTGTGTTTTCATGAAGAGGAACAATCTAAGAATGAAGAGGCACAACTGTGAGGAGATACATTTGTAGAAAACGTGTTAGAAAGTATTTATAGACATAGTGTTGAGTGAAAGAAATTGTTTCTGTGATCGAGGTCTATGTAGTAGCAGCAGTAGACAAAGAACAAAGAAAAACCAGTGACAAGGTTGAAAACATAAAGAAGATCTGGAAGTCTGATAAAATAAAATTAGGGAGGCAAGGTGGTGCAAGGGTAAACTACAGGCCTGCAAGGGGGTCGTTGCCTTCTTCCAGTAGTAACCAGTAAATAGGGTGTAGTAGCATCCTTTCAGTAGCAGCTCATAAAATCAGGGGTTCGTATCCTCCTTCCAGTAGTTGTGGGTAAATAGGGTGAAGCTTATATAATACCATTTCATGGTAGTGATAACACATAAGGCATGTAAATAAGGATTTAGATTTTCACCTATGTTCATGTTAGTTCCAATACAATATTAAGATGGATGTCTTGAATATAAGAATTGAAATTACAATTATGAATGTTCCAAATATAACTCAATAGAAGAATACAAAAGGTTGAAAGAAATAATTAGTCAAGAAAGATTGATCTATTTTTTTTGGTTTAGTGAGCCAAGAAAGATTGATTTGACTTTTATTGGTTGTCATGGAGCAAGGTTTGATTGAATCTCAATACCCACATAAACCCCAACCTAAAAAATTATTCTAAAAAAAAATTATAAGTTCATGATTTGGAGGTATAAATCTAGCCTATAAATTGGAGGTTATTCCTTAATAGTAGTTAGGACTAATATGAATCCATCCCATGATTTGGAGGTATGAATATAACATGGGGGATTCACTTGCGAGGCAATACCATATCACGTCCATTCATATTGGGGGTTTGAATACTCCTAAAAACCTCAAAAATATATTGCTTCATATTAAGGGGTCAAGGGGGTATTTTTAATTTGACATAGTAATATAAATATTGGGGGCTATTTTATTTGTGTGGGATGAGAAATAACCTCCAAATCATGGGATGGATTCATACCTCCAAATAATTGGCTCAATTCATCTCTCCAAATTGTGGGTTGGATTCATATTAGTCTTATGTTTTGCTAAGGAATAACCTCCAAATCACGGGCTAGATTCATACCTCCAAAACATGGGATGGATTCATATCAATCCTAAATGATGCTAAGGAATAACCTCTGAATCATAAGCTAGATTTATACCTCCAAATCATAGGACTTATAAAGTCTTTTATTTTTTTAGAATAATTTTTTAGGATGGGGTTTAGGTGAGTATTGAGGATCAATCAAAGCTTGCTCCATGACAACCAAGAAAATTGAGATCAATATTTTTTGGCTCACTAGAACCAAGAAATGTTAGATCAATATTTCTTTACTAATTATTTATTTCAACATTTTTTATTCTTCTATTGAGTTATATTTGGAACATTCATAATTGTAATTTCAATTATTATATCCAAGTCATCTATCTTAATATTGTATTGGAACTAACATGAACATAGTTGAAAAACTAAATCCTTATTTACATACCCTATGTGTTATCATTACCATGAAATGGTATCGTATAATTTTCAATATATGTGTATCTTTATAAAAATTGCATGCTTGAAACTTAATAATGGATATTTTCCCCTCTCCCATAAATATTTAAAAAACTAGATATAACCCAAGAAAAGGTAACTAAATTTCATTAATTCCCTTGATTGCATGAATAAATGTAGAGGAAGTGGAGGAAATTCATTGCATCTTGTGAGTGACCCAAATCCAAGCTATGCACATGATCATATGGTGTTAGTGGAAAGTAAGAGGATTTTTCTATGCTCATTTGGGTACAAACATCAATGATGTTTTTTTTGATAGGAAGGTAGGGAAGTCCATCCACAAAAGGGTTTCAATTTTGCATTTTTATGGAGTTTAATTTATTAATCTTATATAAAAAATAAGCTCTCTATGGATATACTTGTATTTACATGATATAAAATTGTTAGATTGGTAGGATTTAGAGTGAAACATCTGCAATTCTCATATTTTCTAAGCATTGTACTAACTATTGGAATATCAGTCTTTTACATTATTTGTTACATTGATCTCTTGGCTAGGTTGTGTTTTATGCATTTTGGATTCCCCATTACTAATTCATTAGGTCTTCCACTATTCAGTGCTACAAATTAATTAGTCGACCTTGCGATCCCAATGGGATGATTATTAACATTATACTATTATTTTATTTAACATCATGTCTACTTATACTAAAATGCATTAGGGATCAATATCTTCGTTACAACTTGATAATATGATTTAAAGGGGGTATTAAAAATGGGTTGATAAAAACATATATCTAAAATATCTGGTGAAACTGGGGGTTTTCTTAATTGGAAAGGTATATTGGGAGGGGGGTTCAACATTATAGTTTTAGGAGGAACTTGCCAATATTTAGTGAAATTAGGGATATTCTTTAATATCTTATGAACGATATGCTATGTAACAAGTTCAGTGAGTGAACCCCCCATGGAATCTAGCATGCACTATGGGGGTGTTGAGGCCTAAAAAATCCTAGGTATCGATAGTAGGGATTCTCCCCAATAACTTCTCCCAATTAGCTCGTTTATTGTTTGGTACAAGGAATCCGTTCGGTTTACGGTTTGGCTACCGTAGGGTTAAGTAACGGTTTAAAACTATTTTATCGGTTGCGGCCCTGTCCACCGTTTATGTGTATTTTATTTTATCTTTCATAATGATATGCAAGTGCCTAATTTAAATGCAGATGATTAGGAAGTAACGGGTTCACAATGTGAAGCATAGGTTCTTACCTCCTTCATTCCTAAATCACCGAAAGAAAATTACTAACTTAAACTACCTATCCTATCCCCAGGGAGGAAATTATTATTTACACGAGTAGTGTACTATAAAATATGCATAAATAATATTATAGGTAGCTGATATAATTCAAAACACATGAATACAATAGAAAGATAAACATAGAGATAGCTCAATGTTGTATAAAACATTCATTACTCAATTTGTTGCATAACATTAATCAAATAATAGGAAACCATTCATAACATAGAAGTAATTCACAAGTTAGAATGATCTCACGGGTTCGCAGAGTAAGCTGAAATATAAATAATTCTACATTCAACCATTCACACAACATGCATTTGAAACTTGAACAACTCCTTCTCCAGCAGAAAAATCAGTCCTTCTTTATCATAAAAAGAAATCGTTCTTCTTACACAAAGCCTTTCACATAAGAGAGCATAACAGTCTATTCTCATTCAATTCTACCTATACTTGTACATTTCCAAATGACTTTTGGTCTCCCTGCCCTTTGGGATTCCTTTAGAATTTGGTTACAAAAAGGATTTGTCATCTAGTGTGCTTGCTAATTGAGAAAAAAATACAAATATTACAAAATAGGTTTCCCATGTGTCAATAAGACAAAACACTTTAAGTGGAACCGAATAACTCATCAATAAACTACTTCCATGCCATATCATCCATACCTATTTTCTTAAAGTCTGATGGCTCCAAAAATTTGACAATGACTTCGTGCTTGGCATCCTGAGCCTTTATGTTAGCCATTCCGGATGGAAGCATTCAGAGCTGATATTCCAACAGACAGTTGCTTATTGCTGCTTGAGCAATTACACTTTTGAGCACCCTTTCATCCAATATTTCAATCAGTTGTATGCCCAACTCATCTTCCTGCAATCTAGCATGAAATTGTTTCAAATGTTCTTCATGTGCAGGAAATTCATCTAACATTTTCTTGGATGATTTTTGGCATATGTTGTGAGTTGTAAGTACCTTCTTAAAAATATCCATGCATTGTTCTTTAGTTCTCTTGACTTCCTCTATCAACTTCTCAACAACTTTATTACCAAAACCTATCAGTTCGTATTCAAGCTGCACTCTCTCCAAATCTTTGACTGGTGTATTCGCTGGGGGCTTGGTTGTTTTCAACCATGTAAATATTCCTTGAATGATTTCCATGAAATTATGAGTCTTGTATTTGAATTGAGAAGCTATGACTGATATTTCTTCCAGTCAAGCTTCTACTTGCCTGACCTTCAAAAATTCATGCACGATCTGGACCTGCATCTGATATATTTTTCTCCTGAGCATAAGAGCATGCTTTGTCAAAGGTGTTATGTCTATTCTTTGATCATTTTCTACCTTCAAAAACATCTCCAATGATCTGTTTTGAGCATCTAGTGCCACCACCTTGGATTCATATTATCCTGCCTTTTGTTCAGCCATATAATTCTATGTTTCCAACTCTACAATTCTGTTTTCCAATTCTCTTTTCTCTTTACTAATATTCGTGTTTGATAACTTCAAAGTATCTCATTCTTCTTCTAGGGTTTGGTATTCCCACTGACGCCTATCATAATCTAAAAGATTAGCTTCATACTTTCTCTTTGATTCTCTTCCTACCCTTTCTTCATTCCTCAAAAATTCCTTCATCTCTGCCATCTTTCCTTTATAATGGTCAATGGTCTCTATTAGCTTATCAACATTGTGAGCATTGGCATAGGCAGTGGAAATACCGATGGAAGACAATTGCTTTGGATTATCCTCCAGATTTTTTACCACTGTCGTTTCTGTCACTGTGGTTACCGGTGGCTGAGTCCCTACCTTTAAATTTTTCTCTGTTCTCCACTTAATAGATTTTGTTTTAGGGTCAAAACAAATATCTTCCAAACATTCCACATCTTACTGTTTGGATGGGCTAAATAGCACTAATCCCATTTCAACTATGGAAAGATGGCCTCCGGTAAGTATGCTGCTTGATGTAGATGGAGAGTTATCTGGATTATCCCGAATTGGGCTTTGTCCTGGATTCTCATTACTTAGATCCCCCCAATCTTCTTTCCCCTGTTCTTCTGTAACCATCCCTGGGTTCGGTGATTCCTGAGCGATGGACCTTTCTAATTTTGCAATCTTTCCCAGGATAGCTTCTTCATTACTTTTCTTGGCACCTTCTTCTTCTTCTTTATCTCTATGTGCTTCTTCTTCCAACAGTTTCTTTGCTCCTATTGCGAATATGTGAGCACTCTCTTATTTGGCCTTCTTTACAGCTTCTTCTTCTTGCTCATTCGGTTTTGGATTGTTTCTGCTGCTCCCATTAACTCCAGAGGTCTTCCCTTTCAAACGCTTGCTCAAAGAAGCCATGCTATAAAAATTCCTATATACTTGTTCCTCTTTATCTACAAAGTCTGGATATTCAAAATTCACCTTATGAGTTTCCTTATAAGCTACCACCTTACCTTGGGAGTCATTTCGGCGAAAGCTCTTTTCTACAAAATGGAAGTTCTCCAGTTCCTTGACAAATTCCGGAGCACTAATCTTAACCTTGGAAAACTTGTAGCTCCCCACATAGAAAAATACTTATGGGAACACAACCTTCTTCAAATCAAACAAATAATTCCCAAAACCATCCAGAAAATCTTGTCTAACAGCTTCCTTGTGCACTATGTAATCAGTCGTGTATTTGGGCAGCAATGAGGGGGATTTGGTTCTCCCATACATCCTTAAATATGTACCTTCTTGGGAGAAGAATTAATCCTTGTATTCCTTGATGGATTATAAATCTCCCTCAGATAAGCATGGACACTCTTCCAGGAAAATCAAAACCTTCACTATGTCTTACTCTATCATTTCCATCCATTGGGATAGGCAACACATGATGCGGGTCAGGGTTACAGTTTGACAACAAAAATTGTTGGACATGGGAAAGCTTCGACCTCTACAATTTTAGAAGAAAAAACCCCAACTTAGAAATACCTCCCTCCCACAGGTGCAACAAAAAATTTGCACTTACGACAACAATGCCCTAGGGTAAACGACTAGGCCCACTATCCCACATCTGAAACATATAAAACCAAAACCTACAAGCTCTGCGTGAAGCAGGGAAAACACGTCTTTCACCAACACCCAAGAGTGGGACACACACTGGCTCCATGTCGGCTTAAAACTCGGCTCTTTGGATGTCCATCATTGAACTAACTGACTGAGGACGAAACGCCTCTAGACTAACTGATGAGGTTTTGCAAGCAGGTAGCGACTAGGGAAAACTTAAAAATTGAAAATGTGAAACCTAGAAGATATATAGGCAAAAAAAAAACCCTTTTAAACTGAGCAATGAAAAAAAACCTAACCTACCCTTGCGCAATCATATCAACGATCGATAGCTTCACGGCCTAATCAAATAGACCAGTTGAAAGAATAGACTGAAACCTATCTGACAGGCCAAAGGCTCGACACACAGCTGAAATCACTTGGTGAGGATGCGCCACATGAGCTCCATGTATGATTTTGCACCAACTGCACAAAAAATATCGAACAAGATGAACGCTCATCAATTCCTCACCTTCTCTGTAAAATGAAAATGGTAAAAACCCTTTCACTTAGTGAATAAATAGGCTTTCAAGGGTTAAAACCTTTAAAGTGGAATTAAAAACCCATACGTGTGAGAAAAACAGCATTGGTGCCAAAAGATTTAGGTTAGAGGACATAAGTCAACATGGGAACGACCCCGAAAATGGTGGCTTGATCATTCTAAGATAATCGCAATTGCTGGCTCACAACTCAACAAATCATCCACAATTTCTTTTGTGGATCGGTAGTCAAAACCACATTGACGAGAAAAATAGGATGCCAGCCGTCATAGCGTCTTTGAGATTAAAAAACATCCACCATATAGGGCCTTACAAGGATTGGGTCTTTGAAAAAGGAACTCCTCCACCGTAGCGACACTACCAAGGGAAAAGCTTCTGTAATGGTGGGTCTTAAAGAAACGGAAAAAAATTCCACAACAAACTTGTAAGCATGTCCGCTGAGACCGAGACCTTAGAAACTTTCCACTGAAGCGGATGCAAAAAAATAGGCCAAGACATGAACCAAAAATTACCTGTTGTAGTGGATTATACTTGAGGAAGCATTCGCCTTTTGTGGCTCCCAAAAATCAGACAAAATGACAAATTAAGAAATCAGCCGTTGTAGCGGGCGTGACTTGAGAAACCTTCTGCCGTAGTGGGATGAAAATACATTAGAAACTTTTTCGATATGCAAACTAGAAATCATCTTCTGTAGTGGCTCGTAAATGAAAATCTTCCCATCGTGGCGACTTGAAACAAAGAGTGCCCCTGCCGTAGTGGCTTGAAAATAAACAATTGTCCACTATGGCGACTCGTAAATGAAGAGCTACCTGTCGTAGTGACTCACAACTTGGGAAACCATCCACCATGGTGGATAAAAAACACACTCTCTTCCTTGATAAAAACTCAATTTTCCCGAGACTTTTCCTCCTGATAAACACAACAAAATTGCTGGATCTCAACATCAAAAAATGCATAATAGGCAAACTAAATTTTTAAAAAGGGGGTCCTAAAAAATGTAAAATTTATTTGGGGGTATGTTGTAGCAGCAACAATTGGAAACTTGCTGGGGAACACAGGTCTCTAAAAAACTGACTTTTAAGGCTAGAACTACTTTAAGGTATCCCGTTAAATAAAAAATTTCAAGATTTCTTTAATATGTCAAGACTTTTCTAGAATGCAAGATTTATAACTTTAACATTGATTATATTCCAAATAGGACAAGGGCACTAGGATTTCAAAGTCTTTATAAATATTCTAAGGCCAAGATATGAGGTTCATTTACTTCTACTTTTGGATTGGTTCTAGTTTAGACACCACAGGATCGTAACAGAGCGTGGACAGACATATTCGTTTGTTCCTCATTCCCGTGCCTTTTGCATTCTTTTGATGCTTTTGGACTTTTGTCCTTTTGGGTCTTCCCGGATTACTTATTTCATTTTGAAATTGTTTTAGGTTCTTCCATCTATAGTGTCCTTTCGTGTGAGAGGTATTTTTCTTTGAGAAATCTTATCCACTACCAGTATTATTTAGTATATCTTTTGACGTATGCTTTCTTTCTGAGAGCTTTGAATCTTTTATCCTTTTGGATTTTATTTGTGGCATGGGATTATTTTAAATACTGGACACCTATCCACCCTGCTTCCTTTCCATGGGTCTTTAGCTATTATCTTCCTATTATATATTTTTTAGTGTGAAGTGAATGGAGCCTCAAAATAGTATTCCAGACTCTTCTTACCTCATTTATTTAACAGGGGTTAAACAAGACTTCAATGTGTTCATAATCTATTCAAATATTCTACCAATATTAAAGGATCTTAACCATGATATATGTGTATTAATAAGCAATCCTTCAATCAAAATATTTGTAGTTTATCCAAAACTCCAATGTACTCCAAACGCCAAAGGTTGTGCTGGTTTATTTGCAAACTGAAAAGTAAAGCAAATAACAAATTGCAAGAAATCAGACTTTAAGAAATCAAAATGTAAATAAAGCACAACTAACTATGGAAAATGAAATGAAAAAAAATCAAAAGGTTTATTTATGTACAATGAACTTCAAAAAGCATCAAGAAAAATAAGGTTTGAGAACCAAACCATTAACTGGCAAGTTCTCTTTCCACCCTCCCAAATCTTGTAACTTGTAGGTTGAGGAGCCTACCTTTTCCACAATCTGGAAAGGGCCTATCCATAGATGTTGAAACTTAGTATGTTTACCCTTTTCATCATGTGGGTGATCCCACTTCAGAACCAAGTCACGTACTTCAAAATCTTTTTTCCCAGCTTTATGCTTGTCAAACCATCTTGTTGCTGCCGCAACTTTTCCTCCCTAATTTTACTTTTCTTAAACTCTGGGACCCCTCCTCATCATTTTGCATGGATTGATTGTTAAAGGCTTTGCACCCTCGAGCATATCTGTTCGCTTTGAAGTTGAATGCCCGTTATTTTGTTTGTCTCGTTCAGTTCAGTTTGAGTCGCGTGATCTGTTTTAATACCCATAGAACATGATTTTTTGCCTTAGCAAAGAAAAAATCTTTTGGCTGCAGTGATCCTTAACGCTGTTGGTTTTGCTTTGGATCGGACCACTTTTGGAAGATGCTGAGCCTCAACTCACTCGCCGTTGCGGCTCCTGGATCAAACTTTCCTCCCGATTGGAGTTTCATCCGACGCCCGATTCTTTTGTTCAAACCACCTGCTCCCAAGTTTTTCTCACCCGCCGTTGCGGCTCCTTGATCAAACTTAATGCCCGATTGGAGTTTCATCCGATGCCCGATTCGTTGTTTCAACCGCTTGCTCCTAAGTTTCTAATGGCTCATCGTTGCGGCCAGGAGGATAAAGTCAGCTCCCGATTAGAGTTCCACCCGACGTCCGACTCATTGCTCTTTTCTCCCGTCCGCGTAGCTCAACCTTGCATCATCCGCCGTTGCGGGTGGTAGAGTAATATAGCCTCCGATACTCTCCTCTCCAGCGTCCGGTTGCCTTTATCGCCCATTTTATCACTTACCTGGTTCTTATACTCCTCCGCCGTTGCAGCTCCTGAAAACTTGTCCCATCCGATGATGAAGTCTTTTCCCATCCGATTCAAGTATCGCCCGACCGCCGATTTAATTTTGCCGCGAGTTCTCGCCCGGAGGAACCAGGCCAGCTCCTTGTAGATTTATCATTATGGTTAGAAATTTTAGATGCCTAACATCTCAATTTGGTGAATAATGCATCAAGGTTGTATGCAGAGAGAAACCCATAGTTCACTGAAGCAATGTATTGCAAAGAAAAGGACAACATAAACGATTGACAGAGGCACCGACGAGGTATTTTCAGCAGTTACTGTTAGAAAATAAACGCCTGTGGAAATGATGGGGAAAACGAAACAACCAGAGAGGAAACTGAGTCGTGAAGGGTCCTGAAAGATGACACGCGGAGGTCAGCCCAAGAGACAGCAGTTGTAGTTTAAATAAAGGGGAAGCCCGACTGTAAAGGGGCTTTTTCCCTTAGAAAATTTTGTAATTGTTTGCTTGTAAGAGGAACTACTTCGTTTTGCTAAGGAAATTGCAATTTTGTCTGCTGGAAAGAGTAAAGAAGTGGAATGTACCAATGCAATTCGATGAATAATGTTGAAGAGGAACTATTTCGTTTTCAGTTGTATTTCATTTGCTGTAAGAATATTTGATGTTCTGAACCTACGTTCTCCTTAAATGTTCTTCAGTAGTTTTCTGGGATATATTTTCACTAAGAGCAATAAATGTTGTTATAGAATGATCGGCTATCTGGTTATTTGAATATCTGTAAGCGTTCATGTGCTTTAGGAGAAGTATCAGCTATCTGTATTTTTTCTTACTGTATGTGATAATGTATTGCTCAGCCAAAATGATAACCATGCTCCCTAGGGATAGTGTAGATAGTTAGCTTATTTCTTTGTATCCGGTTGGATGTTTGTGAGAAAGACGAGAGGTAAGAACCTGCGCATCACTTTGTGACCGCTCCCTGCATTTTGACCACCCTGCATTTAGTTAGGCACTTGCATATCATTTCTCTAAATCAAAATACAAAAACTCGGTGGGCCGGGCCGCAACCGGTAACCCCTTTATTTTTGTTTCTTGACTTACGGTAGCCGGACCGCAAACCAGACGGATTCCCTATTCCAAACAGTCAACGGGCTAGTTGGGAACGTTGATTGGGGAGAATCCCTTACTGTTGCCGCCTGCAAAATTCCAGGCCTCAACAGTTTTGGCGCTAGAAGGAGGGCCGCCAGTGCATGGCTAGCCGAGGAAACCCGTTTTACAGAGATTATTCCGCTGGTTACAGTTCTGAAAGTAGTGGACCACTAAATCCAATTCCAGAAGAAGAAAACAGAGAACATCTGTATCCTGTTCGCAACGAAATTGTAAGTGATCTAAGAAGACATACCCATGCTTATGTAAAGAAGATCGGAGGGTTGCCAATTATCTCCGAGTTTCCTAGAAGAGAGTACAAGAAGAAAGACCGTCCTATAATAGAAGATTCGGTGTTGGTTGGAGACTGGCAAGAGCTTGTGGAGACTGCCTTACAAGAGATTGAATTGCCTTTGAACCAAGTAGGCCCAGACACTCCTTACAGCTCTCCTGTTCACACCCCTGTTGGTTCACATCCTCCCAGCCCTGTTGTTTCACCTCTGAATTCTCCACCCTGACTCATGGCCGGTGTTAACGCCAATCAACCCCCACCTAATCCTCCACCGCCCACATGGAAAGCCAGATCACCTCTAAATCTGACCCCACCTTTGCACGACCTACCTCAAGCCTTCGAAAAGTTGTTGCCTAAGTTTGATCCCAACGAGAAGATATTGGTAGACGACCACTTGCAGAGTTTTTATTTGGCTATAGAAGGATTAATGGCAGGGGAGCATGAAGATGTGGTTTGTATACTTTTCCCACATACCCTCAAAGGAGCTGCGGCTTCGTGGTAATTTGGATTGCCCACCAATTCTATCCCAGACTGGGATACTTTCGAGAGAATGTTCAGAAGTAAGTATGCCGTCCAAAAGACTCACGCTGCCCTCATGAAAGGACTGTGTGCATTGAAGAAAGAGAAAAAAGAAAAAGTGCACAGCTTCACACAAAGGTTTGCAGCATATCTAAAAAACTTCTCCGAAATAGATAAGCCTTCAGACAAAGTAATGATCGAATACTATACTTCAGCGTTGGGTCCTGATTTAGCCATGTTTGCAAAAGGCAGAGCCAAGCCTACATTGACGGAGACCTATGAAGAGGCATAAGTGGTGGAAGCGGAGAGAGAAAGTGTGGAGGACTATCCAGAGCAATCAGGAGAGAGAGGTGCAGGAAGAAAAACCTTACTATTCACCAAGCCTAAAGAAGAAAAGACGCCAGACTATGATAGCATGGCTAAAATGATGCAAAAGCTGTCCAATAAGATCATAGACTTAGAAAAGGAAAAGGAAGCACAAAAGTTTTTCAGACCATATTATAAGAAAAGGGAGGATAGCAACCAGACCCAATCTCCTCCTCAGAAAACTGCATCCATGAATCTGACAGAAATAGGGATGGAAAATTTCTGTACTTTTCATCAACAGCCTCATTCCGAAAAAAACTGTCCGCAATGGATAAATTCTATGACATTGGTCATGAATCAGATGTTGGATTCGAGATTGACAGAGGAAGATGATGATGAAAGGAAATAAAATGCCGCATCCACTTCTACGAAAGATCAGGAGGAAGAAACTATGGCATTATGGAGTTCTGTCTCCGTACTCGACACAGAAGAAGAAAATACACAGGGACGCAAAGATATCAGGGAGGCTAACGTCACAACTAGGAGCAAAGGGGAGGTTAGTGATGACAGTCTTCTGCTCCCAAAGATTCGAAGGCTGCAAAGAAATATAAAAAAGAAATTTCAAGACAAATCAGTGGCTGATCAGATTCCGGAATTTACCATTACCAGCCAGGATCCGAAGCAAAACAGAACGCCGCCTAAGCCAAACGAAGAGAATGTAAGTGCTAATAAACCTCAGTCCACTAGACAACTAATCGAATATGACGTTGTTGAATATTTAAAGAAGATAAAGGCAAACGTCCTGCTATTTGAAATGTGCAAAGTGCCTTAGCAGAAGGAAAAATTGTTGAAAGCACTGGAAACATCAGAAGAGAAGCTGCCCACGGACAATCAGCCGCGGCAGGAAGAAGAAATTGGGGAAGCTAGCACTGGTGGTAAGTATAAAACCAAACACCCACCTTTTCTCTTGACGTTTGAAATTTTTAATCATAACGTGCACAATTGTCTAGCGGATTCAGGGGCGTCAATAAATGTCATGCCCATATCAGTATGTAAGAAAATAAATGGCCAGCCGAAGCCAACCATGTGGAAGGTGGTGCAGTTGGATAGGACGGACGTCAAGGTAGTTGGCGAAATGGAGGACGTTCTAATCCGCCTGTCATCCGATGATAGAGTGTGCCAAGTTATCAACATTGTAGTGGCTGATATACCAAACGCTTACGGCCTGGTCTTGAGCAGAGATTGGTCGGCCAAATTAAATGGGTATTTCGCCACAGATTGGTCACATCTTTGGTTGCCGTATAAAGGGAGTCCTAATCAGATCAAGGTTTTGAGAGAACCCCATATGAAGTACAATGTCACTCAATTGGATGGGAAGAATGTGCCAGTTGAATCTGTATTGGGAAACTACTTTCTTGAACTAGAGCCAGGGAATTATAAAGCGGAAGAGGCCAGCGATACATCTGACACACAGCTTGATCTCCTTCGTTTTTCTCAGGCTGATGAGCTTGACTGTAAGATAGTAGATTTAGCTGTAGGAGTAGATTCATTTTCAGTAGATAATGTTATCTGGACTTTATATTTCGACGGCTCAAAAACATTAGAAGGGTCAGGGGCCGGCTGCGTCCTTATTGACCCATAAAAAAAAAATACTTCTTGTCCTGTAGGTTAGAATTTGAGTGTACTAACAATACAGCTGAGTATGAAGCATTACTACAGGGACTCAAGAAAGCGATTGAGCTACAGGTGAGTAATTTAAAAGTTTTTGGAGACTCAGAAATAGTGGTGAAGCAAATAAGAAATCAAATACACTGTGTTTCCCCTCATTTGAAAGCTTACCAAAACGAGGTATGGGAATTGCTTAAAGGTTTTCATGCGTTTAACATTATTTCAATTCCAAGAATAAAAAATGCAGCCGCTGATCTTCTAGCTACATCAGCCGCTAGGTTGGTTCCCACTAATAACAAATGCTCTATTGAATTACTTTTCAGGCCTTCAGTACCGGACATGATCACCAACCTGCGAGTATTTGACGATGATCAGCAGATAATTGAATGCTTGACAAACGATGAAGTTTTTAAAGGGACTGTCATCGATGATGAGGAACATCAGGCCGAAATGAAATATGAAAATTTCATTCCCAAAGGGGTCAGAAGGTTAGAGAAGATGTTTGACTTGAACGAAAAGTTTAGAAGACCCGCCAATGTGAAGACAAACAGCTCAACTCTACAGTTTGAGCTGATAAACTTAGGGACTAAAACGGAGCCCAAGTTCGTGAACCTCGGCAAATGTTGCTCCCCAGCAGAAAGAGACAAGTTCCTTAGTTTATTTAAACAGTACCAAGATGTCTTTGCATGGACGTATGCAGATTTAAAAACCTACGATACCAGCATTATCAAGCATGTCATCCCTATTAAAGCAGGCATCAAGCCGTATCAGCAGACGCTAAGGAAGATGCACCCCAAGTTGGAGCCATTGATTCAAAGCGAGGTAAAGAAATTGTTGGATGCTAGGATTATTTTTAAAGTCAGGCACTCTGAGTGGGTGTCAAATTTGGTACCAGTCAGAAAGAAGTCGGGAGAAATCAGGCTGTGCGTGGATTTCAGGAACTTGAACCGTGCCTCAGACAAAGACAATTATTCGGTGCCTCCCATGGAGTAACTGCTACAAATGGTTTCTGGTTCTGAATTGTTTTCATTATTAGACGGATTCTCTAGCTACAACCAAGTGTTAGTGGCTGAGGAAGATAGATTCAAGACAACATTCAGAACTAAATGGGGAACTTTCGCATATAGAAGGATGCCTTTTGGACTGATTAATGCAGGAGCAACTTTTCAGAGAGCTATGGACATAGCTTTTCGGGGACTGATAGGACGAAGTGTGGTAGTTTACCTTGATGATATCACAATATTTTCCAAGAAAAGAGGGGAGCATGCGTTCCACCTAAAGCAAATTTTCGAGCGTTGTCGGAAGTATGGCATTTCCCTCAATCCTAAAAAGTGCGTGTTCGCTGTCACAGAAGGGAAGTTACTGGGGCATATAGTTTCAAAGAGAGGTATCTCTATAGACCCAGAAAGAATTAATGCCATTGAACAAATCCCCATGCCTCATAATAAAAAGGGAATGCAATATTTCATGGGAACAATAAACTTTGTAAGAAGATTTGTGCCTGATTTTGCCCAGACCGTTAAACCATTACAGCAGATGGTCAAGCAAAACACACAGTTTAAGTGGACTGAGACTGAAAAGAATGCTTTCAGGAAAATCAAGACCACTGTTGCACATGCGCCCTCTCTTAAAAGTCCAGACTTTGACAAATACTTTATTATGTATACATTTGCGTCCAATGATTCATTGGCAGCCATACTTACGCAAAAGGAAGATGGGGGTGATGAATTCCCAATTTCTTTTATGAGCACTGGGCTACAGGGGGCTGAATTAAACTACCTAGCCATTGATAAGCAGGCATACGCAGTATTTAAGGCAGTAAAGCAATTCGGGCCTTATATACTAAAAAATCGTACCAAGGTAATAGTCCCTTACCCAGCTGTAAGATCCCTTCTCATTCAAAAAGAATTGGGAGAAAGAAGGGGCAATTGGGTAACAGCACTTCAAGAATACGACCTTGAATTCAAACCAGCTACTATAGTAAAAGGTCAAGGGTTATGCAAACTGATGACTGGGAAGACAAACAATGAAGAACAAGCATGGGAAGATGAGGCTGAGTTACATGTAACGGATGTTTGCCCCTTATTCACAACCCCTGAGTCTTGGTATAGAGACCTTGTGCATTATTTGCAGTCAGGGGTATTACCTGAACATTGGAATTCCAAACAAAGAAGAGCTCTGCATCTGAAATCAGTTTCCTATCAAATCATAGAAGGCGTATTGTTCAGAAAAAACTACGATGGAGTCCTCCTAAGATGCTTGGAGAGAGGAGATGCTGAGAAAGTAATGTCTGAATTGCACGACGGCCTGGCTGGCGGACATTATTCAGGGGACACTACAGCCCACAAGGTTCTCAGAGCTGGTTATTACTGGCCAACACTTTTCAGGGATGCACATGCACATGTCAGAAAATGCGATACTTGCCAAAGATGTGGTGGAAGACAGCCTAGGGCAGCGGCACCTCTAAAGCCTGTAATGATCACGGAGCCTTTCGAACAATGGGGGATAGACATCATTGGAGAAATAAAGCCAAATTCTTCCCTGCTGCACAAGTATATTCTTATTGCAACTGATTATTTCACTCGCTGGGTCGAAGCTATCCCATTGCGCAAGATAAACGAAGACGAAGTCATCAATTTTCTACAAGATCATATCATGACCAGGTTTGGGGTTCCAAGTTCATTAGTTTTTGATAATGCTAAGTACTTTTCATCCATTAAATTGACTGCATTCACTCATGAAAAAGGAATAAAACTGCATTACTCTGCTAACTACTATCCTCAAGGGAATGGCCTGGCGGAATCCTCCAATAAAAACCTCATTAGAATCCTGAAGAAGACTGTCATAGAAAACCAGCGAAGTTGGCACTCGGCCTTACCCAATGCCCTGTGGGCTGATAGAGTTACCCCTAAGTCTGCCATAGGAGTGTCACCCTTTACCCTTGTGTACGAAAAAGAAGCCATCCTTCCCCCCAACATCCTGCTCCCGTCTTCCATACTAGATCAAGAGTCTAGGGGATTGGATGATGAAGTTCTCCAAGTAAGAATATACAATCTTCTGAAAGCAGAAGAGGCCAGATCCAAAGCTATAGAACGTTTCCAACAGCAGCAGGAGGTAGTGAAAAGATGGTTTAACAAGCACAAAGCCGGGAAGAAGGACTTTGAAGTAGGAGACCTTGTCCTAAAATGGGATCATCCCCATGATGAGAAAGGGAAGCACACTAAGTTCCAACAGTTATGGGTAGGTCCGTTTCAAATCACCGCTAAACTTGGCCCTGCTACCTATATGTTACAGGATTTACAGGGATGGGAGGAGAACCTGCCAGTTAATGGTCTGGTTCTCAAACCTTATTTTTCTTAAGTTGTTTTTGAGCTTTCTGACTTGTACATAAATAAACTGTGTTGAGTTATGCTTTCCTTTGTTTTAATTTGAGTCTTTGTTTTCAATAAAGGTGGTTAACTCGTGGTTATATGGGGAACTCCAAATTTCTGGAAATGGTAAACATTTGTTGAATAGTTAGACTGTTGGTTTCCATGTGAATTCCTTCCACCAAATAGTTTCTCGAAATCTTTGTGTGCATTGAGGTCCTGCTTAACCTCCTGTAAGGTTTGTTGCTAGGGTTTCACCCCTAGCGTGTGCGAATGAGCACCTACTAAGGAATATGGATTCCTTAGTAGCAGTTCAATGATATATGAATTAAATAATGTTAAACGGAAATAAAAGCTAATCTAGATATTCATGAAGCAATACGGTAAAAAATTAAATAACATGAAGCAATACGGTGAAAAGTAAATAACAATCTTTATTGATGTTACCTCCAATGAGGAGGTTGATGCAGTCCGTTGCGCTGGTCCGATGTCGGTGGCTTCGAGCTCCAAGCTGCTTCTTCTCTTTCTCCGATGGTGGAAATGGGCCAAAAAGAGTTCTCAATGGTGAAAATAGCTTAATGGTAAGCTAGGGTTTCAAGAACAATTTCGGCAGAGGAAGGATGCTTATGATAGTGGATCGGGAATAATGGGTCTCCATCACTTATTTATAAAACCATGTGGTTTAGGTCAGCTTTTTAGGGTTTTAGCTGTTTAGGGTTTCAGCTATTTAGGATTTCTTCTTTTTCCTCATTATTTTACATTTTTTATTCTTTTTTGGATATTTTTGGAGGAAAAAAGGATTTTATAGCCTTTTGGAGGCATTTTAAGCTTTTTGGTGACCTTTTAGATGGTTTTATGGGTTTTTGATGGAGATATGGTAGGGAAGTGGACAAATGAGCCATGTAATGGGGTAGATGAGGTAGCTAACCATTTTTGGGTGTTAACAGATTGCCCCCTGATGTGTGAGGGCAGGAGCTCATCGTATGGCCGATGGACATCATGAGTCATATTTGGTTTTTATTGGGGTGTGGAGAAGAGAAGGAAGCAACTGAAGTCCGGGGCACCGATCTCGAACCACCTGCAAGGACTGAAAAGTACATAACCACAATAATGGATGAGGGATCATCTGATAATATGGATGAGGCGGGCATTCCCATGCTCGTATCAGAATATAACATAGCAATATAAATGGTCCTCAAATACTGAATGAGGAAAAATCTCAATATATGGACGAGGCAGGCATTCCCATGCTCGTATCAAGATACATAAAAATAACTGTGTATATCATGAGAGTCCAGAGGGGACACAAATATGGAACATACTACTGGGCTGACCATGTCTGAGCTAAACAACTGATGCACTGGAATGACAGCAGTGCTACTGAATGTGGTTCCGAAGGAACTGATGAGCTGCTGGATCAAAGTGACAACGGTCATACGTGCAATGGTACACTGAGTTGGAACTGAACTGGGTACTCGAGGAAGCATGGAACTGGATGGCTTCCGAATACAACCGCCAACGCAGCCCGGACATCCACGAGAACATATAACTGGGTGTTCCGAAGTGACTCACCAATGTGCTAGAGTCGGGAGAAATCCGGGGTCTTCGACAAACAACGGAAGTGATATAAATCCTGCGCGATTCTCAACGATGCGATTAGGGTGCTGAAGTCGACCATGTGAGAAACAACTATTCGGAGAGGCAATGATGACTCCTCCCAAAATGGTCTGTAGGCACTCACCATAGATGGTGATGAGTCCAAGACGCAGGGACCTCTAGGTCTATCCTCTGGAATAGAGGGGTTGTCGTCGACAGAGGGAGACCTGCAACTATCAAGGCAATGATGTTTCCTTGACAGGAGCACGAGGTGAAGAACCGAACTAAGATAATACTGGTGGCAGGG
>LPNX010187967.1:64861-90562 GCA_001517045.1 Pseudotsuga menziesii | reverse complement strand
GGGGGTGCTGCCGAGAGAATCGATCATAGCGCCAAGAGGCGCGGAGGGACTTCTTCATGGAAAAAATGGTACTGTCATGTGGATTTTTCGAGCCCAGGACAGTAAATGCTCGTGGTTGCTTTCAATTTTAAGGAGTCTGAAAGCAGATAAGAAGACTCTGACTTGATGGAATGGTACTGTCGTGTGGATTTTACGAGCCCAGGACAGTACATGCTCATGGTTGCTTTCAATTTTAAGGAGTCTGAAAGAAAATAAGAAGACTCTGAATTGATGGAATGGTACTGTCGTGTGGATTTTCCGAGCCCATGACAGTTCATAAGTCCTAATTGGTGAAACCAATTCTTCTCAAACCTATGGTTTTGGAAATAGGATAGATGTGGCTACCTTAGTATGAAATTTCAAACACAAAGGAGAAGGACTTTCGAAGATACCACAGAAACAATATCAGGTATTTCTGCAAAGGAAATTGGAAAACTAGGGCTTCCTGTTCCAGGAGCTTCCCTCCATTGTTTAAAAAAAGGAGTACATTGGACATCTCGCCTTGAAGAGGCCTATATTTCTATCCAATCATATCTAAAAGATTCCATGTCTTGAAAATTAGGGTTTCTCTGACAAACCCTAGATCATCAAGCTTTAGAACTAATATGGACACCTAAAATCGGTAAGATCTAATCTTTTTCTATTTACAGTTGAGGTTATCATTTCAAGATGACTAACCACACCAGATTGATGACAAGCTTGGTGAAGCTGAAGACTTCCAAGCATGGAAGTATTGGATCTCACTAGTTCTTGAAGAAAATGAATTGGACACCTACATAAGTGGGAAGGTTCCAGTTCCAGAGGGAGATGAGGCTAAAATCCTTACATAAGAAGAACTTTGTCAAGGAAAAGAATATCATTGCTGATTCAATCAAAGGATTACCTTATACCACAAGTGTCTTCCCTAAAGAAACCTAAATAGATGTTTGACTCCTTGACCAATCTATTTGAAGGGAATAATATAAATTGGAAGATGACTTTGAGAAACAAGTTGAAGAATGTGAAGATCCAGAATGCAGAGACCATACAATCATACTTTACAAGGGTATCTCAAATCAAAGAACAACTTAAAGCAGTAGAAGAAGAAGTGGAGAATGCAGAAGTTGTGATAACCACCTTGAATGGCCTCCCAGGATCGTGGGATTCATTCATTCGTGGAATGTGTGCCAGAAGGAAGTGATTACTTTCAGCAGAATCTGGGAAGAGAACACACAAGATGAAGCTCGACCCATAATAAGAGAAGAGAAGATGGGAGCAACTGAAGATCAAGCACTTACGATTCAAAGAACATCCCTTAACCGATGAGGAATATGAAGGACTCAATTCTTGAAGAACCTCTTATCCATCTTAGCATTTGGATAAGAAATGGTGCTGTTATGAATGAAGAATGTGATGAAGCTGAAAGAAGGATTCTACCCATGAAACAAATAAAGATAAGTATTTTCATGATATTATTTTGTTATGCATTTGTTTATATTCAGTTGATGTGTTATGCATGATAGAATGTTTCCATTAATTAAAATATACTACTAATATACATGTGATGGGTAAGTATCTCATGGTGCCATACAACTCTCCATTGCTACTTATCTAGAATGAAACCTCTTTGCTGACATATTGGATTAGTGCACAATATCAATGATGTCATGGTAGAGATGGAAGGCATCTAGAAAGTTTCCATGAGATATGGATGAATGTTGTATTGGCTAAATTAATTGCATGATTATATCTTTATGCATAGGAATTTACCATTATGAATATGTCTTATGAAATGTTTCTAACAATACAACTGGTGCATTTGACTTATAGGAAAGATTGTGTACAATCTCCTACAAGAAAAGAAGGATGCAGCTTGTTTTGAAGAACAAGTGACAACAGTTTAAGAAAGAATCCAAGATGAAGAATAATATAATGATACTTTCAAAGAAAGAAAGAGGCCTCAGACACACTCTAGTTATGTGACAATCTTTAGTGACATCATTGATGCAGACACTTCCAAATATGATGAAGGAGCCAAGAAGAAAGGGAAGGAGATTACCAATTCAAGAAGAATGATGTCTAGGATGTGGTATCTGCAAGTAGATGGAAAAGTCATGGGATATAAGGCAATATTTGTAGCACGAGGCTTCTTACAGAAAGAAGGCTACGAAGAGACATTTGCAGCAACTGGAAGTTAAGACACATGATAGGAAGACTTATGTGTGCAAATTAAAGAAGGCCTCGTATGAGCTCAGAAGACACCCATGGGATAACACATACATGAGGAGCTTGAATATCACCTAGAGTGATGAAGATCTTAACCTTTGATACAAGGTTGAAGATGAAAGCCTATAGAGGATGATACGCTCATAGATGGGTGTAAGAAGAACTTTTGGAAAAGTTCAAGATAGAGGATCTTGGTATCAAGTGACCCTAGATGGATACATAGAATATTTGTAGTAGAGGAAGCTACTTATCACTCATGTACATAATGTTTCAATGTATAGAGTACGAAAGGAAGAGGGAGAATGATGCTCCACTTTAGAGGGAGTGACTATAGAAGATCCTGAGGTTCGACATGGTACGACAGGATGAACATCTTACTGATGGATCTAGGATTTACTGAGAGTCAAGCAGATTCCAACCTTTAATTCAAGGTTAAAGTCAGAATACAAGTGATGCTCCTGTTATATGTCGATGAATTATTCTTGACATAAAATAGGAACTCATTAAATTTGCAAGAAGGAGACTTGCTGCCGAGTTCAAGATGAAGGACTTGGATATGATGCACTAGTTTCTAGGAATGGAGGTGTGGCAGACTGCAGACGGAATCTCCCTGGGACAAGAGAAGTATGCAGTAGAGATCCTGAAGAGGTTCATGATGATGGACTGCAAGGCCATGACCACACCTATGGCATGAAATTGAAACTATTGAGTGTTGCTTCATCAGATTCTGTTGATGCCACAATGTATCATCAAATGATTGGTTCATTGGCATACCTAACGAATACGAGACCATATATTTGATTTGTTGTGAACACATTGAGACATGTTCACTTGATTGCTGCAAAGCATATTCTGAGGTACCTAAAGGGTACAATGGATTATGGGCTCAAGTATGAGGCGAATCATAAGATTAACCTGGAAGGTTATGTGGATTCAGATTGGGCAGGCAGTGCCATTGATAGGAAGAGAAATTCAGGGTGTTGCTTCAGTATGGGATCAGGTGTGATCATTTCATTTAGTAGAGTAATTTTATTCATGTTAAAATATTATGGAGGTTAAACAGTGTTATGATATGTTTATATTTCTCTGTTTTCATTTAGTAACTGAATGAAATGGGTAATAGCTTGATATGCCACTTCCACTGCTGATAGGGGCACTTCCGGTTCCTGGGGGGTTGGGAGAACCCAAGGATCAGTCCTATCCACCACCGAAGCGATGGAATTCCCCACACTAGTGGAAACGTTATAGTTAATAGGGGATGGAATATCGAATGTGCCCATCAAAGATGTGTACATTCCAACCCCAAAGCTCTGAGTAGGCTTGGCCCGATCAACCAATGGTACATTGGAATCCTTATACTCTAAACGGCCCTTTCGAGTAAAATCAAGTTGGTCAATAGTAACCAACTTGCCCTTATGTGGAAATACCACGACACGAAGAACAGCCGATGCAACAATAGTCATTGCATAAGTCCAATTTCTACCCAGAAGCAAATTATAGTCCAAGGGGGCATCAATCACTTCAACTTCAACAGATACTACTTTTCCTACCAACTTAATCTTGAAAGATGGCAAGATACCATGTGAATGGAAAGACCTTCCATCGAAAGTAGTAAGTAAAGTGGTTGATGGGACCAGCTCTGGGGATCCTAGAGCTTTCCAGCAGGCCAGGGACACAACACATGTAGAGGCTCCCTCATCAGCAACTGCTCGTCCAATGGTCTTACCACCAAGGACAACATCGATTGATAGGGCTACATGGTAAGGGAGGCGAATTTTGACATCCAACAAAGGAAACTTCGTCGTGAGACTCGAAGAGTCCATGCTACCTAAAGCTGCTAAGAGGGCATCCCGCTGAGTGGGACAACTCTGTAGCACTTCCAAAGCTGACATTGCACATGGGGTTTGAGCTAGGTCTTCAACCACTGAGTAGTTGGAAGCAGCCCTATTGGGGTTATGCAAAGTCTTCTTAAAGATACCCTTGGGTAACTTTGGCATTATTTCCGCAGGTTTCTCTATAGTGAGCAGGTTGGAAGGTTCACCTACAGCTTTACCCGTCTCTGGAGTCTCTTTCTCATAGTTCTTGTTCCTGGTTTGCAACAAAGTTGAGGATCTGACCATGTTGATATAATTGGGGTCAGGAGCAGTTTGACTGCCCCCTGCTACAGTAGAAGCTGATGCGGAGTTCTGCCCTTGGGGAAATGGATCCTTCAGGACAGCCGTTGGTTGAGTTTTTAACAGCTTCTGAGCTTGTTCCATGAGGGGACAAAGGTTGGTCAAGTGGTCTCCTTGGCACAACTTACAAGGGAACTTGACTTTCTTCTTATCTTTTTTTCCCCCATCAGCATTGTTTGCGGGTTTAGGCTTGTTTTGGTTTTGGTTTCCCTCTTCTTTTTTACCCTTCTTCTTCTTCCCGCCGGACTGCTGATTGCCCTTTTGAGAAGATTGAGCAAAAACATTTGCATTTTGGGGAGAGGGGGCAGCCTTTACTTCCTCCGCCACAGACTGTTTGACAGACAATTGGTGAAGTTGTTTTGTCAAAGACTCTACAGTGGGAGAATCAACGGACCCAACCACACCATCGGCATGGGGTCCTGGCTTGGGTTTCTCAGCCTCATGAGAAGGCCTAGGTGCCTCAGGGATGATCTCGTACAAGATCCCAGACTGTGAATAAATCAAGTCCAACTGCTGGGCCCTGAGTATGGCTTCTTCCTCACTAGTCACTCCTGATGTGGAAGCATCCTTAGATATATAGGAAAATAATGATTTAAGGAACCATTCTAATAGAAACTCAGGAGGAATGGTGGCTTTGATAAGGCTCTTTTGCCTCCTCCACTCTTGGATATGATCTGAGATGTGGGTTGCCTTGTTTTGTCTAAAGGTGGACAACAAGTCAGTTCCAAAATCATATCGGACTGGAAGCTGAAAGTGGCTAAGGAAAGCAGTAGCCAAGTCCCAGAAACTGCTAAAAGCAGCATAAGGAAACTCAATGTACCATTTTTCCGCAGTGCCCGTCAAAGTCCTCTGGAACAGCCTCAATCTCACTGAATATTCATTAAATGAATTGGAAGAACACCATAAGTGGAAGGTGGTGGCATGTGCCCCAGGATCTTCACCAGCTTTACCTTCAAACTTAGGGATATCCGAAGGCAACTTGGTGGGAACAGGTGGCCACGAGGGGTCATGCCTCACCGGGTCATTCATCAATTTGGATAAGTCTGGCAAGTTCAAAGTTACCAGGAAAGGAATTTTTGGCCTAGCCGGTGTACTAGATGTGCTAGCTTGGGGATTAGAGGGACTTGCCCCCGATCGCCCATAAGTAAAAGTGGGGTTGCCCCCAGACACCGGTTGTGAAGTGGGAAGGTTTCTTTGGAACGGATTCCATCCGTAAGCCACAGGATTTTGGGTGGGAGGTGTAGTGTAAGTGGTTCGGGCCGTCCCCATAGAAGTTGGGGTCTGAAAGACCGAAGCAGGTATCCCTCCGCTAAACAAAGAGAAGGGAGAGCTCGTGTATGGGACCAAAATAGGGGTTTGGAAGCTTTGCCCATAAGAGGTGTTGCTTCCAAACTGCACTCCTACATAAGAAGGAGGTGGACCTACGTATGGACTAGATGGGGGTATGTGCCCCCCATTCCAAGGGAATCCTTGGACAAAGGCCGAGGATCCCACCGGACCACTGTGGGTAGTGTAAGGGAAGGAAGAAGGAATTGTAGGTATACTGGGAATCCCAGTAGCCATATCACCAGACATACTTCCTATGTTCGAGTAAACCGGTGGTTGGACCACCCGGCTTGCTGGAGTTAAGGGTGTGGAAGGTAAACTAGATCTAGGGGTACTAACCGGGGGAGGTAGTACCCCTTCAACCAGAAGGGTTGAGGTGAAGACAAATGAACTTTCTCCCTCGGAAGACATAGCTCTACCTATAGGTACACCTAGCACCGGTGAACTAAAATGCCTAACCTGCACGATCACTGGATCGTTCAAATCAGTCAAGGGGGTATTATAATTTCTTGCAAACTCGTCGGCTTGAAATTCCTCTATCTCGACTGTGTCAAAGTCAAAGTGGTTAGCTATTAATTCCGGTTCACCAAGAACCTCGCTTACTCCTATAGGTTCAAAAGAACCACTTGTGCTTAATCTCCGCCTTTGGGGTAAAGGTGGAGGTTCCAGTGGTGTGAGAGGAGGAAGGTTTCTCAACCTTCTTGACCTTATAAGCAGTTGGTCCTCCATAATTAAAACTTTAAAAAGTCACACCCTAAGGCCAACTAAACACAAGCAGATCCACAGAGCATACACTAAAAAGATCCTAGAGTCTCAAGCAATCAAAATAGGCTATAAAGATATGATTTCCAGAAGAAAGCTGATGAACAGTTACTTGGCATCCTTGAGGGGTTCTTAGGCACAAGCAGAGGAATCACCCAACCACCCTCCTACACTTTCCACAAGGGTTACCTTCCAAGTCCGTTCAAGGTGAACCAGAAATAACCTTCCGGTTTACCTAGGTATGAGCCCTAAAAAGACAAGAGACTAAGGCTACCTTGACAATACCTACTGTCTGGGGGGACAGTCATCAGCCAAACTCGTATGCATGGGCAAGGTAGGTGAGCCCAAAACTCTGTCTAGGATAGAATCCCCAGATGCGCAAAAGTCCTGGGTTACGTTTCAACAAGGATTCGGAGGGTTATCTCCTCTGTCCAATCCTCCACGCGGCCTAGTGCTTAGCTCCCGTTTGAGAGGAGCTTCCCAGATACAGCAGTAGAACCAAGGATTTACCTAATGAATGGTCCACTACGTCTGAGTTTATAATTTGTGGGAAGTTTACACTCCCTAGCCCACAAATCTAGCCTAAGCTAGTAGGTGGAAGGCCCTAAAAATAAAAACTTACTAATAAATTTTAAATTTATGCGTTAATTTTAAGGGCTGTTTTTTACTCAAAGGAAGTGGAAGTGATGGACTGTATGGTGTTTTGACTCAGCAGAAAATAAACGAAAGTAAAAGTGCATTTAAAGCAAACTAACACTATAAAATAAACTTTTTTTCATTTTTTCAGATATATATTGATGAATTAACAGACCTTAATAAGAGAAACTAGCCTATGTTTTTGTATTTTTCTGAGATAATATATTTTTTAAACTGGAACAAACACTACTTTATGCAAAAATTACAATGCAAAAGATTAACTATGTTTTGTTTTTCATTTAAAAAATGCTAAAAAAAAGTACTATGCATCTACAATGCACTGCTTGAGTAAACTTGATACTTATGAACTGTATAAAAACTACAAACTAAAGTAAACAGGCAGACAGGACCAAAAGACCGGCAAGAAAAGCAGGCTAGGGACCCTAGATTGGGTGCAAACACTGACACAAAATCAATGCAGACTTTAAACAGGTAAGTGCAAACCAATAACTGATAGAAAGCAGACTGGAAAGACAGAGTCTAAGACCCTGATCACTGATCTAGACTCAGGCACTCTAACCAACAACCCAAACAGGCCAGAAAACTTCAAGATGCAAACAGTAAATAAAAAAAGTAAAAAAGAACTCAAGGGCTTTCAAAAAGCACTAAGATGTGATCACCTGAGACATTCAAACAACTCTACAGCACTCTTAAAGAAAGTCTTCTCAGAAAATAGGACTTATAACAGGAAAAAGAACAAGCAAACTTTCACACAGAAATCCCAGTTTCCAGGAGTACTCTCGACTGTCTAGCAGTGCAAGTCATGAATGATTCGCGACTGTTCAATGGAACAACCTGCGAATGCAACTCAATATTCGCAACTGTCCAGAAGGACAACCCGCGAATGGGTATAAAAATTTCTCAAAAAACAGAGAAAAAACCCAAAACTTTCAAATGCTGAAGTAATTAAGAAGCAGGATAAAAATCACAAGCAGACTTCAAGCAAACACTGGTTAGGAAAAACAGAAAAAGACCTAAAGCAGACTAGGCTTCCCCAGCGGAGTCGCTAGTTATGTTGTACAAGATAATTCACCTAATAACCTAGGTCTGGGGGGTTACCAACATACTCATTACTTGCAGACAATTTGACTCTAAAAGCACAGAAAAGGAAATAGGAAAGTAGAAGGACTTACTTGTATTAAACGAAGGCTGATCCTTGCTATCTTCTTCCTCTCTGATCCACTTCCAAAATCTCCAGGATAGTTCCTCCTTCACCTGTTAATAAACACTCTTCCAGATACAAGATGATTCATATATATAGATGCAGGTTAGGCAAATCATATATCATATTGAAATGTAAGCATTTACCAATCTACAAGATATGAAACACAAATGGAATAAGTAATATCTTTATTAACAATAATAGAAAGAGTTTAGGTTACCACCCAATTTTTGAACAAGGACTCCTCTGTCACCAAAGGACTCTTAGTTTCTCTGCTCCAAATATTTCTGTAGACAATCCACCAGCGTAACTTTGCTCTCCAAATAATGACCAATAACACCCTCCCCAAGGCCTCTATTTATATGGATGAAATGAGGCAGTTCTCGAAGGTTAGGGAGGTTATAGCAGTTAGGAGGATTAAGTTAAATGGCTGAACTAATCTCCCATTAGCGTGTAGTTTTATATTTTAATTTTGAGGAAACCATTCACAGGTCTGTAGTAGAGCAACCCACAAATGATTCACGACTCTATATAAGAGCAACCCGCGAATACAAGGATTTGTGACTTGCTGAACAGGATACTCGCGAATGATGCGCGAGTTGTCAATAGAGAGAGTCGCGAATACAACTCAAAATGACAAAATGGCAAAGTAATCAGCTAGGTATATAGGTAATATACTTCATCATAAGCTAAGGTATAGTGAATATAGGCAAACCTCTATCCATAAGTGTCCTTTTGTGTGCCAACCTGAGGGAAGTCGACACTCGGACGGAGAGGTGCCATTCAGGTGTATAACACATACATGAGGAGCTTGAATATCACCTAGAGTGATGAAGATATTAACCTTTGATACAAGGTTGAAGATGAAATCCTATAGAGGATGATATGCTCATAGATGGGTGTAAGAAGAACTTTTGGAAAAGTTCAAGATAGAGGATCTTGGTATCGAGTGACCCTAGATGGATACATAGAATATTTGTAGTAGAGGAAGCTACTTATCACTCCTGTACATAATGTTTCAATGTATAGAGTACGAAAGGAAGACGGAGAATGATGCTCCAATTCAGAGGGAGTGACTATAGAAGATCCTGAGGTTCGACATGGTACAACAGGATGAACATCTTACTGATGGATCTAGGATTTACTGAGAGTAAAGTGGATTCCAACCTTTAATTCAAGGTTAAAGGCAGAATACAAGTGATGCTCCTGTTATATGTCGATGAATTATTCTTGACATAAAATAGGAACTCATTAAATTTGCAAGAAGGAGACTTGCTGCCGAGTTCAAGATGAAGGACTTGGATATGATGCACTAGTTTCTAGGAATGGAGGTGTGGCAGACTGCAGACGGAATCTCCCTAGGACAAGGGAAGTATGCAGTAGAGATCTTGAAGAGGTTCATGATGATGGACTACAAGGCCATGACCACACCTATGGCATGAACTTGAAACTATTGAGTGTTGCTTCATCAGATTCCGTTGATGCCACAATGTATCATCAAATGATTGGTTCATTGGCGTACCTAACGAATACGAGACCATATATTTGATTTGTTGTGAACACATTGAGACATGTTCACCTGATTGCTGCAAAGCATATTCTGAGGTACCTAAAGGGTACAATGGATTATGGGCTCAAGTATGAGGCGAATCAGAAGATTAACCTGGAAGGTTATGTGGATTTAGATTGGGCAGGCAGTGCCATTGATAGGAAGAGAAATTCAGGGTGTTGCTTCAGTATGGGATCAGGTGTGATCTCTTCATTTAGTAGAGTAATTTTATTCATGTTAAAATATTATGGAGGTTAAACAGTGTTATGATATGTTTATATTTCTCTATTTTCATTTAGTAACTGAATGAAATGCAGCAGAAAAATCACATTAGAGTTACAATGATTACATACAGTTAAGTAAATAAACAAGCTACTAATCACATAGTTTATTTTCTAACAATATCAACTAAATTTAGGACTAATATTTATTATAAACTAAATAGGGTTATAATAAAAGTACTTAAATTACAAAGAGTAAACTGAGTTACAGATTCTATGCTTTATCTTTTCAAAAACTCTGAGTAAATTCTACTTAACAGTTTATTAAATAAAAGCAATAAAAATATAATTAATAACTAGTATAAAGCTAAATAATACCTATGAAAAACTATTTATAATTATTAGTCAGGCTTATACCTGTAAATATAAAACGTCAAGGTCGAAACCCTAACCAAGTTATTTAACTATTATAAATAAGAACATCTAAGCTGCAAATCATTTACTTGGATATTTATATATATAAACGTTTAGTCTACTATAGACTGTTACAGTCCTTTCTGAAAAAAAATGTACATTTACACAACACACCTGTAATAATAATTAACAAGTAGTAGAACCTAATCAATAATAAACTAAAGAACTTATTTAGACAAGGGTTCCATTTCAGGAAAACCCTAGCTTGTATATTCCAAATAAGTAAGTTAATATTATAAATTACACACTATATATCCTTTATAAGTCAAGAAAAGAGTAATATAAGTCATGACATTAAAGCCGGAGCCACCCTGCTATATGCCCAGGTTTAATAACGAAAACAAATCTTAAAACTGAAGACCAAACATCCCAAGACTGGAGGAACCGAGGTAATAATTTTATTTCCAACTGAAACCATTTCTTCCCCTAAATCTGTACAAGCAGGGAGTTGCCACATTGTAACTGGGGCTTAGCCATAGGAATTGATGCCAATCCAAACGTGGAGAGGATTCTTCCAAGAAAAAAGGTGAACTATCACCTACAAGTGAAGACCAAAATATTGATTAGAAACTAAGTTTATAACTATAACTATAATTTAAAAACTTATAACATTTGTGAGACAAATTATTTACCTGGAAGCAAAACATTTGGAAGCCGAGGGGGATTTTAACCCACACTTCAAACAACAACTGGAAGATCAAACCCTCATTCTCACCTATGACAAAGGCAGTAGGGTTCAAAACGCATACTACATCGGCGACTGGAGGAGGGTTAAAGCTTTGGCAATGTCCATGCAAGAAATCGAAACTACAAAATACTGACAGAGAACAACTACATGCACTGCAACGCACTACTGACAGAGAACAAATACACGCACAACAACCCAATGCATGCAGAGAGAAAATCAAATGCGAACTGTGAGTCTTGAAATCCACACACTAGAGTGGAAACACTTCTCTACACACATACATTGGAGCTGGAGATGAGCACAAGCGAGTCCTCATGGCCGCAGTAAACCAGACAAAGCAGAGACCAAAACCCTCACCAAAGAATGAGGAGTTAGAGTGGGATTGGATGTTTTTAAATCATGCATTGCACGGTGGTGGATGTTCCACGTACCCACAAATTTATCTAGCCCATGGTGGGACGAATGATATAGTTGTCACTGCATTGTTGGGACAACAAATTACTATCAATAATTTAAACAATGACTATAATGATAGTATATTCTCCAAATTCAAAAACGTATCATTGCATGGATAAACCATAAGGTCAAATTATGTTTAAGAACGAGACTTATATTGCATTATTAAACCTTGTTTTATTTAAACCTTGGAATATTTGTTGGTAATGAACCAACACATATATTCCATCGATATCCTTGTTTTATTATGACCTTATAATCTTCCTTAGTAAAACATTTTATGAAGAGATCAATAGTATAGTAAAAGTTGATGAACATGAGTTGACAATATCACTATTTACCTATTCTTTTTATAACCATAAACAATGCATGTTTAAGCTGTTAGAACTAGTTTATGCAAACATTAATAGGTAAGAACTAGTTTATAAATCAACAAGGTGTGTATAAAAATAATTAGTAATTACACCCTAGCATAACTCTTACTTTTGAATGTAGTCTATGGTACTAAGAGTAAGATAAACTTCTGGGAAGTACATGATCATTTGGTCTTCATAAGATACCAAAGCTCTAAGATGAATCAAACCAAGATTAAATTAGTCTTGGTAGAGAAGGATACTAAACTATTTAAGAATAAATATAGTATCACTTGTTATTATAAATAATATAATATAATAATGTAATTTTGTCACATTACTTATGACATGAAGAAATTCTAAGATAGAAATCACAACTTGATTACATTTGTGCAAATGATCATTTATAGATATAACACAATAATAAGCAGATAAATTTCGTCTACTGAGGCTAAAACAAAAGTAGAGTTGAGGGTACGTTTGTAAGCTTGTTCTTATAAGACTTAGATTTATTTCCATGGTGATAAGCAGTGTTTTAAATTTTAGAAATAATAACAGCAGTAAACTCTTATGTCAGTAAAGGTTTTGTTCTACAAAATCGTGAGCTTTATAAGTAACTTGGCTAGTAGCTAGAAAGAAGAACTATCCGAAACAAAAGTCATACTAATGAAAAACATTGAGAATGGTAAGGTTATTGGTATTTACAACATGAATTTAAAATACTGTCATAGTTGCAAAACAAATAAAGAAAAGATACTTTACCTCGTAGTACCCTTGAATTCTATTAAGCAAACTTTTATTCTAGCAGTTAATAAACTGCGACTATAAACAATTTATGTTACATCAAAAAATTTTAATTTTTGTGAAAATTTGGGGTTATGACATGTGGTATCAGAGCACAAGGTTCCAACACTAGGCCTTGATGGAGCCCAACTTGCTTTTATGAAACAATGAAATTAAACTATTTTGCTGATGTTATTTTCTTTTAATGTTATTCAACTGAGAAAATTGTTTCTGAAGTTTAACAACAGGTATGGAAAGGCTGGAGGAATATGCGGAAGAGGAATCTCCATTTATTGAAAAAGAAAACTTACCAAGAAACCCTATACAAGAAGACCTAACCACTAATTCCTTAGAACTATTACAAACAGTAAAAGACTTAAAATCTGAAATGGAATCTGTTAAATGAGAGAATGAAAGGATTCTGAGGGCTCAGGAGGAGCTGAATTAGATCCTAACAGAAATATTTCAAACTGAGGGAAGGGAAAAAAGAGTTTATTCAGAAGATACAAGTCATCAACATAAACATAAAAATATTAAATAGACTAAAATTGAAAGCAGCTCATCTTCATAGGTGTTTGGTGATCAACATAATTTTCATTCCACTAGTGATAGTAGTGATGACAATCATTATACTAAAAAGGGAAAATATAAACCCTATGAGGAAATTTATGAGGAGTTTAAAAATATTAAACCACCAACTTTCAATGGAGAGACCGAGAAGGAGGAGGAAGCAGAATCATGGTTATCTGGAATGAAGAAGTACTTCCAGATTTATAACTATTCTAACCAATTAAAGGCTAGCATGGCTATCTACAATCTTTCAGGGAAGGCTGATATTTGGTGGTGGGACTTGAAGAGAGTGAAGGGAATAAAAGAGAAGAACATAAATTGGAGTACCTTTAAGAGGTACTTTAAAAATAAATTTTTGTTTGAGCAGTACTATGAAGAGAGAGCAAAAGAATTCTATGAGCTTAAATTAGGATCAATGACTATCAAAGATCTGAACAACAAGTTTTTAAGTCTACTTAGGTATATACCATACCTTGTAGATGAAAAACCAAAGGTACAACGATTCGTCAGTTGTCTACCTTATCATATCAAGGATAGGATTGAGTATGACAATCCAAAAACTTTGGAAGAAGCTATGAGGAAAGCCAACTTCTGTTATGAACAGAATCGAAAGAAGGAAAGCATGGACAACTGGAAGGCTAAGAAGAATAATAACCATTATGACCAAAAGAAGAAAGAATTTGTGCCCAACCGGAATTCTTAAAACAATAAGGCAAGAAATTTTGCTAACAATAATTTCCAAGAGAATAAGAATAATTCACCAAGCAATCAGAACAATTCAAAGGGTAAAGAATATGATAATAACCATGGTAATTACACAAAGAACTTTGAAAGCAAAGAACCTATAAAGTCCTAGGAGTGTAATGGCCCACATTATGCCTCAGTCTGTCCTAATCGGAAAAAGACTATCAGTAATATTCATACCATATAGGAGGAAATGACTGTCGAAGATTTAGCGAGGACTATGCCCAGAATCAATGCAGCCTTGGAGAATCAACAAGCAGAATATCAAACTTCCAAGGTGGAAGTAGAAGGTATGATAAACCAAACCCCTATATCTATTTTAATTGATCTAAGAGCTATTCTGAGTTATATTTCACCTAAAATGGTAGAAAAATGTAAGTTGCCTGTTGAAAAATTTGAAAATTCTTGGTTGGTTCAGTTAGCCACTGGTGCAAAAAGGAAGGTAACTTGTTTTGTAAAAGAATGTGCAGTAGTTATGGATCAATTTGAAACTGTTGTAAAGCTTAATGTATTACCTCTTGGTTCTTATGACTTACTAATCGGTATGGATTGGTTAGAACAACATAGGGTGATCTTAAATTGTTATGATAAAACCTTTACGTGTATAAATAATGATGGAAAACCAATAAGCGTAAAGGGGGTCCCTAGAAAAACAACCATAAGGAATATTTCTGCTTTGCAGCTTAAGAGAGCTGTTAAGAAGGGTTGTAAAGCTTAGGCAGTAACAATAACTGATGAGGAAAATCTAAATAAGACAAACAAATTAAAATTGAAATACATACCAGTTTTAAGAGAATATGTTGATGTATTTCCGAAATAAATTCTGGGACTAAATCCGAAAAGGGAACTAGATTTTACCATTGAGCTAGTACCTGGTGCAGTACCCAGCTCAAAGGCCCCTTATCGAATGAACATACTGGAACTGAATGAACTAAAGTCACAATTAAAAGAACTTATTGACTGATCCAGGAGGATTCAAGAAGGCAAAATTTTGGAAGTCCTCCAATCTCAGCAAAACCAGCACCAAATCGAAGGGCTCGTCGAGACAATTCCAACGATGTTCGTTTCACCTCAAACGGACTTCGTATGAGAAAGTTATCGCATTCTGTTGTATTGGTGAAACAGGCAAATTTGGCAAAATGGAGGTGCCATGTGGCACCACTGACAGGGTGACACGTGGCATCCATACTGTACAGACAAGGTGACATGGCAAGTGTACGGACCAATCACAAGGTGACACGTGGTAGTATGGATCCAAGCTGGCATACTGCTAACTGGGCGTACGGACGGTGACGTGGCAGTACGGGCAGTGACTGGGCGGTTGACTGGACGTTGACTGGGTGTGAGGTGGATCAATCCCAGGCTGCCACGTGGTAGCATGGGATTAGCCAATATGTCTAAGGAAAAAATTATGGCCTTCGCGGGGTTCAACCCCGTGACCTCCCTTGTATAAGCGCTCTGCCTTCACCACTAGGGCTACATATGTTTCTTGGCATGTTGGTTAAGACCTTTTATTTAAACTTAGAAAAGTTTATATGGTGCACAAAGGGGGGGCCAGGGCAAGCCCCGACCCATGGTTTTTAATGTGGAGTTTGTTACAACTCCAACCAATCACGTGGAGCTTGCGCCTTAACTTGTATTCCACATGGAGGAGCCACCACGTGCTTTTTAAAAAACTTTGTTATGGTTTTTAAAGTGGGGATGGTTACAAAAGTGGACAGATCATATGCCACCCATCCAACGCGCCTTCACACATGTATCAAATGGAGGAGTCGCCCTTACCACACGTGCTTTTGTTAAAACTTTGGTTAAGGGCTTAAAGTGGTTCAAAAATATTAAAACATGTGTATTTATAACCATAGGGGGAGCGCCACCACATAACAAACTTTGTGATAAGTTTAGAGGTGGGTTTATATGGTTTTAACCATATGCCATCTTAAAAGGGCATTTTTTTTAAGTATCTTTGTTTATTAGTTAATAAAGAGCCCAACCACATGCTAACCAACTTGGAGGTTTGTAACCACATGCCTATTTAGGAAAAATTGTTGTAACTTGAGAAACCATGAGGATCATGTGAGAGGAGTCCATACAAGCCTATATAAACCCATTCATTTGCCATTTCCCACTCATTCTTTGGAGTGGAGACTTTGTAGCTAAAGGAGAGAAGGGAGATTGCGTAGCTCTGCAAGAGGAAGCTACGAGTGTTTATACTCGTTTTAAACCATCTTCAAGCTTCGGAGTAGCTGGAAGCAGTCTTGTTGTGTTTTGGGCAGCGGTTCTCTTCCTGAAAATTGTCACCAAGGTATCATTGTATCATTGCCATGTATTTTGCCTTCATGCTGAGATTATAGATCGACCCTCCTATTGAGAAGCAGGCCCGGAGACGTAGTCCATCCTGGACGAACTCCATTATCAACTTGTTGTCTTTATGTGCGTATTATCTATGCTGTTTGGTTCTCTTCTTATGGATTTGTGAGCTTCATTCATGCTCTTTATGCAATTCATGTTAACGTCATAGAGTAGCAAAGATCTTGTTTTCAGATCATGTGGTATCAGAGCAGGACTATTTGACGTTGGATTGTGAGTGTGGATGCTCACGAGGGCTAAACTGCAAGCTGGTGAGGGTACATTAAACCTTACAATTCCGAGATCGGACGTGCACACCAAAGGAGGAATATGGATGCTAATGATGCCCGCACTGAGATGGAGGCAAACTTTCACAAGGTCTTCTACATGATGGCCGACAAGGTAGAAAAGTTGTTTGCAGACTATGAAGAATGCATGGCAAAAGAAAGAAGAGGCAGTGAAGTAAAGAAGGAAGACAAAGAAGTGAAGGATGAAGGAAACGCTTCAGTTAACCAAGGAGGAGGTGGCGAAGAGCCTCCTGAGCCTCCCTCTTCACCTTCAGCTTCAAGCACAGGTTCAAGTGCTTCTTCCTTATCTCATTCTCAACATTCCAAGGTTCCTCACAAAGAGCCTCAAAAGAAGCCCTTATTGAAGCTCGATGTGAAGTTTGATTTGCCCATGTTCAATGGGGAAGTGAATGCAGAGAAGTTGAACAATTTGATAAGGAAAATTGAGGTCTATTCCCGAGTCCAGCAGATCAAAGAAGAAGATGTGAAGATTTAGTTGGCTTCACTTCGGCTGACAGGCACCGCACTTATATGGTGGGAAAGCAAGCTTCAGCAAGGTAGCAAACAAATGGGTAATCTTCTCTCATCATGGTCTGCTTTCATTTCTGCTTTACGTAAGCAATTTTATTCGTTGGGTTATGTTCAAAAGGATATGATGGATTGGAAAAGTTTTAGACAAGGCAAGGGTCAGAGTGTTCAGAATTTATTGAAGAATTTAGAAAGAAAGCTCTAGAGTTGAATATTTCTTTAGATTCTCCTAACACTCTTTTGAAGTACATTGGTGCTCTTCATCATTATCTACGCCATACTTTGCTGTTGTTGAATCCTACTAGTGTGGATGAAGCAAGTGTTCAGGCTACTCATCTTGAGAGCAGGGGGAATCATTTGCAAGAAGACCATCAGAAGGAGCCTTTCAAGCACAACAACAGCCACAAGTTCAAGAAAAAATACAAGAGCAAGAAGGCAGCTACTGCCAAGAAGGAAGGAGGAAAGCTCCATTGCAAACATTGTGACACTGATGGGCATGATGAAGAAAGTTGTTGGAAGCTGCATCCTAAACAGAGGCCAAAGCATTTTGGAGGAAAAAAGAAGAAAAATATTGTTGCAACAGCGCAACAAGATTTGGGTTCTAACTCAGGTGACGAAACCATGATTACAGCCGTGGGAATGCAAGGTAAAAAAACTCCTCATACTGGTTCATGTTTCTGAAGAAAATGATAAAAGAAGAAGTGAGTTGTTTCACATCAGAGTTGTGTCTAAGCATACAAAGATTGAAACATTATTTGATCCGGGCTCTCAAGTAAATTTGATCTCAGAATCAGTTGTTAAGAAGTTGGGCATATAGACTAAACCTCACCCCAAGCCTTATCCTCTTGGATGGGTATGTGATAATGCTAAGCTACAAGTGACTAAGCAATGCAGGTTAAGGTTTGCAATTGCTTCAAAGTTGATCGATGAGGTGGACTTAGACGTTGTTCCTCTTGACATATGTGTTATTGTATTGGGAAGCCCATACTTGTATGATCGACAAGCAGTATTCTTCCGTCATGAGAACAAGTACCATCTCACCAAAAATGGGGTGGAGTACATCGTGAGAGATCACAGTATGAAGACTAACACCTCTCTTGTTAGTGCAGGACAGATGAAGAGACTCATCAACACTAATAAGAGATACATGCTCATGGTTGTGAGAGCAAAAGATGCTGAAGCATCTGATGCTTTCAAAGGTTGTGATCCTTCTCATAAAAAGGCTATGATTGATATTGTGGCTAACTATGATGAAATATGTCAGGAACCTACAGGTTTGCCTCCCAAAAGGGAGATTCAACATGAGATTCATCTCCAACAAGATGCCCCTCTTCCTAATGTGGGCATGTACAGGTTTTCTGCAGTTATCAAGTACAAGAAGGGTACTAGTAACAAAGTGGCAGATATGCTTTCTAGACCTCCTATTGTTCCGTCTATTGTCTTGAAAAATGCTTCTTTATCCCATGAAAGTTATATTGAGCAGTATGCTACTGATGATGATTTCAAGGAGATTTATGAGAAGCTAACCAATGGCACACAGGTGGAATACTACTATTTGCAGGGAAATTTGCTCTATCATTTGGGCAAGTTATGTGTTCCTATCAGTGAAAGAGTCCATGTAATACGAGAAGCTCATACTTCTCTTGTATTAGGGCATTTTGGGGTAGGTAAGACTTTGGCTCATTTGCAAAGACTCATGTATTGGCCTCGCATGAAAGACATTGTAACAAAATATGTAAAGGGGTGTGTGATGTGCTCTATTTGTAAGCCCACTAGTAGAAAATTGGGGCTGTACTCACCACTTCCTGTTCCTTCCCATCCTTGGGAAATCATTTCCATGGATTTTGTGGGGGGTTTGCCTACGTCTAGGAGGGATCATGACTACTTGTATGTGGTTGTGGATAGGTTTAGCAAGACGTGTATTCTTATTCCATGTAAAAAGCAGGTCACTGCAGAGCAGGCTGCTTCTCTTTTCTTTCAACATGTATGGGTTCGCTTTGGACTCCCTATGTCCATTATCTTGGATCGGGACTCCCGATTCCTTGGAGAGTTTTGGACAAAATTATGGTGTATGATGGACACCAAGCTGAAGAGGAGCACCGCTTTCCATCCACACACTGACGGACAGACAGAGGTAGTTAACAAGACAGTTGTCCATTTGCTTCGAGGCTATTGCAACAAGCATCCTAAGTTATGGGATGAACAGATCCAGTATGTGTAGCATGCCTACAACAGGGCTATGCATTCTTCCACTCAGAGTTCGCCATTTGAGACATGCTTTGGGTACTTGCCAAAGAATCTAGTGGAATTGAATTATGGGAGAGAGGTTGATCCAAGCACTTCCAAGGATGAAGACAAAGCCAGTAGGTTCATTCAGAGAGTTCAACAGGTACATCAAGTAGTGCAAGAGAAATTGGAGAAGAGTCAAGCCTAGTACAAGGCTCGCCATGACAAGCATAGAGTTGATCATCAGTTTCAGGAGGGAGATCAAGTGTGGCTTCACATCAGCAAGAAGAGGATGAAAGGAGAAGGAAAGAAGCTCAAGCCTATTAGATATGGTCCCTTCACCATCTTGGAGAAGATTGGGACAAATGCTTTTCACTTAGAGCTACCGCCATACATGCAAATATACTCAGTGGTGAATGTGGAGAACTTGAAACTCTATGAGCCTCCCATGATCATAGATGAAAGGGAGAATGTCTCATTGCCATCAGTTGATGAATTTGCTCCTGAGTACATGGATGAGCTAAAGGAAGATGTCATCTTGGACAGAAGGACAAGGACTTCTCGCAGAGGTGGTGTTGATTATCTTCAAGTGGGCATCAGAGGCACTCATCCAAGCAAAGCCAAGTGGATTGAGAAGGAGAAATTGAGGGAGCAATTCCCTCACCTATCTGTTGATTAGTAAAGGCTTTTGGAGGCCAAAAGCTTCTCAGTGGGGAGGAATGATCCAGGAGGATTCAAGAAGGAAATTTTTTTGACAACCTCCAATCTCAACAAAACTAGAACCAGATCGAAGGGCTCATCGAGACAATTCCAACGGCATTCGTTTCACCTCAAACGGACTTCGTATGAGAAAGTTATCGCATTTTGTTGTATTGGTGAAATAGGCAAATTTGGCAAAATGGAGGTGCCACGTGGAACCACTGGCAGGGTGACACGTGGCATCCGTACTATACATACAAGGTGACATGGCAAGTGTATGGACCAATCACAAGGTGACATGTGGCATTATGGATCCATGCTGGCATACTGCTGACTGGGCGTACGGACGGTGACATAGCAGTACGGGCAGTGACTGGGCGGTTGACTGGACGCTGACTGGGCGTGAGGTGGACCAATCCTAGGACACCATGTGGCAGCATGGGATTGGCCAATATGTCTAAGGAAAAAATTATGGCCTTTGTGGGGTTCGACCCCGTGACCTCCCTTGTATGAGCGCTACGCCTTCACCACTTGGGCTACATATGTTTCTTGGCATGTTGGTTAAGACCTTTTATTTAAACTTAGAAAAGTTTATATGGCGCACAAAGGGGGGGCCAGGGAAAGGCCATGGTTTTTAATGTGGAGTTTGTTACAACTCCAACCAATCACGTGGAGCTCGCGCCTTAACTTGTATTCCACATGGAGGAGCCACCACGTGCTTTTAAAAAAACTTTGTTATGGTTTTTAAAGTGGGGATGGTTACAAAAGTGGATGGATCATATGCCACCCATCCAACGTGCCTTCACACATGTATCAAATGGAGGAGGCGCCCTTACCACATGTGCTTTTGTTAAAACTTTGGTTAAGGGCTTAAAGTGGTTCAAAAATATTAAAACATGTGTATTTATAACCATAAGGGGAGGGCCACCACATAACAAACTTTGGGATAAGTTTAAAGGTGGGTTTATATGGTTTTAACCATATGCCATCTTAAAAGGGTATTTTTTTAAGTATCTTTGTTTATTAGTTAATAAAGAGCCCAACCACATGCTAACCAACTTGGAGGTTTGTAACCACATGCCTATTTAGGAAAAATTGTTGTAACTTGAGAAACCATGACGATCATGTGAGAGGAGTCCATACAAGCCTATATAAACCCATTCATTTGCCATTTCCCACTCATGCTTTGGAGTGGAGACTTTGTAGCTAAAGGAGAGAAGGGAGATTTCGTAGCTCTGCAGGAGGAAGGTACAAATGTTTATACTCGTTTTACACCGTCTTCAAGCTTCGGAGTTGCTGGAAGCAGTCTTGTTGTGTTTTGGGTAGCGTTTCTCTTCCTGAACATTGTCGCTAAGGTATCATTGTATCATTGCCATGTATTTTTCCTTCATGCTGAGATTATAGATCGGCCTTCCTATTGAGAAGAAGGCCCGGAGACGTAGTCCATCCTGGATGAACTCCATTATCAACTTGTTGTCTTTATGTGCGTATTGTCTATGCTGTTTGGTTCTCTTCTTATGGATTTGTGAGCTTCATTCATGCTCTTTATGCAATTCATGTTAATGTCATAGAGTAGCAAAGATCTCATTTTCGGATCATTGACAAAAGGTATATTCGACCTAGTGTGTCTCCCTGGGGGGCACCTGTCATCTTCGTTAAGAAAAAGGACGGAACCATGCGACTTTGCATAGATTACCGTCAGTTGAATAAGATGAATATCAAAAATAGATACCCATCGCCGCGCATAGATGATCTGTTTGATCAACTATGTGGAGCCACGGTGTTTTCGAAAATTGATTTAAGGTCTGGATATCATCAAGTTAGGATTAAAGATGAAGACATCTTTAAAACAACTTTTAGAACTTGATATGGCCATTACGAGTGTGTCATCATGCAATTCAGGATTACTAATGCTCCAACTGTTTTTATGTGTTTAATGAACAACGTTATGCATAAGTATCTAGATAGGTTTGTGGTCGTGTTTATCGGCGACATATTAATTTATTCAAAAATTGAAGAAGAACATAAAGAACATTTAAAAATTGTTTTGCAAGAGCTACGAGATCATCAACTCTTTGCAAAGTTTAGTAAATGCGATTTCTTTAAGGATAAAATTCAGTACTTAGGTCATGTGGTGACTAAGGAAGGGATTTCAGTGGATCCTGAAAAGATAAAGGCGATCAAAGATTGGCCGGTTCCTAAAGATGTAACTGATGTTTGATCCTTCATGGAAATTACCAGTTATTACCGGAGGTTCATTGAAGGTTTTTTGAAAATCATGAATCCAATAACTTCTTTGAAGAAGAAGGGAAAGAAATTTGATTGGAACCAGAAATGCGAGGAAATATTTAAAAAGTTAAAAACTTTATTAACCAGCACACCTATTTTAAGAATAGTTGATCCAAATAAATAATTTGTAGTGTGCACTAACACCTGCAATGATGGTTTAGGCAGTGTTTTGACTCAAGAAGGGCATGCTATTGCCTATGAGTCTAGGAAATTAAAAATTCATGAAAAGAATTATGCAACTTATGATCTGGAATTAGCTACTATTATACATGCTCTAAAGATGTGGCGTCATCACCTAATTGGCAGAAAATTTATTCTAATGACTTATAATTGTTAGAATATAATCCATCAGGATTATTGTAAATAAATAATTAAATAGGAATTTGAATAGTTGCCCGGGAAGGTGAAAAGGATGATTCTCAACCGCCTCATTGTAATCTATAAATTAATGTTTTTAGTCGTGAATAGCAATTGGAATCGGGAGTTATTACCAACAAGTGGTATCAGAGCAGGGCTGTCTTCCATAACTCCTGCTGCATTTCTGCCCATTCCTGCCATTCTGCTTGCCATTCCATTGCCAGACTGCTCCATCAGTCTGCCAGTCGAGTCGCATGCAAATTCCTTCATGATTAAGTGTGTGTGCTGGGAAACCCTAATGAGTTGAGCGTTTTGTATGTGGCTTATTCTGGTGATCATCCTGAGTTATTCTTCTGCTACATTTTCATCCTGGTGGGCTGCGACCTATTAGTATCCTGTGACAGCGTGTATATACCTTGCATTGAAGACTGAGTGACTCCATTCAAGAGCTTGGAGAGTGAGCTTGTTATATGAGCTGCGATTTCATAGTTTTTTGGTGAATGATGATCATTGTATGATGTGTTGGAAAGACTGGAAACCCTAATTCGTGGTATACCTAACGTCCTCCTTTCAAATACAAAAAGAATTATGTTCTCTCCTTTGCTTTACGCGTAGAATACCACCGTTCTTTCACCCACGGTCAAAGGCCAGTCCGTTCATCTGGACATAGAGACTGCTACTACTTTGAAGTCTGAGAGTCTAACAGGCCAATTAGTCGTGGAGCTCAAATTGATTGCCAGGATCCGGTTCTGAGTGGAGTATTGGACATCTCGTCATTCCAAGATGATAGTGAGCTGCCCTGGAGTGGTTCTTGATCTTAGTGGACACACGCCCTTAAAATGACAGAAATGCTTGGTTTACTTCTGATTCTTAAACGATAGTAGCAGCTCTCGTGAAAGTGTCTATGAATTAGGTTTGAAGTCTGTGCTATGGCATTTCAAGTTCTAAGAACGTAGAGGTGAAGGCTGCATGAAGTATTCTTACTTTGATCCTTTGTATAGTACGCTCCCAGTTCTATTCTGTCGCTGGCCTCTTACTGCGTTGGAGACTTATTAATGTATGCGCTGGAGTTTTTGTTCCATGCGTGAAGATTGATGCATCTTGTGAGGCATGAAGTTATTACACCTGCGTGAAGTTATTACACCTGCGGAGAATGCTGCTTTCTCCTTTGGCGTGAAGAGACACTGGTCTTGCTACTTTGTTAAATGAAGAAGCTGTTTGTATTTGACCGTTGGGATACGAAAACCCTAATTTTAACCTAATTCCTGAACATGTTGAAGACCGCGTTGTGTATGCTGCGTGAAGAGCCTGCATCTATTTTTCTTGTGCTGCGACCTTCCTGAAGAGACCGGTGGCTGCGTGGAGGAGACCTGCGTCGAGCTGCATCTGAACCTGCGTGGAGAATGAGCCTGAAGGCTGCTGTCATTTGATGCTTGTGTGAAGTTTATGCTGCAAGCTGTGAACTGGTATCTGCTGCATGGAGAAAACTGCCTGGTTGATGCCCTCCTTGCACGTTGCATGTTGAGTTCTTGTGACTGCCTGCGTTGAAGCCCTCCTTTGATGCTGGGTTGAAGTGACTGATATGAAGATATATGTTAAAGGCTGCGATATAGTGAGAAGACCGCGTGGAGGAAGGAAACCCTAAACTCCAGACTGCTGCTTGCCTTGCTGGTGCACTGGTATCTCAGAAAAATTTGCTAAACTTTGCCCATGCCCTTGCAATGGCATGGCCTGGGGAGTCATATGGGGATTCATATCTTTTATATTTCTTTGTGCATCGATATACATTGGTCTAGTCATCTTGTCTTGAGCACATTCTATCTTCAAGGTGTGCCTGAGAAAAGTGTTGTAGTCCACGATAAAGTTTGGGCAAATTTCGTTGTTTTACTATATTTTTAAGGAGATTGTTATAAATCATCGCAAAGATTGTTGGTGCATAAAAGAAATTATATTGTGAAGAAAAATTGCAGCTGATTGACCGTATTCAGGATTGCTCTAAGAAAGCTTGCAGCTGTTGCTACCGCTGCTCCAAAAGAAGAAAAGTTGCAGAACCAAATCCACATCATGTAGACAATCACAATGGAAAGTTATAGTTATGATTGAGGTATCATTGTAATTTTTCATAAGAAGATTTGAATTGTCCATGTAAACAACACTCTAAAGTAAATTACATGGAGATGTGTTGAAAGAATTCTAATCCTGTGTTTCTTTGAGAGCTGTGCCTCTCCCTCACCATCACCTCTGTAAATCACCTTTGCAGAGACTGTAGACCTGCAAGGTTATTATTTTTTCTCTTGTCATATCAAGTTTATTATTGTAAATTACACTAACAATTGTAAAGATGCACTCTTTGGCATCTAGTATTGGTGCTGCCCTTGCCGGCAAAGACCAATCCAAAGACCCTTCCAAGGGAGATTGCGGCAAAGAGAGAGGCAGAAGAAGAAGAAATTTCAGAGGCAGAGGGGGCAGAAGCAAAAGATCAAAGTTGCAGTGCAAGCGTTGCGGAAAGACTAGGCACACATCAGATCAGTGTTGGGCTTCATGGGAGTCCATCAAAGACAAGCATAACCAGAAAACACATGACCAAGATGCTAGTAAATTTTCTGATTCTTGTATTGTTGCACATTGTAATCTTGGATTTAATGAAATGACTTCACTTTCATCTTACAAAGATTGTTGGTTGCTTGATACCGGTGCAACATCACACATGACATTCAGAAAATACTGCTTTGAAGAACTTAATGAATCAATAGATGGCATAGTTTAT
>LPNX010187967.1:0-62941 GCA_001517045.1 Pseudotsuga menziesii | reverse complement strand
TGGATACACTATGAGTCTTGGATCAGCAGCTGTTTCATGGAGATCTCGCAAACAGTCAGTTCCAGCAGATTCAACAACAGAAGCAGAATATGTGGCTGTAGCTTAAGCAACGAAAGAAATAGTATGGCTCAGGAAGATACTTGAAGATTTGCAAGAAAAACAAGAGAACTCCTCTCCATTGTTGGTCGACAATACTTCTGCAATCAAGATGGCAAAGAATCCTAGATTCCATGATCGAACCAAACACATCAACACAAAGTATCATTTGATTCGACATCATGTAGAGGCCAAGACAGTCCATCTTCGACATTGTTCCACAAATGATCAAGTTGCAGACATCTTCACCAAAGCACTTGGACGAGAAAAGTTTGAAAGATTCAGAAACATGCTCGGACTTACGAACACCCCTTCGGATTAAGAGGGGGATTGTTAGAATATAATCCATCAGGATTATTGTAAATAAATAATTAAATAGGAATTTGAATAGTTGCCCGGGAAGGTGAAAAGGCTGGTTCTCAACCGCCTCATTGTAATCTATAAATTAATGTTTTTAGTCGTGAATAGCAATTGGAATCGGGAGTTATTACCAACAATAATAAAGGACTAAAATAGGACTAAAATATATGTTAGATCAGACTAATCTAAATGCCAGACAAGCTAGGTGGCTAGCTTTTCTAAGTGAATATGATTTCGAAATTTAGCACATTAAAGGTAAAGAAAATAAAGTTGTTGATGCATTAAGTAGGAATGCAAGGCTGAAATTCATAGTAGTTATCAGCACTTATACAACAGATTTGGATGAATAACTTAAAACAGGGGTAGAACAAGATGAAATTTACCAAAACTTACAAGTTAAAACAAAAGAAAATCCAACAGAAAGCTTAAGTAAAGGGTACAGTTTGAATGCAAAAGGATTTTTACTGTATAAAGACAGAATGTATGTACCTAATGTACCTAAAGTTAAGTTATTAATTTTAGATGAAATCCATGAAACTCCATACTCAGGTCATCCAGGCTATCAAAAGACTATAACTATGTTAAGGAAAGGAGTTTTTGGCCAAACATGAAGACTGAATTAGCAAAATATATTGCTAGGTGTTTTGAATGTTAGCAGGTGAAAACTAAACATCAACACCCAGCTGGATTACTTCAGCCATTGCCCATTTCTAGTTGGAAATGGGAGATAATTAGTCTCAATTTTGTTACTAGACTGCCTAAAAATCAGAATTTAAATGACTCCATCATGGTAGTGGTCGATAAATAAAGTAAATCAGCCCACTTTATACATGTTAAAACCATGTATAAAGCTGCAAACATAGCTGATAGCTTTCTAAAACAAATTTTTTGACTGCATGGAATACCAAAAGTTATAATTTCAGATAGAGATCCTAAATTTACAGGTAACTTTCGGAAATCTCTATTTAAAGGATTAAACACTACACTAAATTTTAGTACTTCGTTCCATCCTCAAACAGATGGACAAACTGAAAGAGTAAACCAAGTACTGGAAGATTTATTAAGAATGTATGTGAAAGACCAGCTAGGTAAATGGGAGGATTATTTGCATTTGGTAGAATTTGCTTATAATAATAATTATCAAGCGTCAGCCAGATTTAGTCCTTTCGAAATCTTGTATGAAAGGAAATCTAATACTCTTGTCTCTTGGACTAACCCCGTGGATATATTACTATTAGGTCCCGAACTATTAAAGGAAATGGAAGAAATTGTAAATTAGGTACAAGGTAATCTGAAAGTTGCACAGGATCGACAGAAAAGTCAAGCAAACCTTAAAAGAACTCTAAAGGAGTTTCAAGAAGGTGAACATGTGTTCATCAAGGTGAGGCCCAAAAAGATCTCTCTGAGATTGGGTAGTTGTACAAAACTAGCACCTCGTTACTATGGTCAATTTGAAATACTGTCCATGATTGGACAAGTAGCTTATCAATTAGCATTACCACCAATTTAAGAGTACATAATGTTTTTCACATTTCTGTATTAAAGAAATATGTTCATGATGCTACTCATGTTATTAACTGGAATGATGTGTAGGTGGAACCAGAAGGAGATTTTCTGGTGGAACCGGACTGTATCCTTGGGCAGAGGGAGATCACACTTCGGAACCGCACCATTGGTCAGGTGAAGGTACAATGGAAGCACCTTAGTCCAGAAGAAGCCACCTAGGAATTGGAAAGTAATATGCGGGATGCATATCCAATTCTGTTCCAGGGGAATTTTGAGGACAAAGAATAAATAACATCGAGGACAATGTTATACTTTAAGGGGGTGTGTATGTCACATGCCCCAATTTTGCAAAAACAATTTTATATTATTTGATTTTATTTGAGGACAATATGTTAAATATTATGCTAAGTTGTAATTGATGACTCAACAAAGTCAAGGATATTTAATGTAATTCAGAATATTTTAATTATAAATAAATAAAGGAGGAGACAAATAGCTTAGGAGAGCTTTTGAAAGAGTGTTTACTAGTCAAATTGGTGGAGGAGTCTGGGTGGAGAGAAAACTGACATGTGGTAGCATCCTCAAACCACTTCCAACTGTTGTCGGTGGCAACCTCCCTATAGTTGGGGTCCTGATTCCCCAAGAAAGTGGAATCAGAGCAGGTGGCTCAATTAATGAAAACTGACCCAAAAGACCTAGGAAATATTTATAAAAATTTCCATTGAAGAGAGCTGAGGCTGCTCATTCTAGAGAAGTGATCATTCAGGTGAATGAATATAATTCAGAGAAATTCATTGGAAGGGAATTGTGGAAAGTGTTTGAGGGGATAACTGCTTATTGATCTAGTGCAGCTTTTTAAGTTGAAAGATCTTACTGCTGAGAGCAGAGTGTTTATTGAGATATTGGGACTAGTCTACTGTTTGCATTCTCCACTAGTTCTCAGCCAAGAAGACCAGGAATAGGCTCGGGGGTCCTGAGGAAGCGTTGTTTGAGTGGTCTCCAGTAGATTGATAGGGAGGAACAGGCTCCTAACACTATTGTCATCCATCCTAAACAGGTTCTACATTATTTTGTTTTACTCTGTTAGATAGTTAAATCTGAGTCTGACTGTTATATGAATGTTAAATATTCAGTTTGTAAAATGTTAGAAACTAGCAGTCTTTTTAAATGATTGAAGAAATGAACTTGATTAGAAAAAGTAATGTGTTAGAATAGAAATAATTTATAGACTTTTTTTTTCCACACCTAGAAATCCAGACAGTACTCCAGCATAAGTAGAATGTTTAAGAAGATAAGAGAATGTTTGAGTAGATAAGATTGTGTATTTACAGACAGTAGAGTAATTTTATTCGTGTTAAAATATTATGGAGGTTAAACAGTGTTATGATATGTTTATATTTCTCTATTTTCATTTAGTAACTGAATGAAATGCAGCAGAAAAATCAGATTAGAGTTACAATGATTACATATAGTTAAGTAAATAAACAACCTACTAATCACATAGTTTATTTTCTAACAATATCAACTAAATCTAGGACTAATATTTATTATAAATTAAATAGGGTTATAATAAAAGTACTTAAATTACAAAGAGTAAACTAAGTTACAGATTCTATGCTTTATCTTTTCAAAAACTCTGAGTAAATTCTACCTAATAGTTTATTAAATAAAAGCAATAAAAATATAATTAATAACTAGTATAAAACTAAATAATACCTATGTAGAAACTATTTATAATTATTAGACAGGATTATACCTGTAAATATAAAACTTCAGGGTCGAAACCCTAACCAAGTTATTTAACTATTATAAATAAAAACATCTAAGCTGCAAACCATTTACTTGGATATTTATATATATATATATATACGTTTAGTCTACTATAGACTATTACAGTCCTTTCTGAAAACAAATGTACATTTACACAACACACCTATAATAATAATTAAAAAGTAGCCGAACCTAATCAATAATAAACTAAAGAACTTATTTAGACAAGGGTTCCATTTCAGGAAAACCCTAGCTTGTATGTTCCGAACAAGTAAGTTAATATTATAAATTACACACTATGACTGAGTTACAGTATTAAATAATAACAATAATCTATTTACAAAAGATATTTAGACAGTAATGCTCTTCATTAGCAGTTGAATAGGAAAAACCCTAATGTACACAGAGTTACAATATACAAGATTACTGCAAAAACAAGACAGAGCTTGAAGTAAAATCCTCCTTAAAAACCCAATGTAATATATTGACAGGTCATAAGGCTGCAAAACTTAACCAAATTACAACACCCATCTCAGGGCTAGTGTACCCAGCATCGTGGTGTGGGTTTTAAAACAAAAACTAACATTCAATTTATTAAAACCTTCATTATTGTATATCTTTTATAAGTCAAGAAAAGAGTAATACAAGTCACGGCATCGAAGCCGGATCCACCCTGCTATATGCAAGGGTTTAATAACGAAAACAAATCTTAAAAATTGAAGACCAAACATCCCAAGACTAGAGGAACCGAGGTCGTAATTTTCTTTCCAACTGAAACCATTTTTCCCCTAAATCTGTATAAGTAGGGAGTTGCCACATTGTAACGAAGGCTTACCCGTAGGACTTGATGCCAATCCAAACGTGGAGAGGATTCTTGATTAGAAACTGAGTTTATAACTGTAACTGTTATTTAAAAACTTATAACATTTGTGAGACGAATTCTTTACCTTGAAGCGAAAGATTTGGAAGCCGAGGAGGACTTTAACCTGCACCTCAAAAAACAACTAGAAGATCAAACCATCATGCTCACCTATGACAGAGGCAGCAGGGTTCAAAACGCATACTACACCAATGACTGGAGCAGGGTTAAAGCTTTGGCAATGGCCATGCAAGAAATCGACACTACAAAATACTAACAGAGAACAACTACACGCACAACAACACACTACTGACAGAGAACAACTACACGCACATCAATGCACTACTGACAGAGAAAAACTACACACACAACAACCCAATGCATGCAGAGAGAAAATCAAATGCGAACTATGAGTCTTGAAATCCACACACTAGAGTGGAAAAACTTCTCTACACATGGACATTGGAGCTGGAGACGAGCACAAGCAAGCCCTCATGGCCGTAGTAAACCAGACAAAGCAGAGACCAAAACCCTCGATGGAGAATGAGGAGTTAGGGTTGCGTTGGAGGTTTTTAAATCATGCATTGCATGGTGGTGGATGTTCCACATACCCACAAATTTATCCAGCCCACAGTGGGACGAATGATATAGTTGTCACCGCATTGTCGGGACAACAAATTATTATCAATAATTTAAAAAATGACTATAATGATAATATATTCTCCAAAGTAAAAAATGTATCATTGCATGGATAAACCATAAGGTCAAATTATGTTTAAGAATGAGACTTATATTGCATCATTAAACCTTGGAATCTTCGTTGGTAATGAACCAACACATATATTGCATCGATATCCTCATTTTATTATGACCTTATAATCTTCCTTAGTAAAACATTTTATGAAGAGATCAATAGTATAGTAAAAGTTGATGAACATGAGTTGACAATATCACTATTGACCTATTCTTTTTATAACAATAAACGATGCATGTTTAAGCTGTTAGAACTAGTTTATGCAAACATTAATAGGTAAGAACTAGTTTATAAATCAGCAAGGTGTGTATAAAAATAATAGTAATTACACCCTAGCATAACTCTTACTTTTGAATGTAATCTATGGTACTACGAGTAAGATAAAATTCTGGTAAGTACATGATCATTTGGTCTTCATAAGATACCAAAGCTCTAAGATGAATCAAACCAAGATTAAATTAGTCTTGGTAGAGAAGGATAGTAAAACTATTCAAGAACAAATATAGTAGCACTTGTTATTATAAATAAATAATATAATAATGTAATTTTGTCACATTACTTATGACATGAATAAATTTGAAGATAGAAATCACAACTTGACTACATTTGTGCAAATGATCATTTATAGATATAACACAATAATAAGCTGATAAATTTCCTCTACTGAAGCTAAATCAAAAGTAAAGTTGAGGGTACATTTGTAAGCTTGTTCTTATAAGACTTAGATTTATTTCCATGGTGATAAGCAGTGTTTTAAATTTTAGAAATAATAACAGAAGTAAACTCTTATGTCAGTAAAGGTTTTGTTCTACAGAATCATGAGCTTTATAAGTAACTTGGCTAGTAGCTCGAAAGAAGAACTGTCTGAAACAAAATTCATAGTAATGAAAAACATTGAGAATGGTAAGGTTATTGGTCTTTACAACATGAATTTAAAATACTGTCATAGTTGCAAAACAAGTAAAGAAAATATACTTTACCTAGTAGTACCCTTGAATTCTATTAAGCAAACTTTTACTCTAACAGTTAATAAACTGCGGCTATAAATAATTTATGTTACATCAAAATTTTTTAATTTTTGTTGAAATTTGGGGTTATGACATAGTATGTTTCTTTTGAAAACTACTATTTGATTTGATTGGTGTGACTTGCATTTTTTGTATGATGCAGAGAGGATAAATGAAGCTCCAGTATGTTATCCAGATTGAGATCTCTCAAAAGTGGGAGTTCTAGCATATTCGGTGAGATAGGTTGTTTGAGCATAAGATCCTGGCGAAGCTTGTAGGTGGCTCAGACGTAAATGGTCCTGTAGGTTTTCCTAGGATGTAATCGGTCCTGGAAAAGTTCACAGGTTATCCTTGGACGTAATCAGCCCTGATGTGATTCTATGCTAGAAATGGCCAGAGTGAAGTTTGAGTACTTCAGGGAGAATCTTGGTGTTCTCCAGAGTCAGGCTCCTTCCAAGGGGAAGTGATGAGCCCATGAGCCCTTTTGACATGATGGTAGGAAGGTCCTCCCATGGTCAGATGTAAGTGCAGAGCCCTTCTGACATGGTGGTAAGAGGGTCCTCACATTGTCAGATGTAAGTGCGGATCCCTTATGACATGGTGGTAGGGGGTCCTCCTATGGTCATATGTAAGTGTAGATCCTTTCTGACTGGGTCAGATGTAAGTGCGGAGCCCTTCTGACATGGTGGTAGGAGGGTCCTCCCATGGTGATATATAAGTGAAGAGCCTTTCCTTGTATGATAGATGGTGTGTCCTATCATGTTGGTGGATGTAAGTGCCGAGCCTTTCTCTAGATGGTAGATGGTGTGTCCTACAATGCCAGTGGATGTCAGTGCTAAGCCTTTCCTTGGATGATAGATGATATGTCCCATCATGCCAGTGGATGTAATTTTAGAGCCTTTCTCTAGATAGTAGATGGTGTGTCCTACTATGCCAATAGATGAAAGTGTTGAGCCTTTCCTTGGATAGTAGATGGTGTGTCCTACTATGCCAAAGGATGTAAGTGCTGAGCCTTTCCAACTGGGTCAGACATAAGTGCTTGGAATTTCCTTGGATGATAGATGGTGTGTCCTATCATGCCAATGGATGTAAGTGTTGGCCTTTCCTTGGATGGTAGATGGTGTGTCCTACCATATTGATGGATGTGAGTGTTGGGCGTGCCTTTCTGACATGGTGGTGGATGTGCTCCTCCCATGGTCAGATGTAAGTGTTGGGTGGGCCTTTATGACTAGTTTAGATATAAATGCTGAAGAAGATGAAGACCTACATGGAGGCTAGGATTACAACCAGCATGAAAAAGGGTTGGCTCTATAGAACTTCCTATGACAAGAATAATTGAGAGATAGCACCAGTTGATTGATATAGCGGAAGTAGTGATGATGATGATCCAATGATGATCCAACTTTGATGATGATGATCCAATGATGATCCAACTTTGATGATGATCCAGTGATGATGATCCGATGATGATCCAACTTTGATGATGATCTAGTGATGATCCATCTTTGATGATGATCCAGTGATGATGATCTGATGATGATCCATCTTTGATGATGATCCAGTGATGATGATCCAATCATGATCCAGCTTTGATGATGATCTAACTTGATCCAGTGATGAATACTTGTGCTTATGTATTGTGTCAAGAGAATACCTTCCTAGTTAAGAGGGAGTGTTGATGTATTTGTAACTTTGGAATGTATTCACTTGTACATCTTATATTGTACCCCGATGTTCCTACCAGGAGAGTCATCAATATAATAAAGTCATTTAAATTCATTGAGGTTAACCCTATGTTGTAATTAGGGGCAATAGTCCCTACAATTGAGTTGAGGTTAACTCTCCTTGTTGATCAGAGGGGAAAAGTCTCCACAGTTGTGGGGCACTAGGGTTATTAGACTCTCCTAGAGATGTCGGCCCTGGTAAGTAATTGTCAAGTTAGAAATTAGTATAAATAGAAAGTGACCCTCTCTATTTTACACATACACTCACTCAACTGGGGTGCATGAGTGAGAGAGGAAGTGCTCACATAAGTGAGAGAGAGAAAAACTGTTGGAGATCATCTTTTCTGTCTTTGGGTTTTACTGCTGCAATTGGTGCTCATTCTATCTCTGAGGAAATTGTGGGGTTTTCTCATTTGTGGTTTCCCTGAGGAAAATATTTGTGTCTCTTGTCTCTTGTGATTATTTTTGTGCATGTTATTCTTTCAGATAAGATCCTAGATCATATTGGTTAAATGATAAAAATCTAACAGATTGTCCTGATTTTCATTAGGGTTCAGAGGTACATTTCCGGCCATGATCGGTTTAGGAGACTAAGGTGGAGATTGGAAAGGAGTTCGACTAGGTGAATCATGTCCCAACTGGTCATGGGGTTGATCAATTTATTACAAGTTTAAATCTACCAAATCTTCAAAATCTCAGACCAGCAAAGAATCCTCTAGGTAAGGGCGTTCTTTCTTGTGAACTTGTCTTCTAGGTAGGGTAGGAATATTTGGAAATCCTCCTAGATTATTTGCATATGATCTTGTGATTATTCTCAAATGATCTACTACTTCATTAGAAACAAGATAGAGATACTCTGTATCATCTTACTCAGGTTTAAGTTTTCCTTCAGGGCTTGGTCTCTTTGGAAAATTAGTTTCAAAACTTCCATCGGTAGAATGTTCTCGAGGAAATGGATTTCCTTTGCCAGCCATGCACTGGTGGCCCTCCTTCTAGCGCCAAATTGTTGAGGCCTTCTAGTGCCAAATTGTTGAGGCCTGTAAAATCCCACATATCGACAGTAGGGATTCTCCCCAATAATCGTTCCCAATTAGATTTCTTATTGTTTAGTACGGGGAATCTATCCGGTTTACGGTTCGACTACCGTAGAGTTAAGTAATGGTCTAAAACAATTTTACCAGTTATGACCCGGTCCACCATTTATGTGCATTTTATTTTATGTTTTATAATGATATGCAAGTGCCTAATTTAAATGCAGATGATTAGGAAGTAAAGGGTTCACAATGTGAAGTGTAGGTTCTTACCTCCTTCATTCCTAAATCACCGAAATGAAATTACTAACTTAAACTAACTATCCTATCCCCAAGAAGAAAATTATTATTTATATGAGTAGTGTACTGTAAAATATGCATAAAGAATATTACAAGTAGCTGATATAATTCAAAACACATGAATACAGTTGAAAGATAAATTGAGAGATAGCTCAATGTTGATTAAAACATTCATTACTCAATTTGCTGCATAAGCTTCATCAAATAATAGGAAATCATTCATAACATAGAAGTAATTCACAAGTCAGAACGATCTCATAGGTTTGCAGAGTAAACTGAAACAAAAATAATTCTACATTCAACCATCCACATAACATGCATTTGAAACCTGAACAGCTCCTTCTCCAGCAGAAAAATCAGTCCTTCTTTATTATAAAAAGAAATAGTTCTTCTAACACAAAGCCTTTCACATAAGAGAGCATGGGAAAGTCTATTCTCATTCGATTCTACCTATACTTATACATTTCCAAATGACTTCTGGTCTCCTTGTCCTTTGGGATTCCTTTAGAATTCGGTTATAAAAAGAATTTGTCATCTAGTGTGCTCACTAATTGAGAAAAAAATACAAATATTACAAAATAGGTTTCCCATGTGTCAATAATACAAAACACTTTAAGTGGACCCAGCTAACTCATCAATAAACTGCTTCCATTCCATAGCATCTGTAACTATTTTCTCAAAGTCTGATGGTTCCAAAAATATGACAGTGACTTTGTGCTTGGCAGCCTGAGCCTTTATGTTAGCCATTCTGGCTAGAAGCATTTGGAGCTGATCTTCCAACAGACAGTTGATTATTGTTGCTTGAGCAATTACACTTTTGAGCACCCTTTCGTCTAAGCTTTTAATCAGCTGTATGCCCAACTCATCTTCCTGCAATATAGCATGCAATTGTTTCAAATGTTCTTCATGTGCAAGAAGTTCATCTAACCTTTTCTTAGATGATTTTTGGCATCTCTTGTGATTTGCAAGTACCTTCTTACAAAACTCCGTGCATTGGTCCTTTGTTCTCTTGACTGCCTCTATCAACTTCTCAACAGCTTTATTATCAAAACCTATCAGTTCGTATTCAAGCTGCACTCTCTCCGAATCTTTGACTGGTGTATTCGTTGGGGGCTCCTTGTTTGTTTCCAACCATGTTAATATTCCTTGAATGATTTCCATGACATTCTGAGTCTTGTCTTTGAATTGAGAAGCTATGAATGAGATTTCTTCCAATCGAGCTTGTACTTTCCTGAACTTCAAAACCTCCTCCATGATCTAGACTTGCATCTGATATATTTTTCTCCTAAGCATAAGAGCATGCTTTTTCAAAGGTGCTACATATGTTATTTGCTCGTTTTCTACCTTAAACAACACCTCCAATGAGCTCTTTTGAGCCTCTAGTGCCACCACTTGGGCTTCATATTGTCCTCCATTTTGTTTAGCTGTAGACTTCTTTCTTTCAAACTCTGCAATTTTGTTTTCCAATTCTCCTTTCTCTTTACTAAGATTCGTGTTTGATAAATTCAAAGTATCTCGTTCTTATTCTAGGGTTTGGTATTCCCGTTGAAGCCTCTCATAATCTGAAATTCCTCAAAAAATTCCTTCATCTCTGCCATCTTTCCTTTATAATGGTCAATGGTATTTGTTAGCTTATCAACATTGTGAGCAAAGGCATAGGCAGTCACAATACCCATGGAAGCCAATTGCTTCGGATTATCCTCCACATTTTTTACCAATGTCTTTTATGTCACTGTGGTTACCGGTAGCAGAGTCCCTACCTTTAAAGTTTTCTCTATTCTCCACTTAATAGATTTCGTTTTAAGGTCAAAATGAATATCTTCCAAACATGCCACATCATACTGTTTGGCTGGGGTAAATGGTACTAATCCCATTTCAACTATGGGAATATGGCCTTTGGTAAGTATGTTGTTTGATGCAAATGGAGGGTTCACTGGATTATCCCGAATAGGGATTTGTCCTAGATTCTCATTACTCAAATCCTCCCAATATTCTTTCCCTTGTTCTTCTATAACCACCCCTAGGTTCAGTGATTCCTGAGCGATGGACCTTTTTAATTCTGCAATCTTTCCCAGAATAGCTTCTTCATTTCTTTTCTTGGTAGCTTATTCTTCTTCTTTATCTCTCTGTTCTTCTTCTGCCAACAATTTCTTTTCTCTTGCTGCCAATCTATGAGCACTCTCTTATTTGGCCTTCTTTGTAGCTTCTTCTTCTTACTCATTCGATTTTGTATTGTTGTTGCTTCTCCCCTTAACTCGAAAGGTCTTCCCTTTCAAACGCTTGGTCAAAGAATCCATGCTATAAACATTCATGTATACTTGTTCCTCTTTATCTACATTGTCTGCATTTCCAAAATTCAACTTATGTGCTGCCTTATAAGCTGCCACCTTACCTTGGGAGTCATTTTGATGAAAGATCTTTTCTCCAAAATAGAATTTCTCTAGTTCCTTGAAAAATTCTGTAGCACTCTTAACCTTGCAAAACTTGTAGCTTCCCACATAGAATGGTATTGATGGGAACACAACCTTCTTCAAATCAAACAAATAATTCCCAACGCTATCCAAAAAAACTTGTCTAACAGCTTCCTTGTGCACTATGTAATCAATCACATACTTGGGCATCAATGAGGGGTATTTGGTTCCCCCATACATCCTTATATATGTACCTTCTTGGGAGAAGAAGTAATCGCCCTATTCCTTGATGGATTCTAAGTCTCCCTCAGATAAGCATGGACACTCTTCCAGAAAAATCAGTTGATACAGCGGCATCAAAAATTCTTCACATATCAACTGGTAATGACTATGATACTTATAAGCCCCCAATATCTGATATGTTGTGTATATAGGGGCTTTTACCCCTTTCCACACGCAGTTGAGTTTCTCGTACCTGCGACGGTAGATTATGCAGTCTATTAAAAAAGAAGACATATAAAATTCTGATTTACTTTGCTACAAGCCTTTCTGGGCTACTTTGATGCATTTGGCCAATTTCTTGGACACTATGTTTTCCCAATTAAAAATTATTCCTTCCATGACTACATAGTACATAAGTGGGATCCAACCAAAATTATAAAGTTTCCCATCAGCTCTACCGTAGAGCTTGCTCAACATCAGTGCTATTATTCTGAAAGGATTCTGAAGATGAGCAGTCTCATACTCTCCATATTGTTTGTGTCAGAATGTCTTTCCCTCAATCACCATCATCTTCATTGTGGCTGTATAATCAAGATTTAGGATCCTAACCCATTGTGTTCTCACACTGATTTCCTTTTCTGGTAAGTTGTAGGCTGCTGATATAAATGCAGGCACAAAAGATGCCACTCCTTTATTTTCCTCATCATTTATCATCATCCCTGTCGTATCTATTCTTGGCAAGATCCACCTAATGAATTCTACACATGGGATAATTTCAGGTCTGGTAGCCACCTTAGTGATCCCAGATCGCAATTTATTTTCATAAAATTCCAAGTCTTCTAACCTTGCCTCCAAGACCTTATTTTCCACCAGCATGTGGAACATTTGACCCCACTTGAACTCAGGTTCAGCTCCAGTTATGGCTTTCGTATCCTCATAAATGATTTCTACCCTTGTCACGAGCGTAGCTTCGACCATTTTTGTGTCTGAATCATATTCAACAATCTTGGGCTTCTTCTTCCCTTTTTGTATCATGATGTCTAAGATGAGTTGTACCTGTGACAAAATAGTGCTGTTAGCATTCGCATTGTAAACTAACGACTGTATTTGAATCAAATCATGAAAGAAAAATAATTATGCATATACTGAACAAATCAAAACCTTCATTCTGTCTTACTCTGTCATTTCCATCCATTGGGACAGGTAACACATGACACGGGTCAAGGTTACAATTTGACAACAAAAATCGTTGGACATGGGAAAGCTTTGGCCTCTACACTTTTAGAAGAAAAAACCCCAACTCGAAAATACCTCCCTCCCACAGGTGCAATAAAAACTTTGAGCTTACGATGGCGATTCCCTAGGATAAACGACTAGGCCCACTATCTCACACTTGGAACATATAAACCCAAAACCTACAGGCTCTACATGAAGCAGGGAAAACATGGCTTTCACCAACTCCCAAGAGTGGGACACACACTGGCTCCATGCCGGTGTAAAAATAATCTCTTTGGATGTCCATCATTGACCTAACTGACTGAGTGCAAAACACCTCTAGACTAACTCATGAGGTTTTGCAAGCAGGTAGCGACTAGGGAAAACTTAAAAATCGAAAAGGTGAAACCTAGAAGATTTATGGGGAAAAAAAAACCTTTTAAACCGAGCAATGACAAAATCCTAACCTACCCCTACACAATCATATCAACGATCAATAGCTTCGCGGCCTAATCGAATCGACCAATTGCAAGAAAAGACTGAAACCTACCTAGTAGGCTAGAGGCTCAACACACAGCTGAAAGCACTCAGTGAGGACACACCACATGAGCTCCATAGATGATTTGTCACCAACCGCACAAAAACGATCGAACGGGATAAATGCTCATCAATTCCTCACCCTCTCTGTAAAATGAAAATGGTAAAAACCCTTTCACTTGGTGGATAAATAGGCTTTCGAGTGTTAAAACATTTAAAGCGACATTAAAAACCCATACGTGCAAGAAAAATGTCGTTGGCGCCAAACGCTTTGGGTTGGAGGACATAAGTCAACATGGGAACAACCCCGACAATGGTGGCTCGATCATTCTAATTCAATCGCAACTACCAGCTCACAACTCAAAAAATCATCTGCAATTTCTTTTGTGGCTCAACAGTCAAAACCACATCGGTAAGAAAAATAGGATGCCAGCCACCGTAGTGGCTCTAATATTAAAAAACTTCCACCATAGAGGGCCTTACAAGTGTTGGGTATTTGATAAAGGAAATCCTCCATCGTAGCGGCAGTACAAAGGGAAAAAATTATGTAATGGAAGGTCTTAAAGAAATGGAAAAAAATTCTGCAACAAACTTGTAAGCATGTCCGTCATTGGGGCCGAGACCTTAGAAGCTTTCCACTAAAGCGGCTTCAAAAAAATAGACAGAGACAGGAACCAAAAATTACCTACTGTAGCGGCTTATACTTGAGGAAGCATCCACCATAGTGGCAAACCAAAATGAAGCATCCATCATTGCAGCTCTCGAAAATCAGACAAAATGACGAATTAAGAAATTAGTTGTCATAGTGGGCATGACTTGAGAAACCTTCCACCATAGCGGGATGAAAAGACATCGAAAACTTTTCCGATATGCAAACTAGAAATCATCTACTGTAGCAGCTTGTAAATGAAAAGCTACCCATTGTGGAGGCTTGAAACAAAAGAGTGCACCCACTGTAGTGGCTTGAAAATAAATAGTTGTCCACTGTAGCGGCTTGCAGATGAAGAGCTACCCGCCATAGCGGCTCACAACTTGGGAAACCATCCGCCATGGCGGATCAAAAACACACTCTCTGCCTTGATAAAAACTCAAATTTCCCGAGAATTTTCCTCATGATAAACACAACAAAATTGCTGGATCTCAACATCAAAAATACGTAAGAGGCAAACTAAATTTTTAAAAACGGGGTTCTAAAAAATGTAAAATTTTTTTGGGGTATGTTGCAGCAGCAACAAGAGGTTATTCCTTAGTGAAACCTAGGACTAATATGAATCCAACCCATGATTTGGAGGTATGAATTGAGCCCATGATTTGGAGGTATGAATCCATACCACAATTTGTAGTTTATTCATCATCCCACCTAAGTAAAATAACCCCCGATATTTATATTAACGTGTCAAATTAAGCCCCCCTCCCTTGAACCCTTAATATGAGGCAATATATTTTTGAGTTTTCCATGGGTATTCAAATCCCAATATGAATGGATGTGATATGATATTGCCTCGCTAGCAAACCCCCCATGATAGGGGGAAACCTTATTTGACTCCTATATTACAATTATTTTCATCTGACTAGCCCTCACAGTTCCTAAACATGGCAATAGCCTTCTCATATAACCTTATCGCAACAACTCTCAACTCAAAATGGACTTTTATATCTTCTAATATATTCCAAAGTTTAGTTTTGGGCACTGTGTCAAATGGTTTTCTAAATTCAACAAAGCAACACAAAATTTTGGTTTTAATATTATGATACTCCTTAATAATGGTATTAAGCATAACAAGGTGGTTTATAGTTCAATGATAGCTCCTAAATCATGCTTGGCCTTTAGTTTTTTCTTTCCATGATTTTCTAGTGATATGTTAATCATGTTTTCCAAAATAATTCCATTTAACTTTACTAAAAGAGGGCTATTCAGAATGGTCCTATAATTAGACAGATTGTGTTCTTATCCCTACTTTTAAAAATAGGAACAATGAGACTTTTTGTCTATGATTTAGAGAAACCATGTTACACTGGTAAATTAAAGAGCTTGTGGATCTGAGGGATGAGGATATGACCACAAGTTTTTGATATTTTGGTTCAGTATCCTTTGATATCCTTAAAATTCCCTTTTGTGAGTCGTTTAACCCGGAACTCTATATCCTCTAAAGAGAAAACTTCTTCCTCTGTAAAAAGTGTTTAAATATTGTCCACGTGTTGTGGCTTGGAAAATCGCAGGTAACAATAGTTAGGGATTCTCCCCAATAAACGTTCCCAACTAGCCCGATACTATTTGGTATGGGAAATCCATCTGGTTTACGGTCTGGCTACCGTAGGTCAAGTAACAAATTAAAATGTTTTACCGATTACGGCCCGGTCCACCATGTATATTTTTTAGTTTTTTGTGTTTAAGTTATGATGTGCAAGTGCCTATATAAAAATGCAAATTGATAGAGATAACAAGGAGTGTCACAATGTGAGGCCTAGGTTCTTACCTCTCGTCTTACCTCTCTCGCATCTAAATCATAAACAACAAGAAACTAAATTTAACTAACAAACCTATCCCTAGGGAGAAAAATTATTAGTTATCAATGAGTAATGTATCTCTGTGCATGTATTAAGAAAAATTACAGATAGCTGTTACTTATTTTAGAACACATGAACATTAATAGAAATATGAACAGCAAGATAACTTATTGTTTATGACAACCTTCATTACTCACAGTGGAAATTTCACAGAATAAAGTAGAATACATTCATAACATGAACAACAATTCAATGAGTTAGAACGATCTCACAGTTAATGGACATAAGCTGAAAACGAAATAGTTCACATTCAACTAATCCATAGCAAAGCATTTTAAACATTCCACCAAACTTTCTCCATCAAAAACTTGTAATTCTTTATTGTAAAAGGAAGTAGTTCTTCTTACAATATACTCTAAAAAATGGTCTGGGAAATAATTCCCTTCTACATCTAAACTCTCCTATATTTATACAAAAAAGCAAAAACTTTGGGCTACCCCTCAATGACTTTTGGGCTTCCCCAACCTCTTAATCTCAAAATTTTGTCTTATAGTATGTGCTCATAATTTATACAATATTTTACATTTCAAAACAAAAATCCTTTAAAATACTCTATGAGGAGGGGCTCGCTTGGTCGTTGATGAACTTTTTCCATGCCTGAGCCTCCGCTGTTATACCTTCAAATCCAAAGGGTTCAAGAAAATGGATATTTATCTCATATTTGGATGCCTGGTTCCTTACCCCTTCTATTCTTGCAGGACTGAGGTGATGCTGATTCTCCATGAGGTGTATACTTACATCTAGATGTGCGACTGCATTATTTAAGATCTGTTCATCTAGATCCTTTACTTGTTGGATCTCTTGCTCATATTCCTCACATCTATTCTATAGATTCTATATGAACACTTTATGCTCTGGAATTGCATCCAATATCCTCTCTGCTGAAATATGGCATCTATTGTATGTAGCAAGCACCCTTCTGCAGTATTCGGCACATGCTCCTTTCATTTTCTTTATAGTTTTCTTGAATTTTTCCACAATATTGATTGCAAACTCCAATAAATCATAATCCTGCTTTAAACTCTGCCGATATTTAACTTGTAGTTATGTAGGAGAGTCCTCATGTGTTTCTATCCACACTATTCTTCCCGTTATAATCTCTAGAATCTCTTGAGATCTGTCCAAAAAATAGGAAGTAGTATCCAAAATTTCTTCTAATTTGTTATCTATTTGTAAAAACTTACATCTTTCTTCCTCAATGCAAATTTGTAATTGGTGGATCTTCCTTCTTTGAGTTAGAACATGTTCTTTTAATGGTTGAAAGTCTATCCTCTGTTCCATAGCATCTTTCAATGATGCTTTCAATGAAGTATTCTGTTCTTCTAGGATTTCCACCAGCATTTGATATTGATTTTCTCTTTCTTTTGTAGTAGCCTTCTCCACCTCTAACTCAACAATTCTGCTTTGTAGCTGGTCCTTTTCTGCACTCAGAGTTTCATAGGACACCTGGAGGTCATCTTTCTCAATTTTAAACACTTGATGCTCTAGTTGTAGCCTCTGTAATTCTTCTAAGCTGTTCTGAGCATCCCTTTCCATTTTCTCTACAGAGACTTCCAAAGCCACCTTATTTTCTTGCAGATTCTGGAGTTCTATCTTTGAAGTCCTCACTTCATTCTGCATGTCCTCATATTTCCTCTTCAACTTATGACCTTCATCCCTCTCTTTCTTCAGTGTTTCTTTTAATTGAGCTGCGTTCTTTCTTGACAGCTCAAGATCCTTCATTAGCCTATCTACATTATCTTCAGTAGCTTGGGTTAATGCCACCCTAGCTCTTGCTGTCAGTCTTGGATCTGCATCTGTTCCATACACCAAAGTCTTATCAGTTATCATCTTTCCGGATTGTCCTCCAGTTTCAACCTTTTTCTCAGTTCTTTTAACAATCCTTTTCTTCTCCTTGTCATAGAAAATAGTACTGAAGTTAGGTACCTCCTCCCCTTCTTTCTACATGATAGGGATCAAATTCATTCCAGAAATGAATCTTTCCCTATTGTGCTGCCAGAAGATGCAGCAGGCTCCTGGGGATCAGGATTATCTTGTCCATGCCCTTCATCTGGATGATCATGTCCCTCCTGTGCATCCATCTGTTCAGTAGTTTGTTGGTATTTTTGGGATCTTGTTAATCTCAGACCTTCACTTTCTTATTGTCTTTTCTTTATATTTGCTTCTTCATTCCTCTTTCTCTCCTCCTCTTCTTTCTTTGCTACTTCCTCTGCAGCTCTCTTTCTTTCTTCTTCTTCATTCTTCAGCCAAGTCTCTTCCTCCTATGCTAGCCTTCTAGCATCTTCTTCCCTCTTTATGGCCTCTTATTATTCCGTTGTCTTAGTCTTCTGTGCAGTCTTGCCTTTTTCGCCCACAGTAGTGATTTTCTGTTTAAATCTCTTCTTTAGGGAATTCATGTTCTTTGCACTCTTGAATGTTTCCTCGTCCTTGTCCCAGAAGTTGGTATACTCAAAATGAATGCTTGCCTCTTCACAGTGCTCTACTACCTTATTCCGAGAGTTATTTCTGTGAAATTTCATCTCACCAAAATGGAAGTGCTCCAGCTCCTGCACAAATTATGTAGTCTGTTTTACCTTTGAAAACTTATAACTCCCTAGCCAGAAAGGTATGGCAGGATATGCTACCTTTTTATGCTAGAATAAGAAACTCCCCACACCATCAAGATATACTTGCCGCACTGACTCTTTATGTAGCACATTATCAGTGGCATATTTAGGGAGTAGAGAAGGTGCTCTGGAACCCCCATACATTCTGATATACATTCCTTCCTCAATTAAATAATAGTCTCCATATTCCTCAATGAATTTGAACGCCTCTTCAGACATGCAGTTACATTCGGTCAAGAAAATTAGAGTGTAAAAAGGCATGATGAAGTGTTCACATATTTCTTTGTAGTAGATATAGTATTTGTGTGCCAAAAATAATTTATATGCAGTGTATATTGGGGTCCTATATCTATCCTAATTACACCTCAAGGAAGGAAAATACTGGGTATAGAGTATACAATAAACTAAGATAGAGCTCGTGTAGAACTCAGATTTCTTTTGTGACACCCCTCCCAAAGCTGAAGATATGCATACTGAGAGGCTATTGGACACTATGTTTGACCAATTGAATAGGGTTCCTTGAGTGGCCACATAGAAGATAATTGGTGCCCATCCTATTTTGAAGCTTTTTCCATGAGCTCTACCAAAAATCCTATTCAACATTAGTGCAATAAATCTATAAGGAGTCCAGAGAGTGGATGTATCATATTCTCTTGATGACCTGGTTCGAAAGTTCTTCCCTGGTATCATCATTCTTTTTATTGTTTCTACCAGGTCCATAGTTGTCTCTTTCAACCAGCTTTCTGTCAAGTAAATATGAGCAGGAGGCAGATGATATGCCATGGAGACTTAAGCAGGGTTGTATGCAACGTATCCCTATTTAGTAGTATTTTCAAGGATCATCGTAGTTACATCTTCCCTAGGCAGAATCCAACCGATCACCTCTGAGCATGGGAACAACTCAGGTCTTGTGGCTACTTTCATAAGAGCCAATTTCTCGATGTTTGCATAAATAGTCAGCTCTTCGAATCCTACATCAGGCACATTCTGATTTGCAATCATCATGTATATTTATCCCCATTTATAATCTGGTTCGACCTTGGTGGTAGCTTTGGTATCTTCATATATGTATTAAACCCTAGTGATGATCTCAACCTCTGGTTCTCCTTCCATAATTGGAGCCTTCTTCTTTTGTCTTTTAGACATATCTCCTTTGCAGAAATCACCCTGTCATAAACATAGCATGATCTTAGACCATTTAGCTTTTACCAAGTGAAACAATAATAACAAAAAATTGTATCAATCTATTTACCTCTTCCAAATGCATTCTTAAAAATGAACTATACACAGTATTAATGCATGAAAAGAAAATGACAAGGAAGAAAAGAAAATCTTGTGGTTGTGTCTTAAAATCCTCTAAGTCCACTATCGGTAACGAAAATCACAACCCCGATAGAACAGACTCTTCATCTTAATCCAGTACTTCCTTCAAAATAACTCAAACTCCTCCAATAAAAACGCTAGACCCTATACTGTGCTCCTCCTCATGGAAAAGCCTCACTAGACTAAAACAATGAAAACCTCTGCCATCCCACAAAAATAGGGTAAACGCACACAACAGTTTAAAAACCCCCTGGACGGCCATGAATAACCAAAGAATGGGTGGTGTAGACAGCGTAATTCTTGTCTACACCAACCCCTTAATCTTTCAGATAGGAGTAAAGAATACATAATGGCTCAATCCCATAGACTCAAAAGAAAAACTCACTCAAGAAACTGTAACAGTTAAATTCCTCGACCTTAAAGTGTTATGCAATTTTATAGCAAAGAAAAAATAAGCTTTAAGTGGGCAAACTAAACTCACGCAAAAAACCTAAGTGGGAAAAACCTACCCAAGGAAAACCACGATTCTAATCAACGAATAAGAATCAAACAACAAGGTCGTGGATTGCCTACCTAGAAAAATGCAGTGCAATTGATGGGATGACCCAAAACCTCCACGGTAGCATGACAACGAGTAAAATCTGTACAGCTGGGCACGTGAAATAGTTCAATCTCACAGATCACATAGGGTTACCAATAATACATACTAAAACATACATACATAACAAAGACAAGAGATAAGAACAAGTAGATAAAATAACAGATTATATTAACATGAGAGGGTCCAAAAAATGCAGAGAACTAAACTGAGTTCTCATCTGGCTCAATACCCTAATATATACGATTTACAAACAATTACAAAATAACTACCTGTCGTTTCACTCAACCGACATGACCTTAGGTGGCCGACCTAATCTCTAATTAGTCAGCTGACTGACTTAGTTGGCTGATAAACTAAGTCGGATATCATTCAAGTCGACATACCAACTTGCTCCTCCAAAATCTCCCCCATGAACAAAATGTTTCTTCGTCCTGAAGAAACAGGGAGGTACCAAAAATTTCCTTGTCTGTCTAAGTATTCATTATTTTTTGCTCTTAATATTCATGTGCTGTGAAGTCTGATGGTCGGTCTTTTCTGGATGCAGACTTTGACAATTGTTGGGGCTGTCACTGCGAGGTGATGTTGGAAATCCATCCAACTCTGCAATATTTTTTGTATGTCGATGGTTAGTGTAGTCAAACCTGATAAGATCAACATTTTCTCTTGAATGGGAATTTCAGCTATATTTCCCATGTCGAGACCCATAAACTGGTCCTTTTCCTCTGCTATCTCTATGAGTCATTTCATTTGTGGGTAGATGATGTCTACTTTTTCTAAGTTTGGGATGGCTTGATGTACCCACTGATGTGCTTCCCTTTTGAGCTTCTGCAAATTAGCTGTTTCAAGCACTATCTGATCTTCAATTGTGCTTCTAAGTGCTTCGTCAGTACTTTTCCTCCTCTCAAGTGCTTGGATCTCTTGTCAAGTCTACCTAGTTTGCTGATAGACTTGCCCGTAGTAAGCAGGCCAGTCTCACAGTACTTCTTCCATGATAATAGACTCCTCCATGTGATCTTGCAACACTTTGTAGGCTTCTGAAAAGGTTGTGTGTTTCTCCATCAATAGCCGAATGGTTTCTTCTTTCTGTTCCTCTTTTGTGTCCTAAATTTGTGCTTGGAGCACCGACACCACACTTTCAAATAGCTAATAAGCTCTTTCTAGCAGTTTGTTGGTGTTGACCTCTACCGGTCCTGGTGTCACAGACTGGACCAGGTTCCTACATTTGTTAAGGAACTTAACTTATTCTTTTTCCTTGTTGTCTAGCTCCTTACGTCTGTGTTGGTTCCTTATTTTTTCTTCGATTGCTAGTGCTTCCAGTAGTTGTCCTAGCTCTGGATCTATCAATTTGGTTGCATCGAGCGTAGTGGTCGACCCAAGTAGATTGATGTGGACCATTGCTGGCTATCCATGATGGTCCTTCTTCTTTTTCTCCTCCTTCTTTTTGTGCTTCTCTAGTTCTGCTTGTTTCAACACCTGTGTACCTACAAGAGTCGAGTCTATATTGTCTCAGTTGGTGTGCAGCACCGGTTGATGGTATTTTTGTTTGAGTCAGTTGGATGTCTCCTACATCTAGTTATGCTTCTGGTTGGTTGGGTGCAGAGGGTTCAGAAGTGGATGTGATTGTTACTAATGGTGGTGGTGGTTTTGGTGCAACTGGTTGAATTAAGGGTTCTGAGTTAGGGTGTGGTGGTGATGGTGTTGGTGAATGGTTGGGTGTTATTGGGTTAGTGAATGTGTGGTCAAGTGGTGGATTGTCGATCTGAGGAGGTGAGTCCAGGTTGGAGAACAATTGGTTAATTTCTCGATTTATGTCCTCCATATTTTCTTCTTCCTCAACTTCGGTCGGTTCAACAGTTAGTGGTTGGGGTTCAAGGTCGGTCGGAGTGATGGATGTGACCCAACGTGTGATAAATTTAGCTTCTTTATTGGGGTTCCTTTCAAATGTTGAGCTGATTATTGCCACTGCCTTTGGCCTTTGGTATACTGGGCCAGGTTTGGAAACTGGTAGTCGGGATCCTCTGACTTCGAAAAGAGGTGCTTTGGTAGAGAGCTTCTGCACCTTGGTGAATATCTCAGGCAATTTTTCGATGTAAGCCTAGAGGTCTCTGTCCTGGTCAAAATTTTCCTTCAGAGCCTCTGACATAGCACTTTTGCATAAGTTGAGTGGGCTTATTGAAAGTTGTTATGGTACTATCTCTTCTATTATTTTTGTCAGAGACGAAGGTGGGGGTGTAGATACAAGATCTACTACATTTTCAGGCATTGAAGTGTGTGTGATATTTGCCTACTTTGGTTGACCTTGCTATGCCCCTGCCTCCACAAATTTCTGAAATTGGGTTTCGAATGGCACTTTGTTTGCTACGGCATCTTCTATTATGTCAAGGGCCATAGCTAGCAGTTCCTCATCATCATCTGAGGACTCTGGAATGATAAGCTTGCGCTTACCTTTCTCTTGTGGCTATTGTTGTGTTATTTTCCTTTTTCTTGTAGCTTCTATCTCCTTCAACAATTTGGTGATAATCTCTTTGGTGATGGCATACTCTGAATTTTTGGTTTCTATCCCTTCTATTGGTATTTGAGTCGTGATGATATTTTTCTTCAGCCAGATTGGTTACCTACTATTCTGCATGTGTTTCTTCCCTTTGTGCCATCGGAGGCTTGATTATGATCTATAGTCGACCAGTTCCTTCGACCAATTCCTCCTCCGACACAAAAATACTGATGTATAGGTTAAGTTAGTAATCCTCCTCCTTCTCTTGGTCTGTGAATGGTTCCTCTATAGAGAATTACGTTACCTTTGCTTTTGCTGGTATTGGTATCTTTGTTCCCGCTTGTCGACATAGTTCCCGAAATATTGCTTCGACTGACGGATAATAGTCGAGGGTCTTTGCATTTGATTTGGTGCCCTGCATGTACCACACCATGGTATGGTCAAGCCCTAGTTGAATGTGGGCCTTTTTAGGCAGACTTCGTCGGATGTTTTGAGTTACCCTCCATTTGGTTGAACGTATTTTTAGCTGCTAGAGCCATTTCTCCAACAGCACTTTCCCATTTACAAGCTCCTTCATTGTTTCTTCCTAGGAGAACGCATTGAATCTCCACATATGAAATTTTGTTGGTTTTGAAATTTTTTGTCTCCTTCAGGGCAAATAGCGAACATTACTATCCATAAGATAAGGGATGGGAACCTGATAATTCCTCCTATCTCTTGGAATTTCTCACAGATGTTTTTGATCATGTCTGTGACATACTCAGCCCATCTGTATATCTTTTCACTGGTTACAATGGTGTCTATTGCTTCCAACATATCTAGTTTGAGGTCGCTTCCACGACCTGCCATTGTGAGTGTAATGGCTATGATTTTGGCCACAATCTGTGGCATTCAATGTGTTATGTGACTAATCATTAGTCCTTTCAATTTTTTGCTTGATGCCAACCCTGTTAATTCTTCGACCAACCCTTCTTTTATACCGACTAGTACTGGGTCTCCTTTGTTTGATAGCCCTGTTAATTTGGAAATGACTTCCCCGGAGATGTCGATCGGTTGGTCGAAGTAAAATCGACTGTTGTGGTACCGGCTTATGAAAAAATTGATTGTTGTTTCTTTTGTGCCACCGAAGCTGGCCATGAGTGATGCATTGGCATAATTTACAATGGAACTGTATTGTATTTTCTCTGCAAATTGGGTAGGCTTCTTGTCGACGTACACCCATTATTTTATCTTGGCCCAAAGTTTTTCCCATGAGCCTTCTTGCACCTTAACATTCTTAATGTTCTTTAATATTCTCACTAATAGTTTCTCTACAGTCTATAATTCCTTGGTCTTGGCTAAGGCTCTGATCTATTTTGCTGCCATCTTGTCGGTCTGGGGGTTATTTTTACTACGGTGCTCTTGGTTTTCAGTCACCTAGTTGCTATGATGCTCTCTCTGTTTGAATTTCGGTGAATGATCCTTTGGTGGTTCAGTATTTACAGGGGATGCATTGGATGTTCTTGTCAATGGGTGTGTTGATGGCAGACGTGATGTTCCAGCTAGAACACTTGAGTGCGCATTAATGGTGATTTACTTTTGGCACTCAAGGTCATGAATGCACGATGGGACTATCGAGGTCGTCGATTGATGTCGGTTATGAAAATGGTCGATGGTGTTATGTTGATGGGCATGATGTCGGTTGTCGAAGTGGTGATTTCCTATCATAGTTTTATGCATATAACAATACTATTTGCTTTTTGGATTTTTAGGTTTTTATAGTTTTTGTTTAATCATTATGGTCATTATATGTTTTTTTTTAAATGTGGTTGTTTTAGTTTCTGTAGTGTTTTAGTCAGGCTCCATTGATGAGTTTCCGAAATACTATGCCTTGCAGTGTCTTTAGTTGGACTGATCCGTTGGCATGTATTCCTTCGACAACGTAGGGTTCCATCCATTCTGTATGGAGCTTTTTAGGTTTTCATTTTACCCGACTATTATTGGGCTAAGGGAAGACCCGAGTTTATACCATTAACTTCACACCAACAAAAAGACCCACAGTGTTGGCCCTTTTGGCAACAACCTGCGAACAGGTTGCAGTCTCACCCGAAACAGCTATGGGGTGCTGCAGAATCAGGTTTCTGCAAGCAGAAGAGGGATATTACTGTACCTTTAGCCTTTAACAAATAATAATCATACAATACAGAGCTTCGACATTCACTTATATAGCTTCGCAGTTAGATAAACAAACAATGTCTTTCTTAACCCTTAACTGGGAATTCACAGCGAAGTTAATATTTAGCAGTGATCTTACTTTATCAATTATCTACTTATCAATGCATAAAAGAACATAGCAGAAACAACAAAAAAGAACCACAACACAAGATATAACATGGTTCACCCCTAGTGTAGGGGCTACATCCACAGAACTGTGTTTTATTCAACTCTTTACAAAAACCACAGTTATGATCTATGCACTCAGCTACAGATCCCTTCAATTCCCCAAAGCTGCGTACACAGCTGCAGATCTTCTTAATCACCCAAAACCCTCTGCGCACATAGCTATAGACGTCGTCTATGCACACAGCTGGGACTTAACCTTTCTTACAAAACTAGGCCTTAGCTTCACATCAAATCCATTTACATCAAAATCCTAACCTGACTCTTTTACAAAATTACCTATTTATACTAGTGCACTTATTACAAAACCATGGGCTTAAACCATGGGCACCCCGAAACCATAAAACCTAGGCTTAAACCATGGGTTATTTACAAAAATAGGGCTTTGACTCAACTCTGACACCCCTAAGACTATTTTGAGTCACAACTTCGCTTACAAGCTTCCACAAAAACCGCAGAGTTACCAAAATTAAGGACCATCAAGGTGCGCGCCCCAATAGGCTCCTAAGACTCACCAGTGTCCCGTCCCAGGACACTCTACTACTTTTTTGGTGGTAGAATCTTGTTGGTGAAGATAGTAAGCTTCTTGTTGCGGCTGCATCTCTGTAACTATCATCTTTAATTCTCGTGCCCCCCTGCTCCCTTATATGCCTGTCATCATCGTCATCCATTCTGCTACTACTACCATGGTCGTAGCTTGCTTGATCCTTCATCCTTTCATCCTTAGCAGAATACCTATGTTCCTTACGACCGTCTCTCATGCTGCTGTCTTCCTCCGTCATATTTATGATGGTCATGGGAGTCATTGGGCCTTCTAAATCTATCAACGACCCCATCCCTCGAACTACCTCCCATTCAGGTGCTATCAAACATTTGACCATCCACAACTTTGGGTCCTTAACAGGGGGTACCCCTGGGATTTGCATGTCACTATACTCTTGCTTAAGACAAACAACTACCTCCATTCTACTGAGTCAGGAGGATACATCTTGGGGTCCTCCGGGGGCTTTCCTGAGGGCTTGTGCCTTTCTACGTTCTGCTTAGAGCGAACTTCTTCCTTAAATTTTTTTCTGGTTGATCGTGTCTGCATTGGATGCTTCGGCGCTGGAGACGTCTCCTCATAGGGTGGATTTCTCATAAGGTTCTGCAGACCTCTCTCCCTGAACTCTCGCAACAATTCCTGGGCTTCGTGATCATTCGACATGGTGCTAACTGTAAACTCAAAGAAATGTGCAATGCAGGAGTTGCAGGCCTGTATGGCTTCTTATAGAATCCCTCGACAAAATTTGTCATCATGGTGCATTAATGACACCAAATTTGATAGAGCGGCAGTAAATCCTATCCACACGGCGCTAGATTTTCCCAAGATCTCATCATTACAGGAAGTTAAGGCAGTTCATGTGCCAGCGCCGCCAAGTCTAGTTTGTCCCATTAGTCACATTTTAGGCTGCGACACACCTTTATTCTTCGACGCAACCACTAACTTCAGCTTCACCCCAATGAGTACCTTCGACACAATATTGGCCTTCTACCCATTTGTGACCCAAGCGACAACCCAACTTCAACCTTCGAATTTTGACAGTCTTCAACACTTCGTAGCTTTGAGAACAACTTCATTATAGTCTAGTACCCAATTTCAACTATTCTTGGTACTTAGACTCTCCTTCTTTTTGTTACTTCTGATTAAGGGGTCCCAGCTTGTCCCTGTACTTCTTTAATCTACTTCCATTCACCAGGTAAGGTAAAATTTCTCCATTCAATTTATCTAGCTGGACTGCACCACCATCAGTAACTCTCTGCACTATGTATGGTCCTTTCCAATGTGTCTTGAACTTACCTAGGAATTTCATGAATTTACTGTCATACAAGAGCACAAAATCACCATTTTGGAACTGCTTCTTCTTAATGTGTCTATCATGCCATGCTTTTTCTCTAGCTTTCTGTACTTGCTGCTAGAACCCTGCAATGAATCTGTCTTCTTCCAGTTCTAGTATCTTTTCCAGCCTTTCTTTCTTCATCGTTGGGTCATCCATCTCTGTGAAAGCAGATATTCTGATTCTAGGAACAATGTACTCCATGGGCATGGCTGCTTCTTGTCCATAGACCAACCTAAAAGGTGTATGGCCTGTCAACTTCTTGCAGGTGGTTCTATAAGCCCATAGTACTGTTGGAATTCTAAGATCCCAATCATTTCTGTTAACATTGCAAACCTTCGTCAGAGCATGTTCAAGGATCTTGTTAAAGGCTTCGATAGTTCCATTTGCTTGAGAATGATAGGCAGTACTCTTCTGATGATATACTTGAAATTCTTCAGTCAATACTTCAATAGTCTTATTTAGGAAATGTGACCCTTGATCACTCATAAGAATTCTAGGACACCCAAATATTGACAAGATGTTATCGAAGATGAACTTCGCAGCTGTAGCAGTGCTACAGTTCTTGACTGGTTGAACTTCGGCCCAACGAGTAAGGTAGTCAGTTGCTGTAATAATGTATCTTGCTCCAAATTTCTTCGCAGGGGGATTGATAGGTCCAACAAAATCAATAGCCCATATCTCAAATTCTTGTAAAGTTACCTGTGGAACTAGAGGCATCTCATCCCTCCTGGATGGTTTTCCTGTCCTCTAACAGATGTCACAGCTGTGGAAATACTCTCTTGCATCCTTATGAATTGTGGGCCACCACAATCCAGCTGTCAGAATCTTTTGTGCTATAGCTTTTCCTGCATAATGACCTCCTGCTCCTCCAGAATGTGCTGCAGCCAAAATCAATGGCTTTTCATGCTCCAGGACACATCTGTGCAGTATTTCATCTGGTCCCATCTTATACAGTTGTCCTACTATCAAGGTAAAGTCAGTTGCTCTAACCACCAGCTGCTTCTTCTGCTGTGTTGTCATCTCAGCGGGTGCAAAACCTGTAAACAAGTATTGAACAATATCCTGAAAAATAGTCATCAATCATCTGGATGGAAAACAACTGGGCATCAGGAAGACCTTCGTCCAAACTAGTGGGATCTTCTCCTGACTTGAGCCTCAACAAGTGTTCAGGACCTAGGTTAAGTCTTTCAGGTTTAACTATGATCTCAAAGTCATATTCTTGGAACAGAATTAGCCATCTGCATATCCTTCCACCTAGCACAGGCTTGTTAACCAAATACTTCAAAGTAGAATGGTCAGTGAACATCTTAAAATGAGATCCTAACAGATAGTGTCGAAACTTCTGCAATGCATAAACCATAGCTAGACCTTCTCGTTCTGTCGTAGTTTAATTCTTTTCTGCTGTGGACAATTTTCTACTTGCAAAAGCAATAGGGTGATCAATATTACCTTCACCTGACTGAGCCAATACTATACCCAGAGCAATGGAGGATGCATCGACATGCACATGAAACTCCTTATTCTAGTCAGGGAATACTAAGATAGGGGCTGTTACCATCTTTTCCTTCAAAATATCCAAGCTTTCTTGACACTCAGGTGTCCATTCAAACTTAATATCTTTCTTCAACTGCTTTTCCATAGGGGCTGTAATCTGAGCATATCCTTTAATGAATTTCCTGTAATATCTAGTATGACCAAGCATAGTGCGAAGTTGCTTAACAAACTTTGGAGGTGCCAAGTTCACAATAATGGCTATCTTTGTAGGATCCATCATCAATCCTTGCTTACATACAATGTGACCTAGCAGAATTCCAAAAGGTGCACAAAAGATACACTTTTTCAAGTTCAAGGAAATCTGATGCTGTCAACACTTGTCCAACATAAGTCTTAAACTAGATATATGGTCTTTTAGTAACCCAAAGATAGTCCAATCATCAAAATAAACTTCTAAGAATTTATGTATAAATTCCTTAAATGCAGATATGACTACTCTGGAAAACATAGCAGGTGCATTCTTCAATCCAAAAGGCATAACTGTATACTGAAAAGATCCCATATCTGTAGTGAAGGTTGTTTTATGTCGATCCTCTGGAGCAATTCTGATCTGATGGTAACCAAAAAATCCATCAGTAAAAGAGTACACTTCTTGACCTCCGACATTGTCTAAAACTTCATCTGTAAATGGAGTAGGAAAAGGATCATGTAAACAGGCATCATTCAGCTTCCTCAGATCGACACAGATTTTGATTTCTCCCTTGGTCTTTTTTTCTTGCACCACCATAGGACTGATCCATTCGGATTCTTCAACAAGCTCAATGATTCCTATAGCAAGCATCTTATCTAGCTCCATTCTAACTTTTTCTTTATACTTAGGGTTCAGCCTATAAGGGTGCTGTTTCACAGGCTTCGCATCAGGTTTCAAAGGGATTTTTATCACTCCTATATCACCAAGGATACCTTTCATCTCTGAGAACTTCGTCAGAAATAGGTCCTGATACTCATGGAGAAGTTGGGTCACTTTGCTCACCATTTCTTGATCCAAATAATCTCCAATGGTAGCGTACTTAGGTTGTTCTTCTGATCCAATGTTTACTGTCCTTGTCTTCAAGGGCTGAGTCACTTCAGGTGCTTCGACTGCTGGTCCGTGTACTTTGCAGTGTCCTTCTGACTCAGGAATGTTAATGTTGTGTGGATCATCATCCTCATCAATTGTGAGGTTATAGCATCCTACTACATTAGCCTCTTGTTCCTTCCAATCAGGTTGGTACTCAACTACTTCTTTATCATCAAACACCTTAGTATGGATCAACCTAATAGCTACATCTAAAGCAAGACAAACCTCATTAATAGAAAATGTGAGCACAAAACTATCAACAAGACTATCCCAACTTATAGTACCATGGTGAAGCTCGACCTCTGCATACCATTTCTTTGCTATAGGTTCCAGAGTGTGCACAAACCTATGTACCCATTGTTCACGAGGTACATGCTTCCATGCTTCATAGCATTGCTCCAAGTGTTCTTGAGGACTAGTCTTACCATTAAACCTGCTTCGCACCTCCTGAGGTTGATCCCTGAATCTCAGGTGAAGGGACTTTTGAAAATCTTCCCAACTAGGAATGTACTTTTTATGACCATTCACCCATCTAGTAGCTGTGGCTCTAAATACTAAATCTAGAGTCTCCATTTTCTGTGAATCTGGTACCTGCTCTGAGAATTGGATAATAAAATCTTCTGGGTCTGTCAAGCCATCAAAAGTAGGCAGGACTCTTGTCTGTGAGCCAAGCCATCTGAGAGACTTGGTAATTCTTGCACATTGATGGCCATGGAGTTCATAAAGTCTATTCTGCCAATTCTCTAGACCGTCATCTGAATCAGTCATGCAGGAGCTGTCACACTGCCAATCCATTATACCTTTGGCAGTAGTATCAACATAATCTTCGTCCTTAGCTGTGATGTTGTAGATATGATCCAAAACATCCTGATCTTTATCTCTAAGTGGTTCTGTGTACCTTTCTCCTTGAGAAGGGTCCAATGGTACTATGACTCTCAAACCTTTCCCTTCAAAAGTCATATGTCTCTTCTTAAGGTTAATGACTGCAGCATTGTCTATTTCCCACTCAATTCCTGGCAAGGCTGGGTAGGGGTTGCTATCATCAATTATCTCAATGACTTCAAAGTCTTCTAAGATACTGACTCCATCAATATCTACTAGGACACTAGGGAATCTTCCTAGGGGCACAATCTTCTGCTGATTGGCTAATCTCAACTGTATAGGGGACCATTCAAGGGTAGGTTTTCCCATATGTTCCCATGTCTACTTAGTTAAGACATTTACTTCTAATCCTAGATCTAAGATGACATCAGTCATGTCATACTCTTCTATCTAAGCATGCAATCTCATTTCTCTTCCAGTTCTTCTGACTCTATTAACAGGGTTTTCCTTACCAGAGCTTCGCTGAGGTTTGCAAGAAGCAATAACTTTCTATAACTCATTTAAAGCATTCTGGTTTCTTAAGAGCTTCATACAACTCTGTAAAAATGATGACATTGTACTTACTTTATCCGTCGAAGCTTCTTGAGACTGTACCCACTGTTGATGCTGTTGCACAGGTGCTACTGATGTGCCCGGATCAGCAAATTCTTTTTTGGCTTCCATAAATGTCTCTTCTTCTCTTCCCACATCGAAGGTTGGAATTTTATCTGGGGCCTTACGAACCCAAGCCTCATCAGGTTGTTTGTCCTTATTCTGCACTTGCGTCATAGCTCCACTCCTTGTAACAACGTTAATGGCTGGGACAGGTCTTTGCTCTACAGCAATCATCTGAATATTCTGAGTAGGAGCACTATTTATTTCTTGTATCTTGGCTATCAGCTGTGGGCATTGCTCAATGACATGATCTACTACTTTGCAATATTGATACGTCATAGTTGGGTTTCGACAGTCTCTAGCTAGATGTCCTACCTGATTATAGTTATAGCACACAACCTGGCCTCAACCTCTTCCCGACATACCACCCCGACCACGACCTCCAAAAGTACCTCGACCTCCTGTACTACCATGGTAACCATATCCATCATTGCCTTGTCCATCGTTTTGTACCCTATAAGCATCATAGGTTCGTTCTCTCATGAGGTCAAAGCTGCGACATTCATCTTCGTTGTGTCCAACTGACTTACAGAACTTGCAATAGGGGTTCTTCGGTACTTGCACATATCTCTGTAGCAGATAGCAGTCTTCAGGTCGATGCTGGCCAGTTGTCCTATAGATCTCACAATATAGAACACTAGGGTTGAATGGGTTTGGCACACTAGTATTAAGGTAATTTCTTAACGCAGGACACTGTTCCTTGTCGTGACCCTCTGTCCTACATCGTGTACACCAAACCTCTTCGCGACTAGATTTCCCCTTTGTCATGTCGCGAAGCTCCAAAGCCATTTCTGCCAACTGCGCTTGTATTTGAGCTATACCAGAATTATCTTCGACGGGAGCTGTTTCAAGCTTCATAGCAATTTCCAAAGCCTCTTGCTGATCAGCAACCTTCCGTTGCATAAGTGGAGTCCTGATATGAGGTAAGAGGGCTGCAATGAACCATTCTTTATGCTGCGCTAGTCCAATAGTGAAACTAACTTGATCTAGCAAAACTTTGAACCTCTGATCAAAGTCCCAAACTGATTCTCCTTGCCTCTGTTGAATCTCTTTCAATTCAGTTATACACTGTGACTCTGATTTAGGCTTCTTGAACTCTTTGATCATTGCTGCTTTAATATCAGCCAAGACATGGTTCTAAGTACTGGAAAACTTCATAAACCAGGTCAAAGCACGGTCTCTAAAAGAAGTAACCAGCTGCGCTCTTCTTATATCTTGACTCGTAATGTTCTTAGCAGTCCACACAGCTTCGCATAAGAACCAGAACTGCTCTAGATCCTCTGATCCAGTGCCTTTGAACACAGGGATCTTAATATCATCATTCATGTGGGCCATAGTGGATCTAGGGGGGGAGGGAGGGGGAGGAGGAGAGGAACTTACTGGGGTAGACTGACCTGCGATAGGAATACTCAGGGTAGGGTTACTTTCAGACTGCGACGGGTTCTCAGGAATAACAGATCTTCACTGCGGGGTTACGAGAGGGTTTCCGCCAGAAGGGGTTCCTTCGGGCTCCGAGTCTGCTGGACTTACAGGGGTATACTCAGTATTCTGACCTAGGGTATAGGATCCAAAATTCCTCTTGTATCCTTTACCACTTCGCAGCAAACCACTTTGCTCGTCGAAGTCACTTTTTCTTCCAAACATAAGTTAGTACTACTAAATCTAACAGTCTGATTCAATGAGCAATATACCTTTTTCAGCCAATAGCATTTTAATTTTCAAACTAAATGAGTTCAAATACTTACCCCTTGGTCCTTTGAAAAACTGTCATTCAGCTTCGCTAAAGGAAGTACTTGTGTCGATGGTGAACTCTGTCACAAATGCTTCAAGGGTTCGCGTTGTCCAGAAATCAACAGCTCGGGATATCGCGTTGTTCACCCTTTTCAATATATTAATTCTTATGGGGTTCCACTTAGGAAACTGTTCCTCCTTGAAGGTTGTCTTTCTTTCTGTCAACCTGGATAACCACTGGTGCAATTCTATGTGGACACTACCAAAGAAAATTTCATAAACATAAAAAAAACATACCTTTGTAAAAATTCGTCTGAACTACGACGAGTATCTTTATTCTCTTGTTCAGCAAATTTCAAATAAGTCTCTTCAATCCAATCACTGATTTCTTTTACTGAGGGTCTCCAAAACATAGCCCTCCAGGTATGATGTAGATCCCTCTTGGGCAGATATTGAGTTCAATCGGCAACGGAACCAATTTGTTGGGCTAAGGGCAGACCCGGGTTTATACCATTAACTTGACACCAACAAAAATACCCACAGTGTTGGCCCTTTTGGCAACAACCTGCGAACAGGTTGCAGTCTCACCCGAAACAGCTATGGGGTGCTGCAGAATCAGGTTTCGGCAAGCACAAGAGGGATATTATTGTACCTTTATCCTTTAACAAATAATAATCATAAAATACAGAGCTTCGACATTCACTTATATAGCTTCGCAGTTAGATAAACAAATAGTGTCTTTCTTAACCCTTAACTGGGAATTCACAGCGAAGTTAATATTTAGCAGTGATCTTACTTTATCAATTATCTACTTATCAATGCATAAAAGAACATAGCAGAAACAACACAAAAGAACCACAACACAAGATATAACGTGGTTCACCCCCAGTGTAGGGGCTACATCCATAGAACTGTGTTTTATTCAACTCTTTACAAAAACCACAGTTCTGATCTGCGCACTCAGCTGCAGATCCCTTCAATTCCCCAAAGTTGCGCACACAGCTGCAGAGGTCGTCCACACACACAGCTGGGACTTTACCTTTCTTACAAAACTAGGCCTTAGCTTCACATCAAATCCGTTTACAACAAAATCCTAACCTGACTCTTTTACAAAAGTGCTTATTTATACTAGTGCACTTATTACAAAACCATGGGCTTAACCCATGGGCACCCCAAAACCATAAACCCTGGGCTTAAACCATGGGTTATTTACAAAAAGAGGGCTTTGACTCAACCCTGACACCCCTAAGACTATTTTGAGTCACAACTCCGTTTACAAGCTTCCACAAAAACCGCGGAGTTACCAAAATTAAGGACCGTTAAGGTGCGCGCCCCAACAACTATTGTATAGTAAAGCAAGGTCTCCTACCAACAAGTTTTTGTTTTTTATGTTTCTGTCGTGCCATGCTTTTTGTTGCTATTTCTGTATTTCTTGATATTGTATCACCACTAGTCAGTGTTCTTCAATTTTACTTAGTTGCAATAGTAGATCCTTTCTTATTCGACATTGACATGTAAAATCTCTGCGATAATAGGTGTCTATTGTCGGAAATGTAATGGAACTACTACTTCTTGTCCATACACTAGTTGAAATGGGGTTTGGTCAGTTGAATGTTTGTATGTTGTTTTGTATTCCCATAGTACTGTAGGTATCTTCTCATCCCAGTCATCTTTATTTGCATTACATATTTTGGTTAGTCCTTTTGTTAATGTTTTGTTAAATGATTTAATTGCTCCATTCGACTGAGGATGGTATACTGTACTCCGACTATGGTCGATTTGAAACTAGTTTGTTAGGGTTTTGATAGTGCTATTGATAAAGTGTGTTCCCTGGTCGCTAATTAGGGTTAATGGACATCCAAATCTGGTAATGATATTCTCATAGATAAACTTAGCAGCTATCTCACTGAAACATGTGTCGACTAGTTCTACCTCTGCCCATTTGGTTACATATTCGACTGTAGTTATTATGTACCTTGCACTTGTTCATTTTGCTGGTATTAGGAAATGGTCCTATGAAGTCGATGGCCCAAATTTCAAATGTCAAACTTGGTTTTACCGAGATCAGGGGCATTTCTATGCTAGGTAGGGGTTGACCTAGTCGTTGGAATCCGTCACATTGGCTCACAAAGGTTTTGTAATATTTGTGAAGTGTCAGCCACCATAACCCTGATTGTTGGATTTTATTTGTAGTTGTGTCTGCTTGGAAATGTCCTCCTGTAGGTCCATAATGTGCTTCATGCATAATGTTGTTCCTTTCATGTTCTCGTACACACCTTCTAAGGATGTCGTCTAAACCCATTTTGTACAGGAATCCATTTATGAGGCTATAAGGCACAGCTTTCATGGCTAATATCTTTTTGTTTTTGGTACTCATGCTTTCTGGTGCTTGTCCATCTTCTAAAAAATGAGCTATTTCCTCTAATTCTGTTGGGACTGCTTCTATTCAAAATAGATGTGCATCTGGTAAGTCATCTTCGACTCCTGTTGATTCCTCTCCTATGTTGATTCGAGATAAATGGTTGGGACCGACATTTAACTTACCTGGTCTAACAACGACTCCAAACTCAAATTCTTGGAATAGAAGTAGCCATCGACAAATTCTTCCATGGTGTAGAGGCTTATTCACAAGGTATTTTAATGCCTGATGATCAGTGTAAAAGATAAATGGATTAGCTAGGAGATAATGTCGATATTTTTGTAGTGAAAAGACCATTCCTAATGCTTCTCTTTCTGTCGAAGAATAGTTACGTTCAGCCTTGTTTAGTTTCATGCTACTGTAAACTACAGTATAATCCATTCCATCCTCTCCTGGCTGAGTTAGGATTGCTCCTATTGCTAGACCTGATGCGTCAATGTGGACATGGAATTTAGTCGACTAGTTTGGAAACCTTAAGATTGGTGCTTCGACTAGTTTTCTTTTTAGGTTTTCAAATGATATGTGACATTCCACTGTCTAGTTGAATTCTTTATCTTCCCTTAATAGTTCTTCTAGTGCATAGGTCATATCTGAATAATATATTATGAATGTTTGGTAATAGCCTGTGTGGCCAAGTAACACCCTGACTTGTTTTGAGTTTACTGGTGGTTTGAGGTCGAGGATAATTTTTATTTTTGCCAAGTCGACCTTAATTCCTTCCTTACAGATAATGTGTCCTAACAATATCCCTATGGGGGTCACAAATATGCACTTCCTGATGTTTAAAGCTAACTGGATTTGTTAACATCTTTCCAACATAAGCCTTAGCCACTTGCAATGATCTTTTAACATGGAGTATATTGTCCAATCATCAAATTATAGTGCCATGGTTTTGTAAATATATTCTTGGAATGTTTTGACCACAATTCTAGAGAATACTGCAGGTGCATTCTTTAATCCAAAAGGCATAACCTTGTAAGCAAATGAGCCAAATTCACATACAAATGTTGTCTTTTTCTGATCTTCTTTAGCTATTGGCACTTGGTTATAACCTGAGAATCCATCTATAAATGAGTAGCATTCATGTCCTGCAACTTCATTTAAGATTTCATCTGCATAAGGGGTTGGAAATGGGTCTGTTAGTGTCACTTTATTTAGCTCCCTGAAGTCGACACAAATTCTTAATTTGGTCGGATCATGTTTATTAGGTTGAACAACCATTGGACTTGCCCATTATGATTGGTCAATAGGGTAGATGATGCCTGCTACAAGCATGTTATCAATCTCCTTTTTTACTATCTCTTTGTATTTATGAGCTAGCTTATATGGCCTTTTATTCACAGGTCAAACATCAGGTTTAGTGTCAATTTTCATTTCACCCATTTCATGGACTAAACCTTTGAGATATGTATAATCTCAGGAAAATACATCCTGGAACTCTTTTAAGAGGTTCACTGTTTTTGTTGTCTGCTCTTCACTCTAGTAGTCTCCAATCTTTGCAATTTTTGGTCGATCATCATTTGAGATGTTGAATTCTCTAGTTTTGACCTTAGCATCTAGCCATTCTGGTTATTTGGATTCATTGATTGGTTGAATTCCTTCTTTAAACTGTGAGAATGTGGCAGGGAATTCGACTGTAGTCATTCAGTCGGTATCGTCCTTGTCGGTTGTCCCAACTTTGAGTACTGTGCGAATAGGTTTGGTTGTTTTGACATGGTTTGATTTTCATCTAAAGCTTTTCCCTTCTATATTTTCATTTTCTAACTGTAGTCTTGTCGACTGTGGCATTGTCCCGGTTTGTATATTGTTACAGTCCATTGTCTGTTGGTTATCTTTTAAGGGTTTGTTTTCTGTTGGCTGTATAAATTCGTGAATCTTCTTTGCTATTTCGATCAAATTCTTATTTTGTGGTATAAAGTTGAAATTGTTGATAAAATTTTCTCTAAGTTCATGCCATAGGAATTTTTCACCTTGGGCTTCTTCCATATTATACCATTTGTTTGGTAAGTCGGCGAGGGTTGATGGGAACAGATGTGGCCATGCATGTTCATCTTTGTACCCAAGTCTTCTCCATTCTTTTTCACATGTCTTAATATGGTCTTCTGGATTCTATCCTTGAATGAAAATAGGTATTTGAGCTTGGTTGGTTAACTTCTTTCCTCCAAACCTTTCTATAAAGTAAGTCGAAGCTGTTGTCCAAGTCTGCAATCTTGTCTGATGGGTATCCCACCATCTAGCAGCTTGTCCTGTAAAAGTCTCTACTAAACTTTGTAGTCGACCATGTTCACCAATATTTTTGGACACTTGATCTATGTGCATGACTGGTGATTGTCTTTCCTTATATCTTCGTATTTGTGTATTATTTACATTTGTAGGTTTTAAAGTAGGGTATTCCCTAATTTTTTTCTCAAATATTTTTGGTAAAATGAACACTATTGAAGCACTATTGGGTGGGATTTTTCTATACTTTTTGGATAGTCCAGCACCCTCTTGCTTGTGTTTCGTATTTCTCTACTTCCCAATCATATAATTCTGCATCTGAGTTATATCCTACTGAGTCTTGGTTTCCTAAATGAAGTTCTCCATAGATATTAGGTTTTGTATAATCTGCATTATTTTGTATCTGATAAAGTTGTCGAATATCAACTTCTTCATCGATAGGTTCTGTCCAAGGTTCTCCTTGGGATGGATGAATAGGTACAATGACCTTTTTTTCATTTCCTTCTAATTTTATTCTTTCTTTATCTAGGGATATCGACACTTTCATCTTTCTTCCCCAAGGTCGACCTATTAACGCTAGGAAGGAGCTGGATCCTTCCTTAGGGTCAATAATTTCAAAGTCGACTTTGGTTGATATTCCCTTAATTGGGGTTTCAACATTTTTCTAGACTCCAATAGGTTCAATTAGGCCTTGGTTGGCTAGTTTTAGGTATATACCTAACTCATATAGTCGAGGTCTGTCCAGTTGTTCCCAAGTGTCACGAGTCATGATGTTTACTTATGATTTGAAGTTGAGCACAACTTGTCGGACATAGTATCCTTCAATTTCCAGGTCGACAAGTGGGTCGGCATCACTTTTATCTTTTTGATTTAGACTGCAGATATTCTTTGTTTGTTTTTCGTTGTTGCTGTGTTTTATTTCATATAATAAGTCGATGAATTGAGATACTGAGTTATCTTTCTGTACTAGCTGTATTAATTCTTTTATTGTGTTATGTATATTGTCGTTTGCTTCTTCTTGTCGTGCAAATTCTTTAAATACATTTGTTCCATCTTTATATCTTTGTTTTTCTTTAACTGGATCAGGGTAGACATTCTTTTCTTTTATTTTGTTGATTCGTGGGTTATCACTTCCTATTTTTGTCCCTTGTTGGGTTACAATATGTAAATTATTTGTATTGATAGTATCATGTTTTTGCACACACGACAAGACATTAACATTCTTTTTTTTATTCATCTTTTCAAGCATAATAGGGCAATCCTCTAATGAGTGATCCCCTATGCCACAATTAGTACAGAATTTTAGGTCAGTCCTGTCCTTGTATGGACAATCTGCATGTCAGTGTCCCTCCTTATAACATGTGAAGCATTGGATGGTTCGACATGGTCAGTTGTCTCTATTCCCAGAGAATCGACCTCGACCTCCACAGGCTCTGCATTGATTATCATACTGGCGCTCGTATCTTCAACCTTCATATCTTTAATTCTTCTAATCATTTGACGCATTGTTTTGCTCATTATTCTATACAACTGCATTGGTCTGATAGACTGCATGATAATTCTATCGATTCTTGAGATTCAGATGGAGGTCGGCAGTGCTATGATTTTTAGTTTCACAAATTGCACACCATGATGCTTTGACATTCTTCATATTGAATGGGCAATCTTTTGTCGAGTGGTCTCCATGCTCTTGGAAAATGTTGCAAAAGCATTTTGTCTACACAAATCGGACGTCCCGTTGGTTGATGTCCTATCGATAGTTGTCTTTTGAATGTCCGACCATCGAGCACTTCGTGCACCATCTATCCTGACTTTTTAGGTTTAATTCTTTTAATGACTTCTATACGCTCTCAAGTTGTTCTTCTAATCTGTGATCTATGGAGTATGCTGGTATGTCCTCATCCATTTCTACTTGGAGAGCTTTTGTAAGCGCATATTCCTAAGTCTTGAATGTCTCTAGACTTATGTGTCGACGAATTTTCTATGATAAACCTACAAGAAACCACTGGACTAATAATTGTTCATCAATGACATAGTCCAATTGGCTAAGAAGTTCTTTCCATTGTTTATCGTAATCGCGGACAGTTTCTCCTGGCTTCTGCGATGTCGTTTTTAGTTTCTTTGCTGCCAAATGTTTTGCATCTGAATTTTTGAAAAATGATAGAAATTGCGCTTTGATCTTGCTCAGGGTGTTCTTTTAGAAAAGGTCATGTACTAAGTTAATTCCCTTTTCCTCAAGGCACCAGCGAATTGCACCATCTGCCTATCTTCATCCGTAACTTGGTTAGCCTCCCAAGTAGACTCATAGATGAACCAGTGTCATCTGGGGTCCTCATCACCCTCATATAGGGGAATGTGTGCTGACCCATGACCCATGTCAGAGTCACTGTCACTGCTTTCTTCAGGAGGTGGAGGTGGTGGTGTGGGTAGTGGGGTTATTTGCTTAGTCCTTTCTGTGAAACTATTGTCGATGAAAATCTCATTCCTGTTGGTTTTTTTTGTTGTTTCCTCTTCGACCAACAGTCGGTTAGTGTTGAATTCTTCTGTTGATGTCCAACTACAATTATTTGTCCGTGGTTCTGAATGTTCTATGTCTTCCAAAGCAGTATTTAGTAGGGGGGGTGCTCCTTCATGTGTCGGTAAAAGTAAGTAGATACTTCGGTTGGAGGGTACTGCTTGAAGCGTAACCCAATTTCCTTCTTCTGGTCGACGAATAATTAGATGTCTACCAAAGTCACCAACTCTTAGTCTAAGGTCCTCTTCAACAATAGCTTGTATCCGGGTACGCGGATCTATCGGAGGTTTTACTTCCTGGGGAACTTCTAATTGGAGATATTTTCACTGCTCTATCCACAATTCTTGTTCCATAGGGGATGCCTCTTCTTCCACGCCTTCTTCTTGTTGGTCATGACCTGACTCCGATGGATCTCTTTCATGTTCGGTTACCCTAGTACGCATTCCTCTCTGTAGCACTAAGGCTCTTTCTCTTCTTTCTTCCCTACTTTGTAGCCTCCTCTCCCTCTCTATTTTCTGGAAGTATTTCATACCTTTGTGTGACACTGTCTTCTTGATTTCCTTTTTAGGTTGACTTCTCATTACTAGTGATTGGTATCTCCTTTAGTCGACTAGAATCCACTCCACTTTATTTCGACATATGACCAGCTACCCCCCAATAGCCTACCCGACACTTTAGAAAGCCTAGATAGTTCAGTCTACTTGTTTAGGAAGTATTCCCACTCCCTTTCGGCAATGAATTTTTCCCATCTCTTTTGCTTTTCCACCCAGTTAAGGTTTAATGGCGATCCGCGAAGTGATGGATGGGGTTCGACAATATGACCCACTCCCTTCTCGATCAGGAACTTAAACATCAAGATCGGTAAGGAACACAAAAATTACTTGGTGAGGTCTGTGTAGAATTTCTTCTTGACGGTTTCCACTGAAGTTTTGTCTTCTATTGCTTGCTCCTTGCAGAATTTGTCAGCGATTTTTTTGAACCACTCCGACAAGTTTGGTCTTCCCCCGTGAATCAATTTTCTAGTAAATGTTGATCTTTATTCCCTTCCATCTTTTTCATCCAAGAGTTTCTTTAGAATTTGGGGAACTGATTCTACAAACTTCTCATGTGTCTCTATAAAGAATCTTTCTTATGCTTGTGTGGTCATCAATCTATTTCTTCGTGCGTAATTCTACAAATAATTTGCTATTTTACGCTCCCACCAGTCCTTAATCTCCTATTCTGATATCATCTGCTTGCATACATCTCAGACATGTACTACCGGCAACATAACCAATGTTGTAATCTCGCAGATCACATAGGGTTACCAATAATACATACTAAAACATACATACATAACAGAGACAAGAGATAATAACAAGTAGATAAAATAACAGATTATATTAACATGAGAGGGTCCATGCAATGTAGAGAACTGAATCGAGTTCTCATCTGGCTCAACAGCCTAATATATACAATTTACAAACAGTTACAAAATAACTACTTGTCGGCTCACTCAGCCGACACGACCTTAGGTGGTGGACCTAATCTCTAATTAGTCGGCTAATCGACTAAGTCAGCTATCATTCAAGTTAGCATAACGACTTGCTCCTCCAACACTCAAGAAACTATAACAGTTAAATTCCTTGACCTTAAAACATTATGCAATTTTACAATGAAGAAAAAATAAGCTTTAAGCGGGCAAACTAAACTCACGCAAAAAACCTAAGCGGGAAAAACCTACCTAGGAAAAACCATGGTTCCAATCAACGAATAAGAATAAAACAACAAGGTCATGGATTTCCTACTTGGAAAAATGCAGTGCAGTCGATGGGATGACCCAAAACCTCCATGGTAGCACGGCAACGAGTGAAATCCAGACAGCTGAGCACGTGAAACAGTTCAATCGACAAGGACTGGATAAAATGCGAGCCTCAACATGGATAATAATAAAATAATGCTCCATATTTATATATAAACCCTTGGTAAAAGGATTCAGTGGGAAAACCCTATCGACGGTTGAAAACACTAAACGTCGGGAGGGCAGTTCAATTGGTGGCCGCAACAACGGACAACAAACAAACTACGAGTCCCGCGAGACTATTAAGTCTGTCAGCATCAGAGACTCTTAACGCTAAGGATTGATGATTCAAACCTCAACAATTCCACAGTGTTGGAGATTCAAACCTAAGAATTGCCGCAGTGTCAGTGATGCTGAGCACTATCATCACGACGATATGTATCAGAGATTGGAAATGTTAACCACTAAAGCATTGGCAATCGAAAACCTATTCTTTGGGTCACCTATCAACTTTCTTCCAAAACATTGGTGACGCGAAGGACAAGTCCTCCGATCCACTGTCGAAAATCGTTCTGATAGAGATAAAAAAAAACAAGTCATTGACAGTAAAAAAGGTTTAAACAATAAAACAAAAGGAGATAAAAGCCACATATCAGCGAGAAACAGAACTTCCCATCGGGACGTTCGCCATTTCCCTTCCGAAACATTAGTGGCATAGAGGACTAATGCCCCGATCATTTGCTAATTTACCTCCGACAGCAATAAACAAAATCATCAAAGAAAAATCAAAAAGTTAAGTGCTCAAATAAAGCGAAAGACTCTTCTGCTGGGCAATGGTAATACTAGCTCATTCAAATTCTGAAACAAAGGAAAAACAAAATTGACTAATCCTCTGACTTCCCAAAGATCAAATTAAGTAGAAAAACTAGACTTCTAGGATAGATTTAAAGAGATCGAACAAACCTAGTATTATCCCTAAAGTTGAACCTAGACTACAGGGGTTCAAGCTTAAAGAAATCTTTTTAAAAATATAATTCAATAAAATCAAAATAAAAACTGAGTTGGTATATAATCCAAGATATAGGAAAATCACATAACCATCAAAGATCTGTATGACATAAAATGGAATACAAAATTCAATATCAAGGGAACTACGAGCACAAATTTATGGAATGAAACTGACTCTGTCACTAAATGTTTGAAAGATAATTGTATTTTATTACAAGAATCATGCAATGGATTGTATTCGACCATACAAAGGATAAATCATAAAAAACACAATTCATAAAAATACAAAATCAGCTAGTAACCATAATCATATCAAAGAAAAACCTGTATTGAAGATCAAGAGAGTTTCATGTCATACAGTATACATCAAAATTGGATTCCCATCTCCGATTGCCACCCTCTTTCAAATCTAACTACTATCCTTATATACAAAACTTCTGAGTTTCTGAGATAGTTATCAAATCTTATTTTTATGGATCGAATTCTTTCAAAAATAGAAAATTCGATCTTCCTAAAACAGTTGTAATACAAGTGTAATACACAGTACAAATAGAAACAGACATCTGTCAAAACCTAATTGCTTTCAAAAGCCAACTATGACTCTAAGTCTAAAGACTCTTAGAAGCCTCTGCCAAGATAGTTAGATCACTTAAAACCTGGGATCTTCTTTGCAATCTGGAAAACTTAGCATCTTTGTTCTCCATTTGATTGTGCACCTCCTTACTCTGAGTCTTCATGTGTTCAAACTGCTTCTGGATGGTTCTTTTCTCTTTCAAAATGTCTTTATATATTGAAAGTAACTTCTGATAATCTGCTTCCTTCTCCTCCAATTCCTCTCGTAATCTTTTATTTGCAGTCATTAACTTCTCATTAATATTCTGTAAAAACTTGGTTTGCTCCTTATATGTCTACAAAGATTTCCTAATCTGGTTTGATTCTGGATTTATTTCAATGGCTTCTTCTTTCATAAGGACCTCATCTTCTTGTCGAATCTTCGACACTAAACAATCTTCTGAACACAATTGTTTATTTGTGCAAAATATTTCTGGTATAGACCCTACAACTCCTTGAACATCAATGAAATTCTCATTATCTAAACCATATTGACCTTTGGATTTGTGTACAGTTTCTTCACCGAAAGAATCATTTATCATCACAATTTCGTCACAGTCTTCATGCACCAATTCCATTTATGCCTGCAATTTACTTCTTAACCTAGTTTTAGGCTTCACACCAATGCTTTATGATTTCAAAAGCTAAACTCATGATTCATTCTTTGAAGTTATATTATTTAATATCATACTTAATGTTTCATGGTTTTCATCTGTAATTGAAACTTCAGGAAACAAATTATTCTGATTTGGTTCTTCTACAAAACCCTTACCTTCTGCTGTAACATACTCAGCTTGTTATTCATGATTTCTCGTTTGTTGGTTCAAGTCTTTTGTTACCATTTTTCACTTTTCTTTGGTCCTTTCTTCAAACCCTAACTCTAACAGCAAACTTTCCCAAGTTTGTCCTTCTCTATGCAATTGTGAAATCAGCAACAATTTTATTAAACCCTGATGGTATACAGAACAAGCAGTATGCTCTGTATGGGCTTGAACCCATGTAACCATATTTTGCAAGCTCTTTAATAGATAAAATGGGATATTGAGCTTTAATCTTCCATTGAGGTGCATCAACAACCTTAAATGAGATTTGAGAACCCTGTCATACCGACCTTCGCATGTAATATAATTTTGAACCATTTCCAAAGGAATTTTCCAGTTAGGTTTTATCTTGCTCACATGAATACCATTCTTTTAGTCTAATTTTTCAAACCCTGGCATTAAGAACTCACTATAATTTCCTTGAAAATCCTGCTGCTTAAACCATCTTTCTCCTTGTGCTGGAACCCCTATTGCTTCTGCAATAGACTCTTCATTCACCATGATCTTTAAACTCTTGAGCTGAACCATTCCATCTTTATAATTTTTTATGAAAGCCATAGTTACCTGTGAATGATAACCCTACAAATTTTCATAGAAAGCAAACCATCCAACATTTTTCATCAACTAGGTTGGCCTTGGAAATTACAGTATCCATTGTGTGTTATCGAGTTCTAGTCTGCAAATTAGGCCTCCGGGTCTTCTTTTCACCACAATTTCTGAATCTTCTTCCATTGTTACTCTCGGCATTCTGCAAACTCTTCAAAATATAAACTTCATAGAGCTAATGGAATTTGAGAACATTAATATGACCTATTTTAGGTAAATATAGAATATTACTGTCAACTATCAACACTGTCAACATTGGTACCATTACTCATTACACCAAATGCCTCGATTTCATATGAAGAACATTTGTGAAAGCAAATGAGTGACACGATGTAAAAAATTATTATTTAGACATGACTACCTTTAAGAAATAATAATGATGTTTTTAAATCATAGTACAGAGCCTGTAAAATTTATCATGTGTTTACATACATCCATATACCATCGTTTCATTGTCATATTTTTTCACAATGAATGATATTCATGAATAAAACCATCAATGCAATAATTTTAAGGAATGCTGCCAATTTAAGGAATGCTGCCAGTTTATAAAATCCAATTTATAATAAAACCTCTTGCTCTTGATATAGGTTCATAAGTTTAAATAATAAATGATTTGATCCTTCAAAGGAAATCACAATAAAAAATATAAAAAATTATGTCTCTTAAAGGTATAAAATAAGGTAAAATTAAAGAAATGAACTCAACATAAACAAACAACTATAAAACCCTAGGGTAAAAATGAAAAAACAACCATAGAGATAACATCTGGCCCTGACTGGGGACAAAGCTTTCCCTGTGAATCTTTGAGAACATGTTGACCTATGCCTTCAGAAATCTGCTAAGTCATTTCTGTCTTATTAGGATGGAGTCTTATTCAAAGCAAATGATATATACAGTGAGTATGTACAATAATCCTTTATCCCTCAATATGTATGAAAATACTTTAGAAAACATCCATTGACTGGACCTGTAATTTCTTCACCATTCAAATTTTGCAAAACAAAAGTATTGTTTCCTAGAATTTTGATCACTGTAAAAGGCTCTATCCATAAATTATCAAACTTTCCATGCTTACCTTTTTCATCCTTTCGTGCATCCCACCTGAGAACAAGATCACCCACCGCAAAGACATATTTTTTAACTTTTTTATCAAAGCTTTCCTTCATCCTTTTTCTATGCATCTCTACAGTATTTTCAATAGTTTCTCTCTCCTATTGCAATTGAATTATCTGAAACATTCTTCTTCGTATATCATCAGGTTCTTCATTTATTTCCTGCATAAATTTAAAGACTGGAGAAACTAATTGAACAGGAAACACAGCATCAACTCCATATACCAACTGGAAAGGGGATGTCCCTATTGAATTTTTAATAGTTACTCTATCATCCCAAAGAGCAAATTTTAATTTGGTATCCCAACTTCTTTTATTTTCAAATAACATTTTCTTGATACTGTTCACAATATTTTTATTACTAGATTCTGATAATCCATTACCCTGTGGGTAATATGGTGTGGATTGTTTCAAGTTAATATTATTTTCTTCACAAAATTTCATCATCTTTTTTTATTTAAAAGTAGGAGCATTATCAGTAATCAATTTCCTAGGGCATCCAAATCTGCTAAGAATATTTTCCTATAGGAAATTAATTATGATTTGTTCAGTTTCTCTCCTTGTGGAGATTTCCTCCACCCACTTAGTGAAAAAATCAATTGTAGTTAAGATCCATTTGTTCTGACCACTAGAAGGAGGATGAAATTCACCTATAAAATATAAACCCCACTACTGAAATGAACCATTTACTGTTATAGGCTTCAAGGGTAATGACTGAAGTTTATGCTTACCTGCAAACTTGTGACACTCCACACATGATCTGACCTAATGATACACATCTGAGAAAAGAGTAGGCCAATAATATCCTCCTCTTAGGATTTTAAAAGCAGTTGCTTTCCAATACGTTTTCCCACCACATACTCCACTGTACAATTCAGAAGTAACAGCATCAACCTCTGATTTCTCCAAACACTTAAACAATATTCCTCCAGGATCCTTTCAGTACAAAACCTGATCTATTAAAACATACTTCATTGCTTTAAGTTTTAATGATCTGCATTCATTTCTATTCAATTCTAGAGGGCATTGTAAGTATAAAAAATATACAATGTCTTTATACCAATCAGACTCACCATACCTTCTATAAACCTGCTGCTTACTGTATTCTATTGCCATATCTTGTTCTAAATGTTCTGCCATCAAATGAAGATTTAATACTTGACAATTTGATTATGTTAGAAGTTTCGCTAATCCCTAGACTTTTACCAATTTTGTTGGTTTAATATCCACATCATACTCTATAACCTTTGCTATCCATCTATTTCTTTTCCCCTCGCTGTCAGGTTGTGCTAAAATCTCCTTGACTGCTGAACTTGGAACATATGCCAAAATCTTGCAATGTAAAACATATATTCTGAAAAATTTGAGAGCTTTAACTAATGCATATGCTTGTTTTTCCATTGTATTTATTTAAGGTTTGAATCTCTTAATGTTTTACTGAAAAAAGAAATTGGTTGTTCCAAACCATCTGAATTATTTTGTAATAACACAACAGCTATAATATCTTCAGATGCAAATGAAAAAATTGCAAAATCCTTTGTATAATCTGGAGCTATCAATACGAGTGCTTCTATCAATTCCTGCTTTATGGCTTCAAATGATTGTTTAGCCTAATTTGACCATTTAACTTCCTTATCCTTCTTGAGCATCTTAGTGATATGTTTGATCATTTCTGCGAAATTAGGAATAAACCATATTAAGAAATTGATCTTTCCAATGAAAGATTGAATTTCCTTTTTATTTCTAGGAATATTGATTTTTAAGATGGCCTTTACCCTCTTTGGATCTATTCTGATTCCTTCAGAAGAAACAATATGCCCTAACAACTTACCTTCTGTCATAGCAAAGTGAGACTTTTTTGGGTTTAATGATAAACCAAATATTCGACACTTAATAAAAATCTGTCTTAAATGTTTCAGATGATCGTCATCAGACTTAGAAAAGACTGTAATATCATCTTGGTATATTACTACAAATTTTTCATTTCCCCCCACAAAGGCTATATCCATAGCCCTCTGAAAAGTAGGACCTACGTTCATAAGCCAAAAAGGCATTTTATCATACATAAAAGTCCCCCATGGAGTTGTGAATGTTGTTTTTTCTTTATCTTCAGGCTGTACTACAATCTAGTTATAACCAGAAAAACCATCAATCAATGAAATTCTATGAGATCATACAACTCTCTGCAAAATCTGATCTACTTTTGGTAATGAATAATTATCTTTCAAGCAAGATCTGTTCAAGTTGCGGAAATCAACACAAAGCCTTATTTCTCCATTTTTCTTATGTACAGGCACCAAATTTGCAATCCATGATGAATATCTCAGAGGTACAATAGTTTTTGCATCTAGTAATTTTTTACCTCTTTTTCAATTACTGGCAGCAATGCTGGGTTAAGCCTTCTAAGTTTCTGTTTAAAATGCTTAGTATTTGGTTTCAGAGGAATTTTATGCTGAATTATGCTAGTGTCATAAGTTTTTAAATCATGATATGACCAAGCAAAACTGTCCACAAATTCTTTCATCAAACCAATATTTTTTTTTCCTTCTCTGACAGTGATTTTGACATTTTTATCATTTTAGGATGATCTTCAGAACCAATGTTATAATCTATAACATTCTCCTCAGTGGTCTGCAAGGTGGGTTTCAACAATGTGTCATCCTTTGAAAACAACCTCTCAATTGGAACAAGTCCCTTAAGAATTAAATTTCCTTTTAATTCAACAATATTATGATTAGCTATTGAATCATTCCTACAAGGTTCATTTTTCATTAATTCAAAATCCTGTTCTTGATCCACTAAATCATCTGAAAACTCACCTACTAATTCCAGAAATTCTTTTATCTTCTGATCATCATGAAAAACTTTCCATTGTTTGATTTCATTTGGAACAGAGGGTCTGTATCTCACATCAATTGGATATTTCAAATGTGTTACTTTTGGAACTTTAAAATATGCTACTACTAAGGCTAGGGAATCAATTGTTTCATTATATTCTCTTGGAACAAAAGTTATATAGAAAGTTATAAAGAAATTTTCAGTTAGATCCCAAGCCTCATTTCTATATACTTTCAATAAATACTGCTTTACCTGGTAAACATTTTTTACTTGCTAAATCACTAATTCGGAGTCGCCAAACATAGCAAGCTCTTTAATACCCAAGTATTTTGCTGCACTTAATCCAAGAATCAAAGCCTCATACTCAGCAGTATTGTTGGTTGTTTTAAATTACAATTTGTACATAAGGGAAATGACCTCACCTCCAGCTGAAATCAATAACACTCTTGCTCCTGCCCCCTCGTTACTTGATGCACCATCAAAATACATCTGCCATAAACCATATGTTTCTTCTTTCTTTATCTGAACTGGATTATCCTTTTGTACTTGTAAAACTCCTTCAACTTCATCATTTAATTGCAACATACAAGAACCAAGATTTTCATCAATTGAATAGATCGGATGATTATTAGGGTGTTTACTATCACTTACCAAATATTCCATATGTACTTCTCTATAAAGTCTTATGAATTCTCCTCCAAATACTGGAATTGTAGCATATGAAATATCCATTTGCAGAGTTCCTCCCACTCTCTTTGCCCAAGATCTAGACAGCAACATACCAAATTTAGGATAAATATCTACTACAACTATATCCATCAATACACTTTTCATCAGTACTTGGGTTAAATTCACCACCATATCTTTAATAGACCCAATACACTTCACTGCCCTAGAATCAAATGCATACAAATCATGATATGGTTTAGTAACACTCAAACCTAAAGCTTCCATGACTGCTTTTGGCATGAGGTTATGTGAAGCTCCTGAATCTAGAAGACAATTATGTAGTAGCTGATCATGTATTGAAAGAGTTACATAAAATGGAGGGGGATATTCTGAATTATCATGAGGTTTATCAAAAAAAATTGACCCCATTGTGATAGTAGGTTTTTCATCTTGCAAATTAATTTCATCAGATGGGATAGTATTCACTGCATTTTTGAAAGTTTTAAAAGCTACTTCCTTGTAAGATTTGTTCTTAATCAACTCTGTTAAAGGAACAGGGATTTTAACCTTATTAAGTTCATGCTGCAAATTGAACCCACTTATGACTTTATTCACCTCCTCAAGACTTACCACTTCATCTTTTTTCTCTTTTACAATTTGCTTTTGATTTGAAGACATATTTTGTTTAATAGGATGAACTTTCACAACCTTTTTATCTTGTGCTGCATGTTTTACCCCTGATCTAAGACCATATAATTTTTGTGGTATTTCCTGACAAACTTCAGGCATGGACATTTGATAATTATTTTCTTCATAATAATCTAGTTCTGTAGCATAATGATAATCAAATTTAGTCAGAAAATGAGAAGAAGAATCATCATCAAACTAACTAATGTTGTGTTCTTGTTCTTCTAAATCATCCAACTCTCCTTCATCTATCTCATATGACTCATCATCTCTCACATTATTATTTTGAAAAGGAGGCTGAATTCTCTGTTCTTCATTTTCTCGCCTGTCCCTCTGAATATCATTATTCTGTCTTTCTCTTGGAAAAAACCTAGGAGCAAAAGGTCTTCTGAACTGATTTTGATTTCTTTCTCCTTCAGGTATAGGTTTTTTCTGATTTTTATTTCCCAACTCCAACCTATCAATCTTAATAGAATTTTTTTTAATAATTTTACTCATTTCATCCATTTTACTGTCTGAAGATCTTCCTGTAGGATTAGAGGTAATGATTTCCTTTTTACCTTTTTTGTCTATAGTTTGATATTCGGTTTCCTCTTTGAGTTTGTTTGAAGCCAAAATATTAGAATCTACTTCCAATGCTGCATCTTGCATATTTTGAAGTGACATAGACTTTATTTCCCTCAACAACAAAGAAAACCCATGATCAAACGAGTTTGCAAAAGTTAACTTTGCTGATGTCTCTGAGGGTTTTATTTCTGCTGGTATTCTACTGTACATTTTATTGAACCTTTTAGAAAAATATCCCATAGCTTCACCCTTCTTTATTTTCAATGATCCAAACTCTGTAATGTAGTATAAATAATCTTTAGTATCTCCCCATTGTCTCATGAATACCTCTTCTAAAGAAACTATACCATCTATAGAGTTTGGTGGTAATTCTCTAAACCATTTTCTCACCTCACCATCTAAACTTTGAACAAAAACCCTCATCCAAACATCTTCATTTTCAAAATTTTGATTGTCTGCATAACTCAAGTATGTGTTCCAGTGTTCTTCTGCAGTAATGTCTCCTTGACCATTAAATCTTGGAAGATATTTCTGGTAATTCTCCTCCTAGGAGAGCATTAAGAGGATGGGGCAAAACTAGTGGGGAATATCTTGCTGCTACCATAGTAGCCATCCGATTATGAGGGTGAGCCATTCTAGGACTAGAAATATTTGAACTTGTATTAGACTGATAGGTGCTTGAATGTTGTGATGAAGGAGGAAAATTACTAGGATTTGGCTAATTCACTGGGATGGTCTTAACAAAAGGTATGTGGGTTGAAAACAAAGAAGAAGCTCATGTCTGCAATGCTTCAAGTTTAACCTTCTTAGACAACAAAGGATTTGTGAAGACTTGGAAATTATCAATTTGAGAAGGGGTAAATAGCAGATCTAATTCTTCTTTTCCTTTTTCTGAATGTGGATCAAAAGATGGAACATGGATAGATGAAGATTTAGGAACCTCCAAGGTTGAAGGATGTTTAAATTTTTCTAATGAGGTAGAGCTCAACCTTCTCCTAGCTTCTTTTAATATCTGTTCAGGATCTGAGACTCTTGGAATTAAAGGTGATGAGGGATTTCCTCAAGTTCCTATCTTTTTTTAAGCCACTGTAACTTTATGTAGGTGACTGATGTAGTCTATAACATGTCTCACTGATCTTGTTCACCTTCCAAAATCAGATTCATAAGAATGTCAAATACCCAAGGAAGATGTTCTTTCATTTCTCCTTCTCCGGCAACGGCGCCAGAAGATGTTATCCCTAAAGTTGAACCTAGACTATAGGGGTTCAAGGTTAAAGAAATATTTTTAAAAATATAATTCAATAAAATCAAAATAAAAACTGAGTTGGTATATACTCAAAGATATAGGAAAATCACATAACCATCAAAGACCTGAATGACATAAAATGGAATACAAAATTCAATATCAAGGGAACTACGAGCATGAATTTATGGAATGAAACTGAATCTGTCACTAAATGTTTGAAAGATAACTGTATTTTATTACAAGAATCATGCAATGGATTGTATTCGACCATACACAGGATAAATCATAAAAAAACACAATTCATAAAAATACAAAATCAGCTTGTAACCATAATCATATCAAAGCAGAACCTGTATTGAAGATGCAGAGAGTTTCATGTCATATAGTATACATCAAAATTGGATTCCCATCTCTGATTTCCATCGTCTTTTCAAATCTAGCTACTATCCTTATATACAAAACTTCTGAGTTTTTGAGATAGTTATCAGATCCTATTTCTATGGATTGAATTCTTTCAAAAATAGAAAACTTGATCTGCCTAAAACAGTTGTAATACAAGTGTAATACAAAATACAAATAGAAATAGACATCTGTCAAAACCTAATTGCTTTCAAAAGCCAACTATGACTCGAAGTCTAAAGACTCTTAGAAGCCTCTGCCAAGACAGTTAGATCACTTAAAACCTAGGATCTTCTTTGCAATCTGGCAAACTAAACATCTTTGTTCTCCATTTGATTGTGCGCCTCCTTACTCTAAGTCTTCATGTGTTCGAACTCCTTCTGGATGGTTCTTTTCTCTTTCAAAATGTCTTTAGGTATTGAAACTAACTTCTGATAATCTGCTTGCTTCTCCTCCAAATCCTCTCATAATATTTTATTTGCAGTCATTAACTTCTCATTAATATTTTGTAAAAACCTAATTTGTTCCTTATATGTCTACAAAGATTTCCTAATCTAGTTTAATTCTGGAGTTATTTTAATGGCTTCTTCTTTCATAAGGACCTCATCTTCTTGTGGAAGCTTCGAGACTGAACAATCTTCTGAACACACATGTTTATTTGTGCAAAAGATTTTTGGTATAGACCCTGCAAATCCTTGAACATTAATGAAATTCTCATTATCTAAACCATATTGACCTTTGGATGTGTGTACAGTTTCTTCGCTGAAAGAATCATTTTTCATCACAATTTCTTCACAATATTCATGCACCAATTCCATTTCTGCCTGCAATTTACTTCTAAACCTAGTCCTAGGCTTCACACCAATGCTTTCTAATTTCAAAAGCTGAACTCGTGCTTCATTCTTTGAAGTTATATTCTTTCACATCATACTCAATGTTTTAGGGTATTCATCTGTAACTGAAACTTCAGGAAAGAAATTATTCTGATTTGGTTCTTCTACAAAACCCTTACCTTCTGCTGTAACATACTCAGCTTGTTCTTCATGATTTCTCGTTTGCTGGTTCAAGTCTTCTATTACTCTTTTTCCCTTTTCTTTGGTCCTTTCTTCAAACCCTAACTCTGACTGCAAAATTTCCCAAGTTCATCCTTCTCTATGTAATTGTGAAATCAGCAACAATTTTATTAAACCCTGATGGTATACAGAACGAGCAATATGCTCTAGATGGGCTTGAACCCACGTAACCATCTTTTGCAAGCTCTTCAATAGATAAAATAGGATATTGAGCTTTAAGCTGCCATTGAGGTGCATCAACAACCTTAAATGACATTTGAGAACCCTGTCATACCGACCTTCACATGTAATATAATTTTGAACCATTTCCAAAGGAATTTTTCAGTTAGGTTTTATCTTGCTCACGTGAATACCATTCTTCCAGTCTAATTTTTCAAACCCTGGCATTAATAACTCACCGTAATTTCCTTGAAAATCCTACTGCTTAAACCATCTTTCTCCTTGCACTAGAACCCCTATTGCTTCTGCAATAGAATCTTCATTCACCATGATCTTTAAACTCTTGAGTTGAACCATTCCATCTTTATAATTTTTTATGAAAGCCATAGTTACCTATGAATGATAACCCTGCAACTTTTCACAAAAAGCAAACCACCCAGCATTTTTCATCAACTGGGATGACCTTGGAAATTGCAATATCCATTTTGTGTTATTGGGTTCCAGTCTGCAAATTAGGCCTCCCGGTCTTCTTTTCACCACAATTTCTAAATTTTCTTCCATTGTTACTCTCAACATTCTGCAAACTCTTCAAAATATAAACTTCACAGAGCTAATGGAATTTGAGAACAATAATATGACCGGTTTTAGGGAAATATAGAATATTAATGTCAACTGTCAACACTGTCAACATTGGTACCATTACTCATTACACCAAATGCCTCGATTTCATGTGAAGAACATTTGTGAAAGCAAATGAGTGACACGATGTAAAAAATTATTATTTAGACAGGACTGCCTTTAAGAAATAATAATGATGCTTTTAAATCATAATATCGAGCCTGTAAAATTTATCATGTGTTTACATACATCCATATACCATCATTTCATTGTCATATTTTTTCACAATGAATGATATTCATGAATACAACCATCAATGCAATACTTTTAAGGAATGCTGCCAATTTAAGGAATGCTGCCAGTTTATAAAATCCAATTTATAATAAAACCTCTTGCTCTTGATATAGGTTCATAAGTTTAAATAATAAATGATTTGATCCTTCAAAGGAAATCACAATAAAAAATATAAAAAATTATGTCCCTCAAAGGTATAAAATAAGGTAAAATTAAAGAAATGAACTCAACATAAACAAACAACTATAAAACCCTAGGATAAAAATGAAAAAAAACCATAGAGATAACACCTAGGCTAGATAAAAACAAAAGGAGGGTCCAAAATTTTCAAAAAAAATTTGGAAAATTGTTGCAGCTGCAACAATTGGCAACTACCTGGTGAACACAGATCTCTAAACAATTTCTTCTTTGAGCAACAAACTGTTTTGATAATACCAACATGCTGAATTCTTCTAGATGTCTGGATTTCCCAAATGGCAGATGTATGTACTTTTAATCATTGATGATAGTCGAATTTAGGGAACATGGAAACCGAGATTTCAAAGTCTAGATAACTCTTTTGAGGTTAGGAATATGAGTTTCATTTTTACCTCTGTCTTCAGGTAGCTTCCAGCTTAGACACCATAGAATTGTAACATATGGTAAAGAGAAATATTCATTCATTCCTCATTTCGATGCCATTTTGCACTTTTGTGCTTTTGGACTTTTGTCCTCTTTTGAGTCCTCCTGTATGCCTTCTTTTTGAAATTTTTATTCAGGCTCCTCTATCCATAATGTCCTTTTCTGTGAGATATGTATTGATTTTTTTAGCTCATGGAAGGAGAAGAACTTTGGCAATCATTTTACTAATATGGTTCAGTACTTTGTTTTGATACATATTGCTTTCTTAGGAGATTTTGACTCTTATTTGCCTTTTGGCTTTCAATTCCTGGCATGGGATCATTTAAATATAATATACTATTTACCCTGCTCTCTTCATGGGTCTTTTGTTGTCAGCTCCCAAGACATTTTTAATGTAAGATGGATGGAGCCTCGAAATAGTATTCCAGACCTTTTGATCCTGAGTTATTTTACAAGGAATAAGTAGGACTTCAATGTGTTCATAACCATTTAGGAAAACTACTGAACTAGAAGAAGTTCTTTCAAATAAATTAATAGTACACAGTCTTGTAATCAAGGATTTTAGTTAATCCAGAATTCTGATGAACCCATGAAACCAAAAGTTGTGCTTCTTTATTACAATCAATCAAACCCTAATTAAAACAAACAAAAATAAAACAAACCAATCAGTTTATTTATGTACAAGATAACCAAGAAATAAAAATTAATAAAAATAAGGTTTGAGAACTAAACCATTAACTGATAAGTTCTCTTCCCACCCCTGTAAATATTGCAACTTGTAAGTTGAGGGGCCAAGCTTGGCTGCAATTTGAAAAGGGCCTACCCATAACTATTGAAACTTAGTGTGCTTTCCCTTTTCATTGTGCGGATGATCCCACTTAAGAACTAGGTCTCCTACTTCGAATTCTTTGTTCCCAGCTTTATTCTTATCAAACCAACGTTTCACTACTTCCTATTGATGCTTAAATATTTCTTTGGCTTTGGACCTAGACTCTTCTGACTTCAAAAGATTATAGATTCTGATCTATAGGATTTCATTATCAGTACCTCTAGATTCCTGAGCTATTATGGAAGATGGTAATAGAATGTTGGGAGGAAGAATAGCTTCTTTTCCATAAACAAGAGTGTATGGTGAAACACCTAAGGAATTCTTCGGTGTGTCTCTATCAGCCCAAAGAGCATTAGGTAATGCTAAATGCTAACTTCTCTGATTTTCTATTACGGTTTTCTTTAAAATTCTAATCAAATTCTTATTTGTAGATTTTGCCAAACCATTTCCTTGTGGGTAATAGTTTGTAGAATAATGCAACTTGATTCCTCTTTCATTAGCAAATGCAGTTAATCTAATAGAAGAAAAGTAAGTAGCATTATAAAAAACAAAGGAAATTGGAACCCCAAACCTGGTCATAATGTGATCTTGTAAAAAATCTATGACTGCATCTTCATTCACTTTGTGTAATGGAATGGCCTCGACCAATCTAGTGAAGTAGTCAGTTGCCAACAAAATATATTTGTGTTGCAAGTAAGAATTTGGGTTTATTTCTCCAATAATATCAATTCCCCATTGTTCGAATGGTTCTGTTATCATCACTAGTTTTAAAGGCCCTACTGCTTTAGCTTGTCTTCCGCCACCTCTTTGACAAACATCACACTTTCTGACATGAGCATGAGCATCCTTAAATAGTGTAGGCCAGTAATATCCGGCTCTAAGAATATTATGGGTTGTTGTATCTCCGGAAAAATGACCTCCAGCAGGCCCATCATGTAATTCTGTTATGACCTTCTTTGCATCTTCTTGTTCTAAGCATCTGAGAAAAACTCCATCATAATTCTTTCTAAATAATACTCCATCAATTATCTGATATGAAGCTGATTTCAGATGTAATGCTCTTCGTTGTGTGGAATTCCGATGTTTCGGCAAATATACTTCTTGAAGGTAACACAACAGAATTTCAACCCAAAATCTGACGCCTTGCATGTCTGAAATTAGACACTTGTTTGTCGGATTTTCGACACATACACCTTTTTTTTCCCTCGATGGCGTAACGTCAGATATTTGACATTCTAATAAAGTGGGTCGAAGATCCAACACACCATTATGTCACATATTCGACTGTTTTTCCTTCCAAAGTGCCAATCAAAATTGCATAAACCGTCAGAAATCTGACGTCCTCCGACCCTTGAAGCGTCGGTCTTCCAACGAACAGAAGTGTTGGAGGAATGGAAACGTCATTGGTATTTTTATCCAAAGAGTGTCAGAAATCTGGCGCCATCTGATATTCGAAGAGTCGGCCTTCCAATGGAAAAAGGGTCAGTGGCATGGTGACCGCATCAAATATCCAACGCGGTCTGACACTTTAATTGTCGGTCGTCCGATGGGTTGAAGCGTCGGAGTCATGACATGGTCGTCGGATGGGTTTACCAAAGTGTTGGAAGAATGTCATAAAAGCCACACCTATTGGTGTATTTAAAAAAAATCCAAATATTTCGCTTACCCCCACATGGTTTCAGCCTAGAATTTGACCACTGAAGGAAACTTGTTTGGACCAGACATTGGTGAGTTGACAAGCAACTCAGATGATTGAGCAGAGGTTAATATTTGGAGTGTGTCAAAGGGCTCAAAGAGAGAGTCTTTACATTCAAAATTGTCAGACATTTTGGGAGATGAGTTTGAGAATACAGGCAAGAAGAATCAACAAGTTTCTGAACAGTCAGTGATGGATTTGAGAGAAAACACTCAAGAGCTACCAATTTTGTCAAATTTCTCTGAGAAACATGTTTCATTGTTTGCGGTCAATTCCTCCTTAGTCATGGATTGAAAGCCTGCAGAAAACAAGTATGTTGAGTATGTTTCCATGATTGGGGCCTGTTCCAGTAATGGTACCTCACCATTATTCTGATATTTTTCCCTGTATAAAAGACAACTATTAGAATTGACCCCCACTGAACTATCTTAAATGTTGTTTCATATAAAACCCAAAAAAAAGTAAAAACAAAACTAAGTTTAAACTTGCAATACCTTACTCTCTTGCAGAAGGTGTTGATGTCCTTGTCCAAGGTATTGAGAAGACTAATAGTCTGTATAACCATGTTATCCACTCTATTGACATTGAATTTCATGTTGGCTCTGTTGTAGCTATTCCCAAGACCGAGTTGAGCCTTCTTCAAGTCTATGTGATTCAAGATATGTGATTTCAACTCAATGGCAGACAAGCTTTCTAAATATTCTTTGTTCTTACAGAAGGGTACCTAAACCAAACAAGAATTTAGAAAAGTCACTTCCTATCTGATTCAGAAAAGACTTGTACTAACAACCTCTTAATGGCAGATTAGCTCGGAGTCATAGCTGAGGGATGTAGACACTAGTTATGCTTGTCTTGTTGTATTGCTGGTTTAGATATTAGGACTCTTTTGATGATTCTATATTGATGACAAATTGAGTATCCTAGAGAATACGTAAGGAATACTTTTAATAGTTTTCTTAAATTTCTTTGTTTTTTAATGATGGACAACAAAACAGTATCTAACACACTCGAGTCCTTGTAGGACTAGTCAAATGTATATTTTTATTTATTCCTTGGGAATATCAAATATAGTGATTTTAAAACACATCTCAGAGAACAAAGAAATCATGGATCTGATATAAATCCAAGTTAATAAGCAAATCCTTTTACCTTTCAGTATAAATATGATTCATGAGTCCTAACTAAAGAATTAAAATACACTTATGGGAAATTGACCTCAACTTGATAGTTGTTAGAATTGACCCTGACTGAACTATCTTAAATGTTTTTTCATATAAAACCCAAAAAAAAGTAAAAACAATACTAAGTTTAAACTTGCAATACCTTACTCTCATGCAAAAGGTGTAAATGATGTCCTTGTCAAAGGTTTCAAGAAGACTAATAGCATGTATAACCATGTTATCCACTCTATTGACATTGAATTTCATGTTGGCTCTGTTGTAGCTATGCCCAAGACCCAATTGAGCCTTCTCCAAGTCTACGTGATTCAAGATATGTGATTCAATTACAGAGCTCTGTTTACTCATTTTTACACAATTCCTCAATGTCAAAACTAAATATCCATTTAGTTGATGCTATGACCCATTTTGCTCCAAACCAAGCCAGGATTACTACATATCAGCACTATGTACATCCATCAATTACAGTTTCCTAGGATATGTATGAAAAGAATTAGTCAAGCACATGCAAAAATATTATAAATGGACAAATAAAAGAAAACAACGTGGTTTAGACATTCCTTAATTTCTATACTCATATTTATAATACGATCACACTTTGTCTCTTAGGAGACAAGTCACTAACGAAACAATGGACATACCTGAGAGAGAGAGAGATAGGTAGTTGTAGGGCAGAGTGAGACAAATATAGACCACAAGGTCATGGATCAATACTGTCAACCTCAAAACATATATAAAAAACAAAAAAAATCTATTTGCATTTGCAGCAGCTATCGACCCAACAACTCTCCACCCACAAAACTCAAAATCCCTAATCAAGGTTCTACACCCAGCTTGATGAGATTCAAACCAGATTCAATTAATTTTTTTAGGCCTTTCTAGCCACAAACAACTGCACCTAACTGGACTAAATTTTTAACAGCTACACTTATTGCCTCATGGCTTGGGGCTTGAGGTCCAAACTCCACTCAGCATCATCCATCAACAGTATCTATATTTACCAAAGAAACACCTTATCCTACTGGCCTGCAAGCAACAAATACAACAGAGACAACAATTTACCTTCCCAAAGCTAAATCACTATGTATCCTTGATCAACTACCTTTCAAAGACAGCGATTCCCTCTATTGTTACTTAAACAGCAAAATAGTGACAAGTGGATCCCTCGGAGAGGCTGGCAATGCAGGAAAAACATTGATCTCCCTTATAACCCAATTTATCCAAATTTATCATGCATTTCCCTTTGTAATTTATTATATAGGCTTTTCATTTTTATGCTTTGTGTTGTTGTTGTGTTTTCTACAGGCTGGGAGCATGAGTTTAGAGCATCCAATCCTTTGCTAGTGAATCCCTTTATTTTCCTAGAGAAATGGCAACAGAACTTTTATGAAATATTTATTTATAAGAAGACCAATGATCAGTGGGTCAATGCCTTTGATGCAGTGAATGGAGTCTATGAAGGCTTTGGCTACTAAAACAAATAGATATTGAAGTCGAGATATCTCACGGTCTAATAATAAAGTATTTTCCAGAAGAAGAGAAACTCTATAAGGCTTCACAGTTTCTTTTTACTACAATCAAACATAATGTTCTATTATAACCAGCATCGGTGGCTAAGTATTAAGCACAACGATTACCATCTAACTACTTCATATTAGCTATTATGCACGGGGCAAGGAATGCCTTATTGTCTATGAATTCATACAAAGAGGCAATCTTTAAGAGGGCCTTTATATTGAAGAGCATAAACCAATGATTCCATATAAAGGCTGGTTTACAATGGCTGTGGAGTTGCAGGAGCATTAGATTGGCCCACTTTTGACAAGCAAAATGAAGCCCACGAAAAAGTTGATCACAAAAATAAATTGTATGTTTTTTCAAATTTTTTGCTTAAAATTCCTACTCTAGCTTTGTTAATGCATTCTAATGATATAGGCTTGCCTATGGATTCATAGGAGAAACTTATCAAATATATTACTATTTCTTCTTTGGATTTATGGTAAAATGATGGGTGAATTCTAGGGTTTCATGCACATGCAAGATTGATGCTAGCATTGTTGGAAGAACACAAGCACAAGGAGGATCTAGGGTTTTCTTGGTTGCTCCATTGGTAAATTTTGGTGAAATCATGCTTCTATGGATTGAATGGTGGTTGTAATGCTACATTTTCTCTAAATTAGGGCTTTTTACCAGCTTTTGCCAACTTTTACATGTTGTAAAACATCCTCTTGAAGGAATTTTCTCTTGTTTGTCCTTAGATCTCTGAATTTTTCCCTAATTAGGATCCTCCAACAAACCCTAGAGGTAAATATAGTAGTATTTCATGTGTAAATATACACATTTGCGTGATTAGTGTAGATTAGATCTGCGTTTTTATAAACTAGAAAACCTTAGAAATTTATAAAATTCAATAATCCAAAAATAAAAACAATTTTCAAATTATAAGCCACCCTCAAATTCTGGTCTGCCTATTTAGCCCTAGATCCTCCAGTGCATCACCTATCTTCTTATCTACATCCACAAACTTGAGAAGCAACCTAGAAAACCAATCAAAAGTCAGAGTTAGGGTTTCATACTTGACATGTTTCCGGGGTTGGGATACTTTGGCCTTGATAAAAGGTTACTTTATGCCTTACAATGACCCCATTCAATTGTTTAGTAGGGAAATTTAGGGACTCTTTCATTATTGATCAGTGTTAGTATCGTTTCTATCCCTAAAACCTATCAAAAAGACCTGCAAAATCAACCAAGTTAGGGTCATATTTGAGTTATGGGGAAATCTCAACAATATAATTTAATTCTGCCTTCCAAAAGCATTCTTTTCAAGCTAAGGAGTACTTGTATAAACCCTTAAAAGGATGGTTAAATCAGCTGGTAATTCATGTTGATATACCAATGTGTACAATGGTGTGAAAAGTTACAATAAAAACTAAAAATACCAATGTGTACCATGCCCAACTCACAACCTACATGGATAAGCACAAATATAAACATAGGTTTACCACTGCACAATCAACCATTAAAGTTTAACAAGATATGAGATTAATAAACAAATTACAAAACTACTGGAGAAAGATAAATTGGGGCAGATAACAACATACTCATGTGGAATAATAGGGAAACAACGCTTCAGATACCATTTTCCTCACAAGTCTATCTATATTTTTTTGTCTTTTGACCTTTCATATTCCCATCAAACTCAAATGCCTATCAAATTTCTTGTAATGAAATACCTACATTTAATTTTGTTGTCCTAGCTATATGGTATTGGTAAAGTATTACCAAGGGGCTAGTTATCACGATACATCAAAATATTTAAGGTAATTTTTTAGATCAGATATAACAAAGTTCGCCTCTATGTATGGTAATCATCATCATCAACTAAATGTATGTGTGTGCACATGCATAAATACCAAATACACAACTCAATCAAACAAAAGAAAACATATTTAT